>QGSO01000341.1:1142010-1222591 GCA_011037825.1 Carya cathayensis
AATTTTCTTTTATATATATATATATATATATATATATATATATATATATATATGTATGTATCTATGTATTGGCCCATGATCTAGTCCCTTCCATTATCTATCTGGAAAATGTTCACCAGGTAATTTGGGGAAAAGCTTAGCAGTTGAAAACAGTGGAAAATCGTCCTTAATTATATATGCTGTGTGGACGGTTGGAAATTAATGGCGACATGCTTCATTCCCTTATACAACCTATTAATTCATTGCATTTACTTCAGTGTGTGTGTGTAGTTTGGGTGAAGAGATCAGATCAGTGTAAGAAATTAAATATGGGTTTTTCATAGCCACATCAGTCTGAGTACGTACTTTGGAAACTCAGTGTGCAAACACATGATGATCGTCAGGACGACATGATGAGTATTTCCCAGAAAAAATGAGATTGCACATTTCAAAATGTATGTGTCTGTGTGCGAGCAAAATCTTGAGTATGGCAACCAATTGAATAATGAATATGCATGCATATTAATGGACCGTGCATGAGACCATATCTATCTTAATTCATAAGTGGATCATGTTCCATCGGGAATTAATTAATAAAAGTACCCGTACGTACGTACTGTTAGGGCTCCAATATATATTGAAATTTTATGCTACTTAATTTTATCTTTAGAGAAAGAGTACTGAAATATTGAAGCCATATATATACAAGCAGCTTAAACTGAGTTAAACCCGATCAAGTTTTATTTCGAACTGATCATTTGCAAACCGGGATGAAGACAGTACTACTCACCCAGATCACACACGTACAGTACTAATACTGCAATTAGACATTGATTAATCAATTTAAAAAATTAAGAGCCTGCATTGTTAATTAATTTGAATGATCTAGCTGCAAATTAAGTACTGGAAGCTGTACATGGGAATTAAGCCTGGAAAAGTAATTAACAAGCTAGCAGCTTGTTTAAAATTATTAATAAGAATTGAATCCATCGTATGTGTATATATATATACATATATATAGAGGTAGCTGGATGCAATTAATTCATAACCGAGATCCAATTAATTTAGATTTAATTACGTATTAATTCCTTGACATGATATATATGAAATTGTTAGTTTCTCATTAATTTATTAGCTAGCTAGGTCGTTTTGCAATTTAAAGATAGAGCAGGTTCCAAAGTGAGACACAGTACTGAATATTAAAAATAAAAAATTTCATGACGTTTAGACACTCCAAATATAATTTCTCATAAACATCATGATGTTCATGTTTTGACTTTTTTTAAAAATATTTTCATTGTTCAAAGACCATATAATATATATATTCCTCAATTAAGTTTAGATATCCGTAACCAAATATTACTAGCAGGATTAATTAGTAAAGCAAAGCCTAAAAAATACCTTGTACTATAAACTAATTGATGATGAGACATTGATCAAATTAATGAATGTTTCCCATTTAATTTGTTGCTTCTTTTATATACATATATATATATGTATGTGTACGTACGTATGTCGTTATTATTTTGGAAATTCAAACTAACGTACTACTGCATGGTCCCTGAATACCCTTATTTGCAGTACCCCGAGGCCTAGCCTATTGATTATCTAATTCAGTGAACTATATATATATATATATATATATATATATACTCGATCGGATGGATGCAACTACGTACGTACGTACGGCCTTTCTTTTTTGCGTTTTTAAAAAGTAACATGATTCTAGTTAAAAGGTCTTTGGAGAACATACTTGTTTGGAATCCATATCTTCCACATGACCGTCAACGTCGAGTTCACTTTTTGTCTTCCGCTTAAAGAGCGAGCGAGAGAGCTAGCGGTGGCATTTGGGTCACTGATCAGACAAATTCCTGATCATCATCTACTTGGGATTCTCAGACAGCAATCTTTTTTGTCCTCCTTCCACGTATCATTTTTTCTTTTAGTTGGATATATACATTTTTACACAATCTTCAAACTCAATACTTCTCACCTTAAACTATCTTAATTAATTAGCAGCTAGGACGCTGTATTCTCAAAGTATCGCATATATAGGATCATTGTGATAAATAAAAAATAGATGATATATATACCTTAATATTGACGGCTGAATTTAATATAAGATCAATACACAGTGCAATTTTTTTAGTAGTTTGAGTGGCAATTAGAGTTGAGTCATTCAGGTTTGTATCAGATCATCTAGATTCAGATATAAACTCAAAATTCAGATGTAAAATATAATTAACTCTTGAGATCCTTTATTGCATAGAAGAAACACCAACTGAAGTGGACTTTAACCATAAATATATGTATATTTAATGGGTTTCAAATTCCATACCTCCATTTTTAAAGCTGTAGATTATGATAATCAGGTCACATGCATTTGACAGACTTTAACCATATATATTGTTGCAATAGCACAACAAAATATTTGGATTGATGTTTCGCAATTTGGTCTAAAGGTTCTTAATTTATAATAATAAGAAGGACAAAAGGTTATCGATCAGTAAGAGTTGAGGGATTTTACTTTCAATCATTTTAAATTGAAAAATATTCTAACTACAAAAAATTACATAAAAAATTACATAAAAGTAATCTTACAAACGCGATTTTCTAATTTTATTTTCTTATTAATTTTCAAAGATATAAAAAGAATTCTGGCAACTCTTGCTTGCACTTCTTAAGCAGTCCCATATGTCGAAGTGATATCAGAACTTTAATCATACTTTTCCTTACCTTTTGGGGTTTTTGAACGTCTAAGCACAAGAGTCCTCGTATAATAAAAATCATAAATCGCGATTGTTTTTGGGCATTGCATTACTAATTGAATTTCTATGCGTGGTAGAAAACCCATTTCAAACTATAACACTATTAACACATGCACCAATTCAAGAAAAAAAATCAGAAAACAGCTAGTTATCAGAGAGAGACCTATGATTTTAAGAAAATATGCGTATATATAATGAGAAAAGTTAAAAACGAACATACCAGAAGAAAATGAAGAAGAGCATGCTACACGGAACTTTCTAGGTGGGCATTTTCTTTTGAGGAGATACAAAGTTCCACTGGGACAGCTTGAATTTAACCCCAAGTGAACGAAGACGCTGCAAGACTTCCATCCCGGAGAACAGCAAACCACACCCTTACTGCATATGTACACGAAATAGCAAAGTACGAATCCCAAATGAGAAAAGACAAAAAAGAGGCGAGAGACAGAGTTTACCTGGTTGGGAAAGATCTAGAAAAGCCCATTTCTTTCTGAAAAAAGTTAAAACCTTCAGGAAGAGAACCGAGGGAGGTTCTCTCTCCATCAGCTCCGTGTCCGGTGTCCACTGCGGAAAAATTAGTACTCAGAAAAGGGGATAAATTTATTTATTTTTTTAAAATTTATTCGACTAATTAAATTATTCTATTCTTGAATCTATATACTGTTTTGATAAGATTAACATATATATATATATATATATATAACATAGTGTGTGGAATGTGAGGGATGAAAATGATAAATATAATTTTTTAAAAATATATTATTCCACATGATGCACTGTACTAAAGAAGTAAATTTATAAAATAATATAATTTGATATTATATTTCAGATTATAAAATTATTTTATTTAATAAATTTGTTTTTATATGATAGGAAAAAAAATAATAATTACAAAAGTATTGAGATCCAAATTGGGGGTAGATTTCAATCTTAAAAAAAGTCTTAATGAAGGTGTCGCATTTGTTCGAGTGACGTGATTTTATTGGTATGGACATATTTTTGGTTTTCCTCTATTCTGGATGGAAAGTGAAGATGTAAACGAGATCGATAACTGGTCAAATAGTATCGGTATTTAAAAGTTTTTACATTACATACGATATACATGATGATATAATTTTATAATATTTAAATTTAAATTTTCTAAAATTTTAATTTTAAAATTTATCTTCAAATTCAAAAACAAATTATATTACTGTAATGTAATTAAAAATTCTACGTGTAGTTAGTTTTGCGTATTCTTTTATGCACTTCACTGATATAATTAGTTGAGTATTAAAAAAATTGATCTAATCAATCATATCAGTAAAATGCATAAAAAATATATAAAAATGATTATATGTAACATTACTCGTAATTAATAATGTGCAATGTGAAGAAGAATATTCTCCTTGTATAAAAAATGCTGGTCGCGCACTTCTCAATCATTTTCCATGACCCAGATTCCATCTAAAAAAATATTTTAATTTCTATTATCCTCTTATCATTTTATAAGGTGATATTAGATAATTGATAACTATTTATTATATTTTATTTATAAATATATCATTTAATGTCACGTGATGAATAAATCTTGCCATTTGAAGTTGGATTAGTACAGAAAGTGCTCCTCATCTCTTGTGAAACAAAACCAGGATTACTTGGTTTTTAACGCAAAAACTTATAACAATTTACAACAATATCCACAAAACAAGTCTGTACCGTAATGATTATGGACTACATTGCACTTTTTATGAAGCAAGATGAAGAGACTGAACTCCTTCACTGTCATCAAAGAAACTGGGTGCGTGAAAAAGGCCTCCATCTGCTTGATCGAAGATCGAAATGAGACTGCGTTCTTCCATGGCATGTGTTTCCCACTTGATCGTACGAAATGGTATAGTTCGAGCTGCTTACATTCCTGAAGTAACAGGAATCGCTGTCATCATATTTGTACACTTGTTGTGTACTGCCCAATCCACTGACTACCAAGTTGTCCTTCACAGCCATATAGCCCTGCCCATTCTGTACATTTTGTAGATGGCTCTTTGATACTTCTAAAGCAGAAGCCTCGGACTTTTTCTCATTAAATCCCAACGTGATGTTTTCAAGAGAAAAAGAAGTTTCATTTCCTTGATCCAAGTAGTTGTAGTATAAATAAAGGGAGAATTCCTTGTGTGATTCCGCCGAGTAAACAGACGAGGATGGCATCTTTGCATGAACACTGTCATTGAAATGGATGTTCTGATTCACAACCTGCAAAGTCCCATTGCTCCCCACGACCATTGAATTACTGTAACGGAGGTTTTGGATCCAATTGGTTGTGAGATTCCCATGGGAAGATTTCACCCATCCAGTCGAGGATATGGACCTGTTTGCACTAGTAAAAAACGTTCCATTCAAACCCTTGAAATTAGATACCGCTGAAACAGCAAGAGGCAAACTATCGTGCTTTAAAAGCTCCGCTTCTGTTTTAGTGCTCTTGCTGTCCAACCAAAGATGCAAATTTGCATCTATGTACCAGACATTCAAGGCATTTGTCACACTAAATCCAAACGTATGGGCCTTTCCATCCAATATCTTCGCCAAAAATGGCGTGATTTCAATATTATAGGAAGGGAGATTGAATGATCCAATGCCAGTGATGGGTCTCCATAACAGAGGATTGACCCCTCCTGTATAAACCACGGTAAAAGGCCAAACTGCAGCGACAACCTCGTCATCAAGACTAACCACAACCTCCCTAAAAGGCCCATTTCCGGGCGTATCAGTAAGATTATTTGCCTCGATGAACTCGTTCGGAGGATTCGCATACCAAGATTCATCATTCTCATGGAATGAAACATAGATCTCCAGCACAGCCCTATAAGCATTTCGAGGAATCTCGAATTCCTTCGACGCAATATCGGTGGAATTCTCAATTTCAAACCACAACCCATCATTCAACGGCAGGTCTCGCGAAAAGGGTAGGACCAAATCAGCCGGGGACTGATACGTGGCAACTGAATTATCCGAGGTCGACCCATAATCATCGGATTTTTTCTCAGCGGTATAAAAACGAATGGTTATATTCACATGGTACACCCCAGTATACGTCCTATCAATCAGATTACCAAGATAAACAGCAAGAGTTTGATTCTTCATAAGCAATGAATAATACCTCGTAATGTCCTTCTCGACGCTCCAAGCAATCCCGGTAGCCCTCGGCTCCGCCGTGCAGCTACGAAGAAGCTCAACCCCACCAAGCCAAATGCCAAAGATGCGGTCGAATTGCCTGCCTTTACAGGTTGAATTCCATTCAAGGACAATCTTGGAGAATTTTCGAGACGGGCATTCCGAGGGAGGGGTGTAGTTCGCAAGCACTGGGGACTTGCCATAAGTGTAGCCAAAGTCGTGTTGGAGGATGAGGTAAGAGCAAGGCTTGGTGTTGGGGAGTTGGATGGGCTTGGTTACTTCAAAGAAGAGAGTTGGTGGGGTGTCCTTGAGGGTTGTTCTCTGGGAGAGAGCGTCTGCTCCGATGAGGCTGCTTTTGTGGAGAATAGCTGTGGATAAGAGAGCCCGGTGGAGTAGGAGGAGAAAGAGAGAGAAAAGTAGAGAGGGGGGAGCCATCACTGGTGGTTGCGTTAGAAACATAGGGTTTTACTTGCTGCTGTGCCGGTTTGGTTTGGTAGATAATTGCCGAGCCTTTTGGCCCTTATAAAGTTCCAATATTCGAGTGGGTCTTTTGGGATCCTCGTCATGTAAAGCTGGCCATCTTTTTAAAAGTTTTTCTTGCAATTATAATAATCATCTAATCAAGAGGAAAAAAAAAAAATCAAAATCATCTTCAGCCTATTGTGTTTCACGAAATCGTAATCTGGGACATATGGAGAGGTCAACGATGATCCAAATCTTCAGGAAGTTGTCAACATAGAAAATGTACTAAGTGATCTCAAAAGTTTCCAAGAACGCTACTGGATTGGTGCTGCTAAAAATGTCGTGTTTTTAGGATTAAAGTAATTTGGAAAGACCTTTCTGTAAACACGTTTCCAATTTCCCAACCATCATCGACATGTAATCTTCTGCACGGCAATCAAAATTCATTTACCTGTTTTGTGAAGCAAATGCCCACCCAGAGAGTGAAATCAGCAAACAACCGCAAGAGGTCCCGCCCACAACAACTCTAATTTCGTCAAACACTCGATCTTGATACAGTAACCTTCAGACTCGGACTAGGACAGTCCGAGGACGATGATGAGTGAACTGTTGGTTGGCGAGAGTGAGGGCGTGGGTGCGCAGAGGAAATCTGAATGCTTAGATTTTTGGTGAATAATCATCCCGTCCGGTTGTTGCATGATTGCATCCTTAAACTAAGTAGTGGAAGGCAAACCTGGAGGAGATGAAGTTGGGTTGTGATTCGAAGAGGACCGCAGGTGGTGATGCGTGTGAGAATTAGATTATGGATTGGATTGCGATTAGAATTTGTGCGTCTTAAACAGACAGACATGCACGACTGTAAAATGCATCTCCACTTTTTGGTGCCTCTGAAAGAATCTGTACAACGTTGAGACATATACGAGAAAAAAACTATTGTTTTGTATTACAACTGGGAGACAGATGACCAGAGTAGCCATCAATCTGTAAATCCAAACTCGAATGATTATTGCATAATATACAATGTAGATTAGAAAAACCAACATGCTCACTGACACTAAAGTTTGTTTGCTACTAATAATTTCAGCGGAAGCCATGTCATAATCATAAAATAGCAACATTTACATCACAAACTCCCCAGCCACTCAAACCTATAGATAGCGGTGTAAAGCAGAAGACAATTAATTCAACGTCCAAGGCACCACATGTTTAAATAAACATAAATACAGCAGAATATATTTTACTCGCACGCCAGTTTCGTACCAAAGCTAGTTAGGCAAATTGCAAATGCCTGGAAAGCTGACAAGGGCTGCCTGTAATCCATGGTGAAGGTATCGTCCCCTACCTTCCCAAACTGAAGGAGAACTGTTTCCTCATCCCCTTTTCCTCCTGGCTGACTCTGATCTGCTATTGCAACCAGTTGAAAATTCTTCACAGATGCTACTGTCACCCGGCCATGGAAATTCAAACACCAGCACTGCAAATGTTCGTGCCACCTTGGAGCTTTGTTCCTCAAAATTGTACATCCAGAACCAGCAGATTCAAGTTTCTTCATATTGCATTTGCCCAGACTCAGAGACCTGTCATAAGCAGCTTCTCCTTGCGATGAGCACTTCAGCGAACAAACCATTCTCCTTGGACCTCTAGGTTTCAAAATGTTGAACTTATAAGAGACCTGCCCAACCTCAAAATTCCCAGCTGGAACTTGGGGACTAATTTGTTTGCTTGCAAAACGACGGCTGCTTCTGCTAATTGAGGGTTTTGCGCCACTATGTGGTGGTTGGCTGTCATAAATTGCAAAATTCGTGCCAAGAAAGTCCGAACTGCAACACATTTCAAATTAAACAGGAATGCAAAGATTGTTTTCTTTTTACTTGACAGATCCTTCAAACAATTCTTAACAGAATCCAGACATCACACCAGATTCTGTCATTCTACCATACAAATTAAACAACAGATTAACACTTTCAGAAAAAAAAAAAAATAATAATAAATAAATAAATTAAAAAAAAAAATCAGCCAACAGAAGTTTCTAAGGCAGGTGAACAGCATAAATTAAAGGCGCATAAGTAACCATTTTGCAAACCAGACAATCCAATAGGATGATAGAGTGCTAATCTGAGTTTTAAAGTTGTTTGCAACAATCAAATTTAGCTGCATATCAGCTCAATCACTGAAAATTTAAAAGCAAAATAGACTACATAGAGCTGTTTATAAAGTTGGTTCTGTATTGCCTTAGACAACCTAGCTTGTTTTTGCTTATGAAAAAAGAAGAAGAAGAAGAAGATAACCTAGCTTGTTTTTGTTTTACTTTATGACACAAATCTACCAAATGGCCCATATACCAGAACAAGTTCGACTTGAAGATGCACAGCTGTAGTAAAATATTTCAAAATACCAAAATTTATCCACTGAGAAAGCAAAGACACGTTCTATAGAACTTAGAACAAAAATAAATAAATAAATAAATAAATAGACTTAACAGATGACTAGAGGTGTAGTCCAGCAATTATGTGTGAGCGCATGCACTCACATGCAAAATCAGAAAATTCCTCATCTAAACTGTTTTAAACAAGAATGTTTTACCTTAACTTTCCAACATAAGCATTACTTCCTTGAGATAGGTCATCAGCATCAAGTGAAATAATATACTCAGTGTGAGCACCGTTCCTATACTTTCGTGCTGCCAAGAGAAACTTTCCCTTATCTGTGAATGCTGCCAAAAGAAGAAACAAGAAAAACTCCATTGAGCCATAACTTCAAGTATTTCCACTGTGCAGTCATGAAGGTCCAACAATAAGTTTTTTAAAAAAAAGAGGTTAAATCTACTCTTTAGCTTTGGCAAATCCAAAAATCACAATCATATATGGTCTAAGTTTGGATTTCTCAAAATGAAAATCCTTGATTATGTCCCTATTATCTTCATAACTTTACAATCTCATCATTGATAGAACTTCAACAATGCCATCTACTTGCCCCACGACAGTAGGACCATTTGACCAATAAATTGTTTGCTTAAAAAAAACATTCAACGGTACTTCAACCCATGACCTTAGGCCATTTGACTGAGATCCCATTGAGCAATTTCTTTGAAGTGAAAAAAGTTCCATTATATGAAAGATTAATAAATGGAAGAAATCAACTCTATAACTAACATGGAATGGGTCAGACTCAGGATTCAAGTAAATTGTTGGGAGGATATGCATCATGCAAATGTGCCCACAGTTTTACCTACTAAGCTGGAAGTCAATTTAATAGGTTTGACATCTAGCCAAAAAAAATCTACTAGTTAGACAAATTGCGATGTAGCCATTTGATTTTGGTTTTGGTGACATAAATGTCAAGGCTCTCCAGTCAAAAAATAAACTGTTCCTCCAGAGGAAGCATAGAAGGCAGCTTTGACCGCAAACTCGATTTCATATTTCTGTAAATTTTATAGAAAGCTATTCCACAAATATACACTTAGGCGGTGCTTTTTTTTTTTTTTTTTTTTAGTCAATATACACTTACACGGTGTAAGGGAAAGATAGAGGTAAAATGTTGACGTCTTCTTGTTCCGTTTTATAAGACATTGATGTGGAAGCTCTCGCGGTCCCGGCTGCATTTAACACAAAATAATAAGACCACCAATCCCAACTGGAATTATAATTTCATAGACTAATAGACGTCATGAAACCCAAAATATAAATCAGGAAGCTAAACCAAACCAAAAGCAACTTGATCGGCAAAACCACATCCCATCGAAATAATGACTGAAACAAGCACCATTGAAGAAAACGTTTTGCCTATTTCTTTCTTATACACATTGAAGAAAAAAACATGCGGACACATCAATAAACTAGCTTGAAGACTATGTTCTGAAAGCACGATTATGATTCTTGAACAAAACATGATTTCTATAAAACAATCACCAACAACACATTAGATTCCTTGTGCCCAAACACGACGCCCAATTGAAAAATTAAAATTTGCAAACCAAACAAAAAGATACGATCACAAACACCCAGACAAGATACAATTCAATGCATATCACCAAAAAAGATCCACTTTCTAAATATATGTCTGTGGGATCCCAAATAGGGTAATATTCTTTTATAAGTATGGTAATATTTCTACAATATTCCGGAACAATTGCATGATTGACATTGTAATCTCTCCCTTATTAGGAAATAGTGTGTAATAAAGTGCATGATACTGCAATGTCTTCATTATTAGGCAGTATTCTCATAATTAGTTTCCTAAATAAGCCGCAAGCTCTCGTATAAAAGGGTGTAGATGCCATATGACAAATCACTAAGGAAAACACAATTGCCAAAAGACGTAAACAGGAGGCCCGGATCCCCCACGAAGTGATCAACCCTCTCTCTTCTCTCTTAGTTTGTTATTTTTTCGGATTTCCAATCGATACGACCATAGGTTGCTATTTTTCAAAACTTTGAATCAAACAATAATCCCAAAATTGCAAAGGGATTTTAAAAAATACAAAAAAATAGAGAGGAAAGCAGTGATATTCCCAAGGAGAAGAAGAACCTTTTTGAGGCAAGAAGGGAAAGTGATTATGCCGGTCAGGGAAGCGGAAGGAACGATCTCTTTGGTGATCTGTCTCCACCTCTTGCAGACGCAGGCGCAAGCGACGATGTTTTGGCGGAGGTCGCCATCACTCCTCTCCACACGCTGTATGATCTCTGCCAGTAGCTCAGGGAGCATTCCGGCCCATGAGCGGTCGGGCTGGCCCGCCCCTCCTCCCCTGCCCGACGCAACGGCCTCGTCCGAGTCGCGAACGCGCCCGCTCTTCTCATTCAGTTCCTTGAAAGACCTGGAGAATCTACGAGAGAAGAAGGACCTCCTCAGGGACATCGCGTTGCAAACTTGCAGAGAGAGAGAGACTAGAGAGAGAGAGAGAGTAGTGGAGATTGGAAAACATTAATGGTAATGGAAATAGACAAATGATAAAATTACGCGTTCTTGCAGTCTACGGTGTCTTACTGTAGCTATATGTACTGTAGTGTAGGGCTGAAAAACCGACCATGCGGTTCGGTTTTATTGAAAAACCGAAACCGACCGGCCGAACACTTCAATGCCCAGAAACCGGCCGAAACCGGCCGTGCAAGGGGGTGAAACCGGCCGGACTGCTTTCCGGCCGGTTCACGGTCGGTTGGTCGGTTTGACTCCCGGTTTGGGCCATTCTTTTTGGGCTTTTTTAAAGCCCAATTCATCTTCTTTTAGGCTTTTATTTGTGGGCTTTTATTTGTTGAAATTTTAAAATTAAATTTAAATATGCAATTTCATTTTAATTTTAATGTCATTTATACTACTAGTAACTAATAACTACTAATAATACTTATAGTCTTATATACTAATTACTACTTAAATAAAAACAAATAAATAAAAAATTCCACTAAATGTTTAATACACATTACAAACAAAACCAATTTGTCTTAAGCAAATAAACAACAATTGTTCCAAATAAAACCAAATTATCTTAAAATTGCACAAATCTTCATTCTTCAAGTCTTCAAGATTCCAAATAGATGTCCAATGCAGCATTCAACTCTTCAGTCATCAATAACTGTGATGCACGATGATCCTAACTCTATATAGAAAAATATCAAATAATCAATATTAATAAATTAAGATAATGAAAAATAATTTAAATTAAATTATAATAGTAAATGAATATGTAAATTGAATAAGAAAAACTTACCAGATTCTACCACAAAACTTTCAACATTATCCATGGCCTCTCGAATATCAATTGGGGTTGATGGATGTCGCAACCAATTCTGAGTACAAATAAGCGCCTCAACAGTTCTCGGAGCCAATGAACTCCGAAAAGGATCAAGTATACGACCTCTCGTACTAAATGCTGATTCTGATGCAACCGTGGAAACAGGCATGGGCAATAAGTCTCGTGCAATCCTCGCAAGTATAGGATAGTTAGGCTCATTAACTTTCCACCAATTCAACAAGTCAAAAGATTGGCTAAATGCCTCACAACCATCTGAAAAATATCGATCAATCTCTGATTTGGCAGATGTAGATCCAGAGGTACTCGATGCTAGCAACCACTCATAAAAAAATTGTGACTCATGATTGTCTTCACACACTTTTGTGGATGTAGATGGCAGAGGGGAAACATTATCAGTCGAGTTAGCCGATCTAGAACCGAAATCTACATTATATTCTGTATACAAATCTGATAATAACTGTCTCACATTCGACACCAACTCTTCAGCCCGACACTCATCATGAATTTTTTTCAGGTGGAAAGTAAGAAGCCCTAACTTACTACGTGGGTCAAGCACAACTGCAATCAACAACATCAAGTTCATCCTATCCAATGAACCCCAATACTTATCATATTTAATTCTCATGCTTATGGCCATATTCATCAAACAATTATTGTCACTCTCACATAGCCTAACCAACTCTTTTTGAAGCATACAAATCTCCAAGAAACTGGTATTTGCCGTGACATACAAAGACCCAGAAAATCTACAAGTGGCATCATAAAACATCTTCAAAAATTTTACAAATACCCTCACTGTCTCCCACTCTTCAGCTCTAGGAGGCCCAATGTTTCCATCCTTAAAGTAAGAGAGAAAATTGTGATCCTCACTCTCCATCCTCCTGAAAGCCTTCTCAAAATTTTCAGCCGCCTCCAACATTATGTAAGTTGAATTCCATCGGGTTTGCACATCAAGGGACAACATTTTTTTACAATCTATTTTCTCTTTTTCTGCACATCTCTTAAACTTCTCTAACCTTGCAGGTGAGGAACGCACATATCTAACCGCATTCCTCACCATTGTAATGGCATCATTACACTCCTTAAGACCCTCATTCACAACAAGATTCAAAATATGAGCACAACATCTCATGTGCATATACTTTCCCCCCAACACATTCCCCGACAAAAAATGCCTCAAATATGAAATTGCAGTATCATTAGAACTAGCATTATCAACAGTCACAGTAAATATCTTATCAATTCCCCAATGAAGAAGGCAAGATTCAATGTATTTTCCAATAGTATCCCCTCGATGATTAGGGATTAAACAAAAATTAATGATTTTCTTTTGCAATTTCCAATCACTATCAATGAAATGAGCAGTTAGGCACATTTAATTAAGATTTTGTACCGATGTCCACGTATCAGTAGTTAATGAAATCCTCATCCCCCCATCCTTAAACAACTTCTTAAGTTTGGCCTTCTCAGATGAAAATAGTTTCATACAATCTCTTGCAACCGTGACTCGACATGGCACTTTAAATCTAGGTTCAAGAAACCAAACCATCTTCTTAAATCCTTGCCCTTCAACAATTCTAAAGGGCAATTCATCAATAATTACCATCTCCGCAAGTGCCAACCTCACAGCCTCTTCACTATATTTGTGGGTAACAAGGTTCTTTAAAACACTCTCACTCTCTCCAACCCCCTCTGAAGTTGCCTCACCTGCCAATGTTTTTTGGTATTTATCCAATGGCCCACGTTTATGAGGATTTTTGGGACATGAAGGTAGATGGTTTTGCATGGTTGAAGTTCCGTTCCTCTTAGAGTGGCAAGCGTATATTTTGCCACAATAATTACACTTGGCCTTAGGATCATTTACCGCACAACCCTCAACTTTTGTAAAATGGTCCCAAACAATTGACGGGTCTTTTCCCTTCCGTTTCTTAGGAAGTGGACAATTACTACTATTAGGGCCACTTATGGGTCTTGGTGTTTGGGAATCTCCCAAATTAATTGTTTGAGAGTTCGAATCAAGATCAATTGGACTTGACGAAGAATCCATCTACCATGTAAAAAATTATATACATCACGTCATTACACAACAATTAAAACAAACCAAAAAAACAAAACATAATTTATCAATTACACAGCAGCTAGTTTGCAGCGTGGCAAACATCACAAGTCTAAGACTCTAATCTAAATTTTGGATCACTCATCAGTCATCAACCTCACTCATCAGTCATCACAGCAAATACCATTATACAATTTATACCACATTCCACATTATATTAATTCAGAAAATTCCACATTCCACAATATTGGCAATTTAATTCACAACTAAACCATTTGATTTAAATCTAACAGAAATACCGAATACTCACAATGAATTCAAAGAAATGAATCTCGGATTAGGCTTCACAGTGCAACAATTTACCTCAAAATCGCAATATCCCTGTCCAATATCCATACACAATACACAATTAATTATTTAGAAATTAAATAATATGATTTTGAGGCAAAAACCCCAAACCGAATCATCATTGCCGTGAAAATTGAAAAACTATAAATTAAAAACTAAAAAATCACAGTGAATTTCAGAGAAATGAAATTTATTTCTCATAATATCATATACCCTGTTAAACTGGACTACAAACTAGAAAATACAAAAAAAAAAAAAAAAAACTAATTTAACAGAACAAGTTTTCTTACCGTGGGCCGTGGGGGGTGAGCGGCGAGCTGCGGCGGTGGGTCTAACTCCGACGGTGAGGTGCGAGGGAGAGTTGTGGCAAAATAATCAGGGGATGCGGCGGCTGGAGCTGGAACTGGGAGAAGAAATCGGAGGGTGAGGGTGAGGGGATGCGGCGGCTGGAAAATGAGAAGTAAAACCGTGAGCCGTGAGGGAGAGGAATGAAGGCCACGGGGTGAAGGGGGGTTCTTTAACCCTAGCATGGAACGGCGCCGTTTGGCCCGTTCCATTAAGTTTTGTGTTTTAAAACACAATTTCTAAACGGCGCCGTTTCACTCATTTAAGTGAAACGGCGCCGTTTTAACTAAGTATATTTTAAAAAAATATATAAATATAATAGTCGGCCGGTTCAGCGGTTTTTATGGGGTTGAACCGCTGCCGAACCGACCGACTTCGATTTTATACAAATTACACCGCCGGCCGACCGGTTCCCTGCCGGTTTCGGCCGGTTCCGTGCGGTGGCGGTCGGTTGGGGTCGGCGGCGGTCGGTGGCGTCGGTTCCTGTACAGCCCTACTGTAGTGTATAAGTTTCTTGCGAATTTACGTATATATCATTAGCTGTGATAGACTGATTTTATGCTTCGATGATATTTGGGTTTTATTTTCTTTTAGGAAGTGTCAGATCGTGTTAATGAGTCGTATTTATGTCGTGTCAAAGTATATATATTATATTATATAGCTCAATCTTAATTTGATTTGTTAAACTTATCGTATCAAAATTTCAAATCTTAATACGATCCTTAACATAACGGGTCGTGTCGTGTCAATCCGTTTTAACCCATTAGTAAATATTACAAAATACGTTAACATGATACAATACGACCCGTTTCAAACTATTTACGTAAATGATTTAACTAGATCCGAGATTAACCAGTTTGATCTGATTAAATTTAACATAATTTTTTATAAATTTTAAAATCACAATATTTATAAAAATTATAAAGCTAACTACAAGTCTAAAATTACAATCCAAATAATAAAAATATTGAAATTAAAATTCTAACAATTTTACTTTTAAGTATAAGGGTATAATTGTGATTTTAAATTTCTTAACATATCATAACGGGTCAAAACATGTTGATCCATTATCAACCCGTTGAACAATCGTGTCTTAACGGATTAACCCGTTTTAACTTAAACCCATTAAAACTAAAATCTAATCCGCTATTATCGTGTCATGTTCGTATTGGGTTAACAGGTCGTGTATTATATTGTCATCCCTACTTTTTCATTTTCTTTATTTTTCTTGTTAATTAAGCTTAAGATAACATTTATTCCATTCGAATATTAAAAATATTTTATCTCATTTTATTATTATAATTTTTTTAATTTTTATATAAAATATAATAAATAATTAAATATTTATATAAAATTATTTTTTACATCTCACCCATCAAACCGCTTATTTACCGTGTTTGTATTTACAAAAAGAGTTGATGTTAGTGATCACGATGGGACAAGCCTAGAGTGGTGTTTGGCACCAGTCTCGACTATGATAGACGGTTTCAAACTCATTTTAACTGGTCGGATTTGTGTCTTATCGACAAAGCAGCGAGTGCAACTAATCGACTTCTCTATTTGATAATTTTGCACAAACATATCTTACTTGGCGTGACAAAAAAAATGATGCCATGAGAGGAGGACAATGATTCTACAAGAATAAAATCAAATCGTGAACAGAGTGATCTGCCGATTAACATGATTCTAGTGGTCATGGTTTGATGCTTTTAGCTGTCTTGGGCCTCGTCTATGCAGTGTGTGAAGCAGAATGGTGGAGAGAGATCTCCCCCAGATAGCTGGTCACATCCCAAAAATTACATTATAAATTTATAAATACAAGGCTTTACTGCTAAGGTTTCTATGACATTATGGCTAATTATAATGGTCACAGGTCTCTTTTAAAAGGAATGATGAGGGAGGAGGAGAGTCGACGAGATTTGATAGTTCCATCTTATTTAAATGGACGGTTGTGAAAATAAGTACTACTTTTAGCAAAAAGTTTCATGTCTTTATAATCACACACACACATTCTTCCAAATTGACTTTATAACATATAGTTTTTTTTAAGAGAAATGCTAAACGTACTAACACAAAAACATAGAGTTAGTTACGGACTGATGTGGCAAGGGCATAAGTGTAAATGTACTAATAAAGTGAAAACTTATCCCCTTCTCCCTCACTCTCATTTTGCGTATTGTCGCCATACAGGCCTTTCTCCTTCTCCATGCGTGCTGCTCCCTCTCCTTGACTGGGATGATGTGCACAATCAAGATTTCTCTTCCGGCCTTTGTTCTCTCTCTAACGTCTATATTGTGTTATTTTTCTTATTTTTTTCTTCTAGATTTACAAGGGTTTGCTTCTCTCTCTTAACACATTTATGGGTTTGTTCTGTTTTTATTTACTTTGCTTCTTTTATCAGAACAAAGTATTATTTAGCTGTTTATTTATTTACTCTTGTTTTTTGTTGAAACGGCAAAGATTTACAGGGGAGTAAGTTAATTGGTCAAGATGAAATTAGGAACTGTGCTTCCAGTGTGCATCTGTACAATTTCCATTTTCTTTGATTTCTTGTTTTGTCCCTTTTTTGGTGAAGACATTTGGAGCGTTGTACTCTTTCTCTATATAACGACTTTCTTCTTGATGTAGGGATTTGTCTAATAATTTGTTGTTTGGATACATTCCCTTTTCGATATCTAAATCCTGAATTTGCATTTTCTTTTGGCATATCATGTTTTATCTCAACCTATTTTTATCCTTTAACTCGGAATTCTCCAATTTTCCGGCTACCGAAATTTGAAGAACAATCAATTGATTGGACCCATACATTTAACACTAACCCAGATTTCCAACCTGAAGACTCTGTACACTTTCATTTCTCCTGGATTCTCTTTGTACGCGTGGTTTTAACATTTGCAAATATGGATTCTCCTTTTGTATTGCAGAATTGTTGAATATTTGGGTTGAGAAGATTTGGGTATTGAGGGAGACTCGGATAATCAGTAGTCAATTTGGATAGGCCGAAATGCAGAAATGCACAACAGGAAGTTTTGGTTTTTCTTTCATTACTTGGTGGCAGCTGGTCAGCTAGAGAAAAACCAATTAACTTACTCCCCTGTAAATCTCTTGCCGTTTCAACAAAAAACAAGAGTAAATAAATAAACAGCTAAATAATACTTTGTTCTGATAAAAGAAGCAAAGCAAGTAAAAACAGAACAAACCCATAAATGTGTTAAGAGAGAGAAGCAAACCCTTGTAAATCTAGAAGAAAAAAATAAGAAAAATAACACAATATAGACGTTAGAGAGAGAACAAAGGCCGGAAGAGAAATCTTGATTGTGCACATCATCCCAGTCAAGGAGAGGGAGCAGCACGCATGGAGAAGGAGAAAGGCCTGTATGGCGACAATACGCAAAATGAGAGTGAGGGAGAAGGGGATAAGTTTTCACTTTATTAGTACATTTACACTTATGCCCTTGCCACATCAGTCCGTAACTAACTCTATGTTTTTGTGTTAGTACGTTTAGCATTTCTCTTAAAAAAAACTATATGTTATAAAGTCAATTTGGAAGAATGTGTGTGTGTGATTATAAAGACATGAAACTTTTTGCTAAAAGTAGTACTTATTTTCACAACCGTCCATTTAAATAAGATGGAACTATCAAATCTCGTCGACTCTCCTCCTCCCTCATCATTCCTTTTAAAAGAGACCTGTGACCATTATAATTAGCCATAATGTCATAGAAACCTTAGCAGTAAAGCCTTGTATTTATAAATTTATAATGTAATTTTTGGGATGTGACCAGCTATCTGGGGGAGATCTCTCTCCACCATTCTGCTTCACACACTGCATAGACGAGGCCCAAGACAGCTAAAAGCATCAAACCATGACCACTAGAATCATGTTAATCGGCAGATCACTCTGTTCACGATTTGATTTTATTCTTGTAGAATCATTGTCCTCCTCTCATGGCATCATTTTTTTTGTCACGCCAAGTAAGATATGTTTGTGCAAAATTATCAAATAGNTCAAGATGAAATTAGGAACTGTGCTTCCAGTGTGCATCTGTACAATTTCCATTTTCTTTGATTTCTTGTTTTGTCCCTTTTTTGGTGAAGACATTTGGAGCGTTGTACTCTTTCTCTATATAACGACTTTCTTCTTGATGTAGGGATTTGTCTAATAATTTGTTGTTTGGATACATTCCCTTTTCGATATCTAAATCCTGAATTTGCATTTTCTTTTGGCATATCATGTTTTATCTCAACCTATTTTTGTCCTTTAACTCGAAATTCTCCAATTTTCCGGCTACCGAAATTTGAAGAACAATCAATTGACTGGACCCATACCTTTAACACTAACCCAGATTTCCAACCTGAAGACTCTGTACACTTTCATTTCTCCTGGATTCTCTTTGTACGCGTGGTTTTAACATTTGCAAATATGGATTCTCCTTTTGTATTGCAGAATTGTTGAATATTTGGGTTGAGAAGATTTGGGTATTGAAGGAGACTCGGATAATCAGTAGTCAATTTGGATAGGCCGAAATGCAGAAATGCACAACAGGAAGTTTTGGTTTTTCTTTCATTACTTGGTGGCAGCTGGTCAGCTAGAGAAAAAGTGGACCAATGTATAGTCCTTGATACATGCCGAAAGATGATGGTCTTGGTGTTGCTTTGTATTTGTTGTGATTGCAAACTATGTAGCCAAATGATGATTGTCCTATTTGTAATGTTACTTGGTAATGTAATTATATACTTTGAGAATGTTAATGCTAAATCATCCACTGTTATGGTATATTGTTAAGTTTATTGTTTTAAATTTTTTCTGATACAATTTGAGCACTTCATGAATTTTTTTTTATTTTTAAAAACAAAATTTGTTCTACCACAAAGGCTACTTTCAGAGACTTTGAAGAGGATAATCTAAGTGAGGCGGTGGGGAGAAGACAGAGAGGGGAAGACAGAGAAGCGATGGGGGCTTTAGTGGAGAACTAATCAACTATGAAAAGCTCAACAAATTTTAGAATTACAAATATGCATTGAATGTTAAAGAAAAAGAAGAAAATTCTCGCCTTACAAAAAGAGAAAAAAAAATAAAAAGAAAAATAAAAAAGGAATTTGGGTGTTTACCTACTACCTTCTTCATGCGTACTGTATTACATTCTCCATACCTGAAAAGTCTTCATAAGCCATGAGAGGGCCAGCTGCAGAGGAAGCACGTACAGAGTAGAAGTTGTAACATCTGTCTTAGGGTTTTGAAAATGGGCTTTTTGTCTCTCTCTTTAGTTTTATATTTTTATTATTTTTATTAACAATGACGGGTTAGTACGTGTTAAAGACTACGTTTTTGTTAAGTACGGGTAGCAGCTTTTTTTTTTTAAACCCATCCATTTAATTTTAAATTTGAAGTTAAGGTTATTTTCTAGTTAAAAAATATAAAGATATCTCATAAAAATAAATTTATAAATTAATTTCACTTAATACTTAATGTAATATATTAAATTATAAAATAAATATAACGTATTAGATTTGTTTCTTAGGAAATTTTTATGTTTATAGATTTTTTTTTTTAAATTTCTTTATTTTTAAAAGAGAAATAAATTCTCAAAGCGCGTCGTCAAAAGAGCATAGAAATCGTTTTGGGGATTTGGGTGGATGAAAGTCATTCAAGTGAAGGGAGGACTTTGGGGTTCAAGAGAGATCACGTACCTCTTCTTTTCCTCCATTACTCTGCATTTATTAACTTGAGCTTTCTGTCGACCAACCCAAGTCAACAAAATGGACGATAAACCATGTAACAGTGCATAGACCAAAAGAGAAACAATTGTAAGGCAGGCACCCAAGAAAGTCAGTGGGTGCATAAGGGTGGTATCAAAAAAATTATTAAATAATTTTAAAATATAAATACAAATGATACATTCTTTTATTCTATTATAAAATATTATGATATCAAAATTATTTATATAATATTAATTTTTAAGGCTATCTCATACAATATTTAGACGCGAATATTATATCTTCGTATTTTGAGAATGAGTAATAATTATTTCTAAAAAAATATTATTTTAAGTAAAGAGCCAAACCAAACTGGACCAAAGAGGGCCCGTTATTGTATAAAACTAATAATCATTTTGAAAGGTAGACTATTCCAAAAGGGCCCAGAGTCAATTCAAAACCCGGCCCGTTCCGGGATATTGATACATATTCAAATGATAATAATCATCCATTTGTCAGACGCGAAAATGGGCTCTTCTCCATGGCGACACATGTACCTGCACCTTTGAGAAACCCAGGTGTCGTGTGCTTCTTGTTTTTTTTTTTTTTTTTTTTCCATTTATTTTAATTTGCTGGGTCGACCAAGATCATCCAGTCTATTGTCCATGGCGACGCGTCCTCTTTGGAAAAATCCAGCTATCGCCATGGATCATGCTAATAGTGTGAGCAAAATGCCATTTCGAACGTTATAGGATTGAAGTGAAATAAATACATAGAATATAACATCTGTCTTTTATTTTCTTATTCCCATTATTTTAAAGAGTTTTTTTTTTTTTTTTAATCTGAATTATTTCACATGAATGGCGCCAAACTCGACTTAGAGAAGATGGTGTGAAAAACAGAGAGAACGGAGATCGAAGATGATGGAAAATATAGTATACTCTTCCAATATCGATGGTCGACCGTGGGTAGCAAAAGGAGCCTAATTTAGTGCAAGAGGCAATGAAGACGGTATTAGTGTTAATTGATAGAAAGAGAGGAGAAATTCGATGCATTAGGCTGTGAGAAATGGTGATGGTGGCTAACAGATTCTCGGCGGAAGGAGCTACATTACGGTCTAGTTAAAATCGAGAGAGAACGATTGATGTGGCGTAAAAATGATAAATCTACTATGAAGAGTATAAAAATATATATAAATTCTTAAAATTGAAGAATAAAAATTTAATTTTTTTAATAATGTAATAGCGACGACGTAATGATCTGCGCATGGAACGGGCGTAGATTAAAGCCGTAAGCTGACGTTTACGCCAAGCTTGTTCTGCATTAGCCATTAGCCGAGCAGTGAGCAGCGATCACAACTCCCGAGCAGAATGGAGAAGAAGGTGGGGAGCTCCAAACTGAACATCGCCATCATCCATCCGGATCTTGGCATAGGTAATTTTTTTTTTTGGAAAATCTGACTGATTGGTTGTTGAAAACCACCCAAGTATGGCACCGTTTCTTAGCTTGTTTTATTAGGCACCGTTTGGTGCATCAAGTTCCAGATTTCTGCAGCAATTTATGCCCATAAATTGCTGCACCGAATTACCCACAGTAGGGTTTCCTCTCCTATAAAAGGAGAGCTCCTCTTGTGTAAAATGAGTGGGAAGCAAGAGAGAAACAAGTGAGTGCAAAAACAGAAGAGAAGAGAGGGTACGTGAGAGAGTTGAGAGAGTTTTGTAAAATTTTTTACAAACTCAGTAAAAGAGGCTCCAGTGGACGTAGGCAATTTGCTGAACCACTTAAATATTGTTTTGTGTGATTTTCGGGCAGGTTTCAGGTCCAACAATTGGTATCAGAGCCCTGGTTCGAGCTGTCCGAAAATTCAAGTTGCTCAAAATCAATTTTTGACAACTCCAGGGTGTTCCTTGCGTCGAGACGAATCCGTTGCCGCAAACGGAATCGAAAACGGAGGTCGGAAGAGCCCACACGCGCCCCTAGAAGCTCGGCGCGTGTATCTGCTGCAACTCACGCTCCCCCACGCGCATCGGAGGTTGAAGACGACTGCACCACACGCGCCCTCACGCGCTCCAGAGGAAGAAGACGCGTGAAGAGACACGCGCCCACACGCGCCCTACAGAGGTTCAGCGCGTGTGTCACACGCGCCTCACGCGCCCCCACTCGCCCAATAGTCTGTAGCGCGTGTACAACACGCGCTCCACTCGCACTGCAGCCCGCGCGTGCATCTCACGCGCCAGACGATCAGAACCGTCCGATTTTCAGATCCATTTCGGCTTGATCTAAGCCATTCGGAGTCCAATTTCAACAATCAAATAGTGCTTTCCTACTATTTGGATCGTTCCGGACTCATCCGTACGGTTAGAATTTTGAAATTTTGATTCTAAATTTTTGAAATTCAAATGGAAGGATCTGGAAGAGATAGGAGCTCTGAAAATGCCAGTAGCTCAGGACGTCGGTCCACAGTGTCAAATGCAAAATTTGAAGTTGAAAAGTTCGATGGAACCAGCAACTTCGGCATGTGGCAGTGTGAGGTTATGGATGTGTTGATCCAACAGGAGTTGGATATTGCCTTGGAGGAGAAGCCAGATGAGATGACTGAGAAGGATTGGAGGAAGCTTAATACCCAAGCTTGCAGTACAATCCGGTTATGCCTTACCAAAGAGCAGAAGTATTTTGTCATGAGAGAGACAAATGCTAGGGAACTTTGGAAGAAATTGGAGGACAAGTTCATGAAGAAGAGCATTGAGAGCCGTCTGCACTTGAAGAAAAAGCTCTTCAGATTCCAATTTCGTGAAGGTATTTCCATGTCTGAGCATCTAAATAGTTACAACCAAATTCTTGCTGATTTGTTAAACTTGGATGTTGAAATCCAAGACGAAGATAAGGCTTTACTGCTGTTAAATTCCTTGCCTGATACATATGATCATTTAGTTACTACTCTATTGTATGGGAAGGAAAAGATCAGTTTTAATGATGTATCCAGCTCTTTGATTAGCAATGAGTACCGCAAAAAGGATAAGCAGGTACATCAAGATACATCAAGTGAAGCGCTAACAGCAAGGGGGAGACCACAGTCAAGGAATCCCGGAAGGAGGAAAGGTTTTCACTCGAAAACCCGGGCCACATCACGTGGTCCATCAGTCGGCAGAAAACTCGCCAGAGACGAGTGTTCCTTGTGTCACAACAAAGGACACTGGAAGAGGGATTGTCCTAACCGGAAGGGACAACAGCAGAATCAACCCACCACAGCCAATGTCGTGGACAGAGATGACGATTCAGATTTTGCCTTGGCAAGTTCATCATCCATTTGTCATTCCGATGAATGGATTATGGATTCCGGATGTACCTATCATATGTGTCCCAATCGGGACTGGTTTACTGACTTCACAAAAATTGATGGTGGAGCGGTACTTATGGGCAATGATAGTGCCTGTAAGACTCAGGGTATAGGTAGCATTCGGTTAAAGCTGCACGATGGCAGCGTCAAGACTCTGACAGAAGTTCGGTACGTTCCGGACTTGCGGAAGAATCTCATCTCACTGGGATCTCTGGATTCAAAGGGATTCAGAATCACCATTGAAGACGGAACTCTCAAAGTACTAATGGGAGTTCAGGTGGCAATGAAGGGGTTGAGGCGAGGAAACCTGTACTTCTTGCAAGGAAGTACTGCTGATGGAAGAGCTTCCACATGCTGTGAGAAGCTAGATCAGACTGATGCTGACACCACCAGTCTTTGGCATATGCGTATGGGACACGCCGGAGAAAAAGCTTTGCAAACACTGGTGAAGCAAGGCTTACTCAAAGGTGCCAAGACTGGAAAACTGTCCTTCTGTGAGCACTGTGTATTAGGGAAGCAGAAGCGGATCAAGTTCGGAACCGCTGTACACAATACACAGGGAATTCTTGACTATGTACACTCCGATGTTTGGGGACCTACCCAAAATGCATCTTTGGGAGGTAAACATTGGTTTGTAACATTTGTAGATGATTATTCTCGTCGTGTGTGGGTATATACGATGAAGAGTAAAGATGAAGTGCTGAAAATCTTCCTTGATTGGAAGAAAATGGTTGAAACTCAGACCGGCAGAAAGATCAAGCGGCTCAGATCTGATAATGGAGGTGAGTACACTTCAGATCCCTTCATGGAAGTATGCCGGAGAGAGGGTATTGTCAGACACTTCACGGTTCGAGGTACACCGCAGCAGAACGGTGTGGCAGAACGAATGAATCGTACTTTACTAGAGAAAGTGCGATGTATGTTGCTGGATGCTGGATTCAGTAAACAATTTTGGGCGGAAGCTGTGACATATGCCTGCCACCTCATCAACCGACTACCCGCAGCTGCCAATGAGGGAAGACGCCCATTGAAATGTGGAGAGGTAAACATGCTACTGATTATGATTTTTTACACGTTTTCGGATGTCCTGCTTACTATCATGCTAAAGAAAGTAAGCTTGATCCTAGAGCTAAGAAAGCAAAATTCTTAGGCTTCAATACTGGTGTAAAAGGGTATAGACTCTGGTGCATAGAGTCTAAAAAGGTAATAATCAGTAGAGATGTTACATTCAACGAATCTGAGATGCTTAAGTCACATAAGCATAAAGATTCCAATGAAGGCAGCAATGATGGCGAAACATCAGATGATTCGCAGACTGTGAAGTTTATTACTTCAATGAATTCGGGAAAACATGGACAAGATGAAGTTGATAGTCCAGTCACAGTACCTCCAAGTCAACCCGAATCAATAGCAACCAACAGACCGAGAAGAGAGAAACGTGTACCGACACGTTTAGCAGACTATGTGACATATGCATTACCAGCTGAAGGGGGTGAGATCCCAACCACTTACAGAGAAGCCATACAGTCCAGTGAACAAGTGGAATGGACAAAGGCTATGAATGAAGAGATGCAGTCTCTTCACCAGAATCAGACTTGGGAGCTTGTGCCGCTTCCCAAAGGAAAGAAGACGATTGGCTGTAAGTGGATCTTCAATCAGAAAGATGATCAAGGTGCTAAAAATGGAGTGCGATACAAAGCAAGGTTGGTAGCCAAGGGCTACGCTCAGACAGAGGGAATTGACTACAGTGAAGTATTCTCTCCTGTTGTGAAGCATTCATCCATTCGGATATTGCTAGCTTTGGTTGCACAATATGACCTTGAGTTAGCACAACTTGATGTGAAAACAGCTTTCTTACATGGTGATCTGGAAGAGGAGATTTATCTGTCTCAACCAGAAGGATTCAAAGAAGCTGGCAAGAAAATTGGGTATGCAGTCTGAAGAAATCTCTCTATGGCTTGAAGCAGTCACCTCGGCAATGGTATAAACGGTTTGACCGTTTTATGATGGATCTGAAATACACTCGTTGCCAATACGATCACTGTGTATATTTCAGAAAACTTGCAAATGGATCTTTCATTTATTTGCTTTTATATGTAGATGATATGTTAATAGCATGTAAAAGCAAGAGGGAGATAGATCGCTTAAAAACTCAGTTAAGTAATGAGTTTGAAATGAAAGATCTGGGAGAAGCACGAAGAATACTGGGGATGGAGATCAACAGAGATAGAGTGAAAGGCACAGTTCACCTTACTCAGAAGCAGTATTTGAAGAAAGTACTGAAACGATTCAACATCGACTCGAAGATGAAGCCGGTGAGTACTCCTATGGCCCCATATTTCAAGCTCAGTTCATTGCAGTCTCCTAAAACTGATGAAGAGCGGGACTACATGAGGAATGTCCCATATGCAAGTGTTGTTGGAAGCTTAATGTATGCCATGGTGTGTACACGACCTGATATCTCCCAGGCCGTCAGCTTAGTTAGTCGCTATATGCATAATCCTGGAAAGGTTCATTGGCATGCGGCTAAGTGGATTCTACGGTACATTTTAGGGACCGTAGATGTTGGTTTGAAGTTCGAGAAGAGTGAAGATAGTCTGGTAACTGGATATGTTGACTCAGACTATGCAGGTGATCTTGACAAGCGCCGATCGACAACTGGATATGTGTTCACTATGGGTGGAGGACCAGTTAGTTGGCGTTCAACTTTGCAGTCGACAATTGCACTATCATCAACTGAGGCTGAATACATGGCTGTAACAGAAGCCATGAAAGAAGCTATCTGGTTACAAGGATTGGTAACAGATTTGGGTTTTAAGCAGCAACAGGTTACCGTTCACTGTGACAGTCAAAGTGCAATTCATTTGGCAAAGAATCAAGTATATCATTCTCGAACAAAACACATAGATGTCCGATTTCACTTTGTACGTGAAATATTAGAAGAAGAGGACATCAAACTTCAGAAGATTGGCACTGAAGATAATCCAGCAGATATGTTGACGAAAGTCGTCACAGGGATCAAGTTTCAACATTGTTTGGACTTGATCAACATCATACACTGCTGAGCACCCTCGGGTGCATTGGAGCGCATTCAACAGCGGAAGTCTCTCATGTCA
Organism: Carya cathayensis; assembly: GCA_011037825.1. NCBI lineage: Eukaryota > Viridiplantae > Streptophyta > Magnoliopsida > Fagales > Juglandaceae > Carya > Carya cathayensis. Next base: position 1,169,015 of record QGSO01000341.1, read on the forward strand.
AAGAATGAGGTGCATTCATTTGAAGAATGAATCAGTTTGTAAGCATCCTAGTATGGCACACTTGGGTGGAGGGGGTGATTGTTGAAAACCACCCAAGTATGGCACCGTTTCTTAGCTTGTTTTATTAGGCACCGTTTGGTGCATCAAGTTCCAGATTTCTGCAGCAATTTATGCCCATAAATTGCTGCACCGAATTACCCACAGTAGGGTTTCCTCTCCTATAAAAGGAGAGCTCCTCTTGTGTAAAATGCAGTGGGAAGCAAGAGAGAAACAAGTGAGTGCAAAAACAGAAGAGAAGAGAGGGTACGTGAGAGAGTTGAGAGAGTTTTGTAAAATTTTTTTACAAACTCAGTAAAAGAGGCTCCAGTGGACGTAGGCAATTTGCTGAACCACTTAAATATTGTTTTGTGTGATTTTCGGGCAGGTTTTAGCTCCAACATTGGTGTGATTGATGCATAAATCTGAATGCTTGATAGAGCTGGTGGTTGTAGAATGAGAGAGCAGGGGGTGGCGGCATTGAAGATTGTCTTGGTTGCTTTATACGTTCCTTTGCTTTTGTAGCTTTTCTTTGAAAGGGTAGCATATGTGAGCTCCAGTATTAATTAGAAATTCGCGTTCTCCAACAAATAGAAATCTTGTGCTTGGCATTTGCTATTCAAACGACATCAACTCTGGCAACTGCAGTCTTCTAAATTTTGAACGAAATATAAACTGAAATTCAAACCCTTTCAGATGTACAATCAGATGGACTAAACATTGTTGGATTCTGCGTCCTACTTGTATTCCTCATGGTCTTCTTACTTTATTGACGGCAAGTTTTAATTTTGGTGTATTCCATGATTTGTGAATTTGTTGCAATCATACTCTCCACGCATGATGATCGTCTGTCCTGTTTCAGTTCTTCTTGCGACTACCTTTTATCATTTAATTTGTCATGTGGGTACATTCCCGTGATGTATAGGTGGAGCTGAAAGATTAATTGTTGATGCTGCCGTTGAACTTGCGTCCCATGAGCACAATGTTCATATTTTCACTGCACATCACGATAGAAGTAGATGTTTTGAGGAAACTCTTGCCGGTGAGTTACCTTTTTCTATAATTGTCTTTTGGACAGATGAGTTACCTTTTCTATAATTATTTGGGTCCTTTTTTTTTGGGTTATTCTGTGAAGGTGGGGAACCATCTGAACTACTAGAACCTTTTTTTAAAAGATTTTTTCCTCTGTTTTTTTATTCGTTTATTGGTTTGTGGGGCATGTGGATTATATGTGTGTAGGAAGTATAAAAGGATTTAGATATTTTTCATTATAACTTGATTAATAATTTATGACCATTTCTTTCATTTAATATGGTAGCCAAAGATTGCTATAAACTAGTTAACTTGCCAATTAATTAAATTGAAACAGAAATAACCACCAGAATGTTTTCAGCATTTATGTTTGTTGTTTTAGTTTGTGATTATATGCTACAGCTGATTTTTTTTTTTTTTGATAAGTTATATGCTACAGCGAATATCCATGCACGTGTACATTGTGGAGAGCTAGGTTGAAGAGCAACTTTTTTGAAGCTGAATTTGGCTGTATATGTGATAATACAATCTGCAGAAAAAAATTTAGATGGCAGTTTCTCCTGAGTGAAAAGCTTAATGAAATGGGAAGGATGTATCCATGTTTATTTTTATGCATGTAATCCACACTTGGCGCATCATGTATAAGCTATTGGATGGAATTGGATTTGATATATCTTATCCTATGCTTGGAAAAAAATTCAAGTTGGATACAACACTTAGTATAGTCCACAATACTTTTTTGGAAAGAACATTGAGTGTTTAGTATAGTCCACAATACTTTTTTGGAAACAAAATTGAGTTTTTAGTATAGTCCACAATACTTTTTTGGAAACAACATTGAGTGTTTTACAATGTCGATAGATGGGAATTGGTGGTCTGCATGTTAAGATGGTAATCTCCATCTACTGTTCTGATATGCCCTATCAAATGTCAATTGGTTTTCAGGTACCTTTCTAGTTACTGTATATGGTGCTTTCCTGCCCCGTCATATTTTCTACCATTTTCATGCCGCATATCTCCGGTGCATTTTTGTTGCTCTTTGTCTGCTTTTTTTGTGGCCGTCCTTTGATGTTGTAGTAGTAGATCAGGTCTCCATTGTCATCCCAATACTGAAGCTTAAAAAGTCAATGAAGATAGTTATATTTCTCTGATATAAACTGTTACCTGGGAATCCAGGCATCACAGTTGTTGTTACATGCTCTACATTCTTTGGTCCATATTGTATTCTATTGTCATTTTCCTGATCTGTTGCTGGCTCAACACTCTACTGTTCTCAGGAAGATATATAGGAAACCAATAGACTTAATAGAAGAAATAACCACTGGTTTGATTCTTTATCTTGACTTTTGCTGCTCGTGTAAGTTATTCTAGGTCAAATTTATGCTTGTGCCTCGTAATTCTACCATTTCTTATTGATTTGCTTTGGGGGAGTCCAGGAATGGCAGATATGATACTTGTTAATAGTAGATTTACTGCATCTACCTTTGCAAATACATTCAAGCATCTTCATGCTCAAGGAATTCAGCCAGCTGTTCTCTATCCAGCCATTAATGTCGATCAGTGAACCCCATTCAAATAAGTAACCACATGTTTGTATATCACTCGGTATCTTCTAGTTTCAAGCATTAAATGCTGCGTAGATATTTCTCTAACAATGTTTTCTTTGCTCGGCATAATTTTTTAGTCTGATTTGTATTTGCATATGTTTGCCTAGGCTGAATTTTCTCTCCATCAACTGATTTGAGAGAAAAAAGAATATAGACCTAGCAATTTCAGCCTTTGCTATGCTTCACACACTTGAAGGAGATTTCTTCCGAAATTATAACCTAGATGAGGCTTCCTTGATCATTGCAGGCAAGGCTCCCACACCATTTTTGACACATATGAGATACGGAGATATCTTGTACCTAGTTTTTTTTTTTTTGTAAATGATTGCAGAATCATGTCTTTGGAGTTTGTTTTTTCATTACCACCTTAATTATGCTGAAAAAGCGTTTTGTGCTTCAATCAAGACTAATTTTGTAGTGGTGATCAATTAGACGTGATACATTGTCTTGCAATGAAGTCTGGGCACTGGGTTTCTTTATATCCTCTGTTTTACAGCTAGACTCTTTCTTTAACTTAAGAGATGGTGGTCTTCCCTTTTCTTTCTGTAACTAATCTGTAATTAAAGCATGGTTGGCTATAATACAACATTTACGTGGTGAGAAACAATTCAGTTTACGAAATAAGTCGGTCATCTGATATAAAAAGAAATTGTTCACAAGAGAATGCAACTCTAGCTAGAATTCTAAATTCTGGGGAACTTGCACTTTTTGTTTGTGGACCCTCTTGTTTTTTACATGGTACTAGTAATTGAGCAGTTTATTACTACTAAGTACTGTACTTGATTGCCTTTTGCATTTATGGGGGCATAAACCATCTATATCTATTGTTTCAGGTGGGTATGATAAACGCTTGAAAGAGAATGTTGACTACTTGGAAGAGCTTAAAAGCTTAGCAGAAAAGGAAGGAGTATCTAATCAGGTTAAGTTCATTACATCATGCTCAACAGCCGAAAGAAATGCACTTCTCTCCCAATCTCTGTGCGTAATTTATACACCAAAGGTGCGATGGAATTTAGTATTGTAAGATGTATGCTTCCCTCATTAGCGTTTATATACCAAATTGATTAGTTTTGGTAAAGGAAAGGAGGTTTAAATGTTTAATAGCTGAATGTTTGATTATTGTAGGATGAACACTTTGGGATTGTTCCTCTGGAAGCAATAGCAGCTCATAAACCGGGAATTGCATGCAACAGTGGGGGCCCCGTAGAGACAATTAAGGATGGGGAGACAGGATTTCTTTGTGATCCTACTCCACGGCTGTTCTCTTTGGCTATGGCTAAACTTATTCAGGATCCCCAGATGGCAGAAAGAATGGGCAAAGAGGCCAGGAGACATGTTACCGACTCATTCTCCACGAAGATGTTTGGTCAGCGTCTGAATCAACATCTTTTTGGTGTTACTAGGCCTAAGAGAGAGTGAAAACAGTGAACATAGCATTAAAAGGATGACAAGATTCTTTGCTTGGGCTTGTACAAGATATGTTGGGAACAGAGCAGAAGATGCTGGAATTTCCTACGAGCCAGCAGTGTTGCCTGGAGCCCTCTGAAAGGACCGGACCGCCTGTCTGATTCCCACCTCAGCATCTTCTATTGCTTCGTTTTTTCAAACAGTTCCTAATTTGGCATGTCGGGCTGATTTTTGGTGGTCATCGAATACTACTAAAAATCAGCCCGACATCAGGAATTTCACTATAAATTAAAACAAGTGCATCACACTAGATAATTTTTCAATAACCAGAGCCTCTCACGTTTGACACTATTGGATCAAAACATCTCTTGCTGTCGTCTCCCACCTTCTTCTCCGCCACCCATCTCCGTCACCGTTGTATCTAGGTTTGTGATGATATATTTTTTTTTTATCCCTTCCAACTTTTTGATAAATTGGTTCGCCCCCTCCCTTCCATCATTTTCTTCTTTTGTAAATTGAACTGCATTACTCCATCGGTTGTTTCTTTTGCAAACTGAACTACTTCCTACAACTTATGGGTTTGCTGTTACGTCCCCTCCCCTCCATCATAAAAGTTTTGATTTTTTGATAATCCAAATTTGGGAATAAAAAAGAAGAAATCTTTCCTGAAGAATTCTCAAGTGATGCAATTTGTCCCATAAACAAATCGGATGTAAATGCTTAATCATTTGTAAACACAAACTAATGAAGGTTATTTGTCATTGGGTTTAGATGGATTGGTGGATGTGAATGCTTAATCATTTGTAAACACAAACTAATGAAGGTTATTTGTCATTGGGTTTAAATGGGCTCACCAATCCATCCGTAAGTGACTTGTGCATATTTCCCAGCTTTTAGGTTGTTGGTATTATTAAGATTATAGATTTTTTTTCTTGCTTTTGTCGTGAATCAAAGAATGCAAATTGTAGAAATATTTTTTGGTGAAACAAGGGATTTGTGTTTAGTGAAATCAAAATAACTATTTTTTTATGAGTAAAAATTAGTAGAAATCAATATAAATATATTCATATAAAATTGGGAAAGATGTTCTGCATTTAGATTTTGTTGATTCAAGACTTTGTATTGAATCTTTTTATTCATATAGTCATGGTTTTTTTTTTTTTTAAACATTGAGATAGAGACTTTGTATTAAATATGTAATGTGGTTATTTTTTATTAAAGGATAAAATCTCGTGCTCTAATAGTGATGAAGTTGAGATAATGATGCATGGAAACTGTCCACAAGTTGATAATGTGAGAGTTGAGGGCATAGAAGAACAATGTGTTATGAATACGAAAGACAGAGTGAATGTGAAAGATGGAGTGGATGTTGAAGATGGAGTGAGTGTGGATGATAGAGTCAATGTGATTTCCTCATTGGATAGTAGTCCTTTGGAACCATTCATTGATATGCTATTTGATAACGTTGAAGACACCCAAGCATTTTACAAGGCATATACAAGATGGAAAAGTTTTACTATTCGGACTAACTATACTCGATTGTCCAAATATTACAAAAAAACTAATTGCAGTAGACTATGTTTGCACAAGAGAAAGATTTAGGCGTGAAAGTCACAAAGATAAAGAACGAATAATTCTTGAACTTGCGGAGACAAAAATTGGATATAAAGTAATGATGGGAATAAAGAAAGATGGTAAGAACTTGATAGTATCCAAGTTTGTACTTGAACATAACCACATTCTACTTACACCAAGAAGTATTAGTTTGCTTCGTGGACATAGGGGAGTTACTAAAGTCTAAAAAAAACTTATTATGACTTTGAATGAGTCCGATGTACTGACAAAAAAGATAATGTTTGTGTTGAGTAAAGAGTTAGGTGATAACTTTAATGTTGGTTGTATTGGCAATGATATTGAAAATTTCTTAGGAAACAAAAAGATAAAATTATTTTAAGAGGGGAATGCACAAAAGTTATATGTCTACTTTCTTAAACGACAATGCAAAGAACCTGAGTTTGTATACTTCATGCAAGTTGATGAGGATGGGTGTATGTGAAGTTATTTTTGGGCAGATACCCAATCAAGAGTTGCGTACCAATATTTCAGAGATGTTGTCATATTTAATGCCATGTACCTTACCAATATTTATAAGATGTCGTTTGTGTCGTTTTTTGGAGTTCACCATCATCACCAAACCATAATGATTGGTTGTGCTTTGTTGGTTAATGAAATAGCCGAATCATATATATGATTACTAAGAACATGGCAAGAGGCAATGCTTGAGGGTGCTTCTTCAACTATAATTACCGATGATAACAAGGCAATGACGAAGACTATTGTAGAGGTACTCCCAAATATGACTCATAGATTATGCTTGTAGCACATCTTACAAAAAATTTCCGAACATTTTTCTCATGTGTATAACAAATTTTCAGAGTTTTAAAAAGATTTTTGCCACTGTATTCATGAGACAATTACAACTAATGAGTTCGAGCAGGAATGGAGTTCGATATTAGTGAAGTATGAGTTAGGAGATAATATCTAGCTGCAAAATCTTTACAACCGGACGAGATAAGTGGGTTTCAGCTTACATGCGTTCAGCATTCTGTGCTGGTATATCAACGACTCAAAGGAGTGAAAGTATGAATAAGTTTTTCAAGGATTAAATTCGTTCAAGCACTATGATTAGTGACTTTGTGCATCAGTATGAAAAAGCTATAAATGCATGTTATTTTAAAGAGAATGAGATGGATGTGCAGACAAAATCTACTCGGGTGATTTTGAAAATATGTCATAAAATTGAAGAGGAGGTAGCCATAGTTTATACAAGAAATTCTTTCATGATCTTCCAAAACGAGCTTTTCAATAGTCAGCGGTACAGATCAACAAAATTTTTCAAAGTGGGTGAAAGTAAGTCATATATTGTGTCACCTCATGGCAAAGAAATACTATTTTATTATAAGACATTGGAGACTGGTGAAGAAATTTCAACATGTACATGCCATATGTTTGAGTTTATGGGGTTTCTTTGTAAGCATATCCTTCATGTACTTTGCAAGAAATCGAAATTAGATAGATTGTCACAGCAATATGTTCTAGAAAGATGGACTATTGATGTTAAGAGTCGACCTATTCTTAACATTTCATGTAATGAAGGGCAAGTCCTGACACAAGATGATCATACTATGAGAAAAAGTAAGTTGATGATGCAGTTTTATGATATTGCAGAACTTGGGTCGCAATCAACAAAAAAACTCAACCATCTGTCTCTTGCTTTAAAGGAGGTCCACAAAGAGTTACTTTTGATGGAAGATCATGTAGATATTCAGGAAAAAAATCTCTTAGGTAGAAGGGAGTCAACCAATGATTCTTATATGTTAAAAAGTCAAGTTGTGTCAAACTTTTCACAAACTATCCAAGATCCTCCACGGGTGCCAACGAAAGGACGACCAAAAACCTTGAGAGCAAAGAACCCAAAATAAATGCAAGTAACAAAGAAAAAACATTGTAGCCTTTGCAAGAATGAGAGACATATTAGGAACAACTATCCGACAATGAGGTATAGTAGTATTTCTATAATTTTTTTGGGGAAAAAAATTTATAAGAAGAACTTATTCTTTTTGTTTTTTTTGTGTTTGGGTGTTGAGAATACCTCAACACTTCTCAACATACTTCACTATTATCCATTACTTTATTATTATTTTTTACCTACTTTTTACTACTATTCACAACATATATCAACACTTCTCAACACTTAAACCCAACCTGGTTTATGTAGGAATCTTGGGCCAACTTCTGACAGCATATAGCTGGGTTTGGATTCTTAGTCACAAATATAATTTGTTCTGGTATGTGTTATTTTTTTTTTGTCTTTCGTTATGTTATGGAAAGTTATTTTGACCTCTCTTAATCAAAAAGTCCATTTAACCTATCTTTATTGATAGGGAATTATGCAAAAGATTGTGAGTTTTGAATATATTAAAAAGTATTTTGAGAAGTGAATGTTAACTGACTATATATGTAGTTTTGGATGTAATTATGAATGTAATTCTAGATGTTTATATAGTTTTGGATGTAAAACTGAATGTAAACTTTATGTTTATGTTTATGTAATTGGGGATGCTTATGTAATTTTCCAGATTATGTAATTCTGAATGTTACTACAAGTTTATGTAATTCTGAGTTTTTATATTTTATTTGCTGTGTAGACTATATGCACAAGAAGTCTAAATATGCACAATAAGTCTGTCCAGCATTTCCATTACAGTACATGTACAAGAAGTCTATCCAGCATTTTCATTACATTCAACACATATTCAGTACATTCAAAACATCTCACAAATCCCAATTACATTCACCACATATTTAGTACTTCACAAACATCTCACAAATTCCTATTACATTCAAAACATATTTAGTACATTCAAAACATCTCACAAATCCCAATTACATTTACCACATATTTAGTACTTCACAAACATCTCACAAATTCCCATTACATTCAATTGAAAAAGTGTTTAAAAAATTACAACGGGTCACAAACATCTCACAAATTCGCATTACATTCAACTAAAAAGTGTTAAAAAATTACAACAGGCCACAACCATCTCCAAAGTAGTTTTGTCTTCCCCTTTCTTATTTCATCCAAGACTAAAGGATCCCAAAAAACTCTCTGTCAACAAAGTTGGCATGTGATGAGGTGTCAAAACTACATAATTAAGTTGCTAAAGTGACTAAATTGTTTAACCAAATTGAATTAATTATGGAGTAGATTATGACATTTGAGTAAATTAATCAATTTTGATATTTTTACACTTAAAAGAATTTATAATGCAGTTATTCCACATCAGAATTAATACCTCAATTTTACTCATTTTGTATCTTACTTAAATATTGTAGGGCACTATTAAAAAAATACATGAGCTACCGACACCCCATTTGAGAATAGAGAAATATTACAACAATGGGGTATTTTTGGAAATACTCAACTATGCACAAATAAATTGGTAGTAGAGCAAGATGCAAGGGCTGGACGTGGAGCAAATCACGCAGAGAGGAGCTGGAACCAAGAGGCACTCGCACGATACAGGAGCACGCCGCTACAAGTTCTGGAGCACGTTGAGACATGCAGGTGTGAAGGAAAGCATGCTCAGAGTGCTGAGCAAACGAAGAGGGTTTGCAGGCGCTGGGATTCATTTTTAATTTTTTTGGATTTATTCGTTGGCAGATGGTGTGGAGTTTGGGGACTCTCTCTCTCTCGTTTTAGATTTTTTTTCTTGTTTTTAGTTTTTACGTTTTCAAGTTCAGACGAAAGGGGCGGCTGGTTTTGATTATTTGTTTTAGTTTTGGTCTTAGACAACGCTAGTTCTTAGTGCTTTTTGGGGTTCAGACCTTACGGACTCTCTCACTTGGTTTCTTTTTTTTTGTTTTCCCAGTTTCCTTTTCATTTCTCAGTAGTTTCCGTTGTTAGTTCTTAGTGATTGTTGGTCGGTTTCATTTTCTTTTTTTCTCTGGGTTGTTGCATAACATTGATTAGGCGTCAATTTATTTTTCATTCTGGTTTTTCCACCTCGTTTGGGCAGCGGCTTCATATATACTTTTTCCTTCTTCATTTTTTTTGGAGTTTTTTTCTAGTTTATTTTTCCTACAGTTTTTCATTTGGATGTTTTCGGCACTTCTTTTCTTTAAATCATTTTGATTATCGTTCAGCTTGCTATTTTTATTCTTTTGCATTTATTTTCAAACAACAACTTGAAATGTTAGGGTTAATCATTTTTGGACATTTTGCGAATTTAGAAATGATAGGCTAGATTTTGAGCTTGGGATTCAATGAGTAACTCATGACTGTTTTGGATTGGATTTTCTTCAAGGTTATGGAATTTTGAATAATTAACTTGATAGATTGTATTTCATTTTACCTATGGGAAGGATTAAAGTTCTATGTTCTTGAACTTGATCAGTCGTAGACATAAAGGCATGATTGATGCTTGAACTTGTAACAAGATTTTGATAGATTTCTTTCACTTTTACACTTGTTAGAAAATCTGTCAAGCACCTTGATTATACTGAAAAATGTGCTTATTGTTTAATTAACCGATCATAATATCTTGGAATAAGAAAATGGTTGAGAGAAGATGAAATTAGAGGTAAATCCAACTTAAAAAACTTGACTCGGTCTCAAATGTATTCTTCCAAGTGTAGAAGTGTCAAGTTGTATCAAGAATAAGTCTAGGATCGTATTTCACAGGAACAGAGGGTTATCAAAGTATTTGTGATATTTTTGTTGTAAAAGATATATCGACTATGAGAGATGAAAATAAATGTAAATCTATGTTTCTAAAATTACCAAGAACCAAGAGATTAAGGAAAATGTGTAGAATTTGAATTAAACTTGTAAGAAGCAATAAAACAAACACTTGTAATGCAATTTTCGCCCATTTCTAATTTGAAGTTGGATTGATCTCTAATTTCATCTTCTCTCAACCATTTTCTCATTCCAAGAGATTATGATCTGTTAATTAAATAATAAGCACATTTTTCGGTATAATCAAGGTGCTTGACAGATTTTTTAACAAGTACAAAAGTGAAAGAAAGCTATCAAAATGTTGTTACAAGTTCAAGCATCAATCGTGCCTTTATGTCTACGACTGATCAAGTTCAAGAACATAGAACTTTAATCCTGCTCATAGGCAAAATGAAATACAATCTATCAAGTTAATTATTCAAAATTCTATAACCTTGAAGAAAATCCAACCCAAAATAGTCATGAGTTACTCATTGAAACCCAATCTAAAAATCTAGCCTATCATTTCTAAATTTCTAAAATGCCCAAAAATGATGAACCCTAATATTTCAAGTTACTGTATGAAAATAAATGCAGAAGAATAAAAATAACAAGCTGAACGATAATCAAAATGATTTAAAGAAAAGAAGTGCCGAAAACATCCAAATGAAAAATTGCAAGAAAAATAAACTACGAAAAAAACTCCAAAAAAAATGAAAAAGGAAAAAGTATATATGAAGCCGCTGCCCAGACGAAGCGGAAAAACCAGAATGAAAAATAAATTGACGCCTAATCAATGTTCTGCAACAACCCAGAGAAAAAAAGAAAATGAAACCGACCAACAATCACTAAGAACTAACAGCAGAAACTATTGAGAAATGAAAAGAAAACTGGGAAAACAAAAAAAAATAAAATGAAACCAAGTGAGAGAGTACGCAAGGTCTGAATCACAAAAAGCATTAAGAACTAACACCGTCTAAAACCAAAACTAAAAACAAGTAAAAACAAGTAATCAAAACCAGCCTCCCCTTCCGTCTGGAACCTGAAAACGTAAAAACTAAAAACAAGAAAAAAATCTAAAACGAGAGAGAGAGAGAGAGAGAGAGAGAGAGAGAGAGAGAGAGAGAGTCCCCAAAATCCACGCCGTCTGCCAACCAAATAAATCCAAAAAAATTAAAAATGAATCCCAGCGCCTGTAGACCCTCTCCATTTGCTCAGCACTTTGAGCATGCTTTCCTTCACGCCTGCACGTCTCAGCGTGCTTCAGAACTTGCCGCGGCGTGCTCCTACATCGTGCAAGTGCCTCTTGGTTCCAGCTCATCTCTGCATGATTTGCTCCACGTCCAGCCCTTGCATCTTGCTCTACTGCCAATTTATTTGTGCATAGTTGGATATTTCCAAAAATACCCATTTGTTGTAATATTTCTCTATTCTCCAATGGGGTGTAGGCAGCTCATGTATTTTTTTAGTAGTGCCCTGCAACATTTAAGTAAGATACAAAATGAGTAAAATTGAGGTATTAATTCTGATGTGAAACAGCTGCATTATAAATCCTTTTAAGTACAAAAATATCAGAATTTATTAATTTACTTACACGTCATAATCTACTCTATAATTAATTCATTTTGGTTAAACAATTTAGTCACTTTAGCAACTTAATTATGTAGTTTTGACACCTCATCAACATGCATATATAGGTTAAACCAAAGATGTAGGATAGACAAGTTGGGCAGATAGCTACCTTTATCACTATGCTTGCTGAAGGATAGTTCTTCATCTACACAAAAAACAGGTAACTAAATCAGTTTACTGAAAGACAATTCAATTCTATGAATGGATGCTTGAGGGTTTAAATTTTAAAGTTTCAAATAGGAAAATGTTGCCCAGATGACTAACACAAGAGGGGGGGTGAATTGAGTTGTATTTAAAAAAATAACAATTATAAATCAAATATACAATATAAAATATAAACAAAATATGAAACAACAATATAAAGAGTAAGGGTAAGAGAGAAGCAAACTCAGTATGTTAACGAGGTTCGGCCGCACTGCCTACGTCCTCGCCTCAAGCTACCCCTTGAGGATCCCCGAATTCACTATTCAATCTCCTTCAAGTGGAGATAGAAACCTATTACACCTTTGAACAACACCGCTACAAAGGATTCATGTAGAACACCCTCTACACTTGCAATCACCTTACACGTGGTGATTCAACGATTCCCTGTGTAGAACACTTTCTACACGCACAAGGGTTGTACACACCCTTTTACTGATACAAGAATTGATAGTGGGTAGAATATCAGAAAACACTCCTCAATGAGTGAAATAAGAACAATACAGCACAACCTATATCTCTCAAAATGAAAAAGGATTAAGGCTCAATGCTTAGAGAAGAGAGAATGAAAGCTTTGAATGAGAGTTGTATGCTCTTGGTGTTGTGAATGTGAAGCTCTCAAATGATCTATTTATAGGCATATGAGACTTCATATTCAAATTTAAAAAGATTCACATGTCAAAGACATCATCATTCATTTTTCAAAAATTTCAAACCTAATCTTTTTACTTTTTGCATGTGACAAAATGAGCACACTTTACTTTTCAAAAAATTCAAACCTAATCTTTTACTTTTTGCATATGACAAAAGGAGCACACTTTACTTTTCAAAATTTTCAAACAAAGGCATCTTCCTTTTGCATAAGTCAAGAAAAGCATCAATCACTTTTGAAAATATTCAAATAAAACATGCACATGTGAAAGATGACAATCAATCATCTTTAATATTTTCAAAGTTCAACCCTTTAATCATGGCATGCACATGTGAAAGATGACAATCAATTATCTTTCAAAATTTTCAAATTTAATTTTCAAAATATTCATGCACATGTGGAAAATGTATTTTAATGCTTTATGATAAAATATTAATTTTTGAGCCTTAATCCTAATTTCGAATTTTAAAGAGATTTACAACATTATTCTATGACTTTAATGTGAACTTGCTCCCTTCTTGCTCATGCTTGGTTTCTTGATGTGCTTGACTCCATTGTGTAGATAACTTGAGCTTGAGACTCCTTTATTCTATGAATTCATTTGTTATCATCAAAATCCATGTGTAAATATATAATTACACAAAACTTGAAACCTTAGGTTTAACAATCTCCCCCTTTTTGATGATGACAAATACTTGATAGAACCTGAAGCCTGTATTAATACTTAAGCTCCCCCTGAGAATGTGCGTTAGTTTTTCAAAAAAAAAAAAATAAATATAATTCCAAGCATATATAACAAGTTTAACAATTTAAACAATATTAATGTTCTAGTCTAAAACTTCTCCCCCTTTTGGCATCATTAAAAAGGATCGACAGCAAGTAAATAGACTGAAGAAAACGGTGCGTTAAAAAACACTGTAGATAGTTGAAAAAGAGAGCCGTCCGTGACCCGACAAGTCCTGCAAAGCCTCGAGGCCTAACTCTATGAATTTAGTGCGGTTGAAGATAGAAACAAATCGCCTGATGTTGTTGACAAACGAGATTGAAGGCTCCGAGTTTCTAAAAAAAATGTCTTTTTCACTGATCGGGAAAAAACACATTGCTCTTTGACTTGGATGATAGCTCGTCTTGTTCTTTATACTATCTCTATAAAAACAGTCTTAAAGTTCATCCAATCCGCATCAAGTTTTCTTCTTATCTCTATAACTCATCTGCATTCCTTCAACATTCTCGCTTTAAGTTTTCAATTCCTTTCTCAATGGCTCATTCTTCTACATCTCAACCTCCTGTCCTTTCTGCAGCTGCCATTGGTGCTATGTTGCAGCAAGAAAATAATAGTATGGCAAATAAGTCAGACTCCGATGCTATCTACGACTTGGTGAGTCTCGGGACTCGCTACTCATCCTCTATTGTTGCTTTTTCCCAGCGGGTTCAAGCAAAAAACCATGAGGTTGAAAAGCTTAAGGAACAAATTGTTGTACTTCAACGAATTGTTCAAGAGTCTCACACAAGGGAAGGAATCCTTCGGCAGAAGAATAAAAAGTTGAAATCTCTATTGGATTCTTCATTCCGCTTGCCAGTTCCCATGAATAGGGATGACATGATATTGTATGAAGAGAATGAGCGTCTCAAACATGAGGCTAAGAACCTCAAGTTTATGTAAAAGTATTTAAGAAAAATCTATCTATTTTTATGAACTTTGATCTGTCTTTTAAGAGATATTCATAATATGCATCATACCTATTTCTCTTCTAATCATAGATAATCTATCTTCTGGTAAAGGTTTTGTGAATATATCTGCTAACTGATCGTGTGTGTTTGTGAACTCTAGTACTATATCGCCTTTCTGCACATGATCTCGAAGAAAATGATATCTTATTTCAATATGCTTAGTTCTAGAATGTTGTATTGGGTTTTTTGAAAGATTTATAGCACTTGTATTATCACATTTGATTGGAATGTGATTATACATGAGTTTAAAATCTTCAAGTTGTTGCTTCATGTAAAGAACTTGAGCACAACAACTACCCGCAGCAACATATTCTGCCTCAGCAGTAGATAGTGCAACAGAATTTTGTTTTTTACTAAACCAGGAAACTAATGCATGACCTAAGAAGTGACATGCTCCACTAGTGCTTTTTCGATCTATTTTACAACCAGCATAATCTGCATCTGTGTAGCTGATTAGATCGAAAGATGTGTGTTTAGGGTACCATAACCCTAGGTTAATTGTACCACTAAGATATCTAAGAATGCGCTTAACTGCAATTAAATGAGATTCTTTTGGAGATGATTGAAAACGTGCACATAAACACACACTGAACATAATATCTGGTCTACTGGCTGTCAAATATAATAAGCTACCAATCATACCTCGATATACTTTCGAGTCAACTGTCTTACCGGATTCATCTTTATCAAGTTTAGTAGATGGGCTCATTGGTGTTCCAGTTTCCTTAGCACCTTCCATCCCAAACTTCTTCAGCAATTCCTTAATATATTTTGATTGATTGATGAATGTCCCACTTTTTACTTGCTTAATTTGCAATCCGAGAAAGAATGTAAGTTCTCCCATCATGCTCATTTCAAATTCATCCTGCATAGTCTTAGCAAAAACTTGACACATATTTTCATTAGTAGCACCGAATATTATATCATCAACATAAATCTGAACCAAAAGAATATCATCATTTTCGTATTTAATGAAAAGAGTTGTGTCGATTTTTCCTCTTGAGAAACCTTTTTTAATCAAGAAACCACTGAGTCTCTCGTACCACGCTCTAGGAGCTTGTTTGAGTCCATATAGTGCTTTTGTGAGTTTGAAAACATGATTTGGAGAAATATGATTTTCAAAACCTGGAGGTTGCTCAACATATACCTCTTCATTTATAAAACCATTTAAGAAAGCACTTTTAACATCCATTTGAAAAAGTTTGAAATCTTTATAACAAGCATATGCAAGTAGCATTCGAATAGCTTCTAATCTTGCGACTGGTGCATATGTCTCATCATAATCAATTCCTTCTTCTTGATTGTAACCTTGGGCTACAAGTCGAGCCTTATTTCTAGTAATGACTCCGGACTCATCTTTCTTGTTTCTAAAAACCCATTTTGTTCCAATAATAGTATGATTTTTGGGTTTAGGAACAAGTGTCCAAACATCATTTCTTTCAAATTGATTAAGCTCTTCTTGCATAGCTAGAATCCAAGATTCATCAAGAAGTGCTTCATCAATATTTTTAGGTTCAATCTGAGATAAAAAAGCAGTATGATTGCAAATATTTCTAAGAGATGATCGAGTGCTTACACCTTGTGAAGGTTCTCCCAGAATTTGTTCCACTGGATGATCTTTCACAAATTTCCACTGTTTGGTTGCATCTCGTATTAAATTTTGATGATCTTTCCTGATGTCTCCATGTTGGACTTCCTCTATTGTGTTCTCTTTGTTGAGATTGAGACTTTCTGTATTATTTATACCTCCTGTTTCTTCATCAATGGATTTCTTGGAGAGTAGAGAATTAGATTCATCAAATACTACATGCATAGATTCTTGTACAGTTAAAGTCTTTTTATTGAATACTCTATAAGCTTTACTATTTGTAGAATACCCGAGAAAAATACCTTCATCCGATTTTGCATCAAATTTGCCTAAATTATCCCTGTCATTCAAAATAAAACATTTGCATCCAAATACATGAAAGTAACCAATGTTGGGCTTTTTCTCATTCCAAAGCTCATAGGGGGTTTTATCTAATTTAGACCTTAACATAACTCTATTTATAACATAACATGCAGTACTTACCGCTTCGGCCCAAAAATAACTAGGCAAGTTGTTCTCATTAAGCATTGTTCTTGCCATCTCTTGAAGAGATCTATTTTTCCTCTCTACTACCCCATTTTGTTGAGGAGTTCGAGGAGCAGAAAAATTATGCACAAAACCATTTTCATCACAAAATGTTTCAATATTTTTATTAACAAACTCTTTTCCCCTATCACTTCGGATACTTGAAATAGTATAGCCCTTTTCATTTTGAATTCTCTTGCATAACTTGGTAAAAGCATTATGTGCCTCATCTTTATGAGCAAGAAAGATGACCCAAGTATATCTAGAGAAATCATCAACAATAACAAAAGCATAATATTTTCCTCCTAGACTTGCAACTCTATTTGGTCCAAAAAGATCCATGTGTATCAGTTGCAGTGGTCTAGTAGTGGAAATATATTTCTTGGTTTTAAAAGAAGTTTTTGTTTGTTTACCAAATTGGCATGCATCACAAATTTTGTCTTTAAGAAAATTTGCCTTTGGTAAACCTCTCACAAGATCATTTTTTGAAAGTTTGGAAATAAGTTCCATGTTGGCATGACCTAGTCTTCTATGCCATAACCAATTAGTTTCATTTTGTACTGAAAAACAAATAGCATCTTGTGAGGTAATTTCTTCAAAATCGATTGTATAAACATTATTACTTCTAAAGGCAGTAAAACAAATGTTATAATCATGATCATTCAAAATAATGCACTTATCCATTTTGAAAGTAACTGTAAATCCTTTATCACATAATTGACTTATACTCAAAAGATTATGTTTTAGACCTTCAACAAGTAGAACATCTTCAATTATGAGAGAAGATTTATTACCAATTTTACCTATTCCCACGATCTTCCCTTTCGAGTTGTCTCCAAATGTCACGTGTCCTTCTTCTTTAGATCTAAGATCAAAGAACTTAGTCTTGTCTCCCGTCATGTGTCTTGAACATCCACTATCTAAAAACCATTTGTTTTTGCTTGTAGAGGACTTCATGCATACCTATAAAAACAATTAAAATGATTTTTCTTGGTACCCAAGTTCTTTGGGTCCTTTATTTATTAGTATTAGAAGAAACAAGATTTTTAGGTACCCATATGGCCCTAATAGTCATTGTATGTTTTCTTCTAATAGGACAAGTATGATAATTATGACCATTTCTATTACAAAAATTACAAATAGCATGTGACATATATGAAAATCTTGAATGATTATAATAGTATCCTTTTTTGACAAACTTATTATGAAAAGAATTTTGAATATTAGACTTTGATGTAGAAGGATTATCAAAGAAGTTTTTATAAGGTTTGAACTTTTGTTTTGGCATATATCCCAAGCCTGCCTTGTCAAAAACACATCTTTGACTACCAAGAAGTTTTTCAAAATTTCTTTTTCCATTCGTAAAGTTTTCAACAATATTTTCTAAATCAGTTTTCTTTTTCTTCAACTCAAGATTTTCGTCTTTCAAAACAATATTTTCTTTTCTTAAAATATCAATTTCGTTTGTTAAAGAAGAATTTTTCTTTTTCAAAGCAGTATATTTGATACCCAATTTTTCAAATTCTTCATATACCTCTTCTAAAACATTTTGCAATTCTTCATATGAAGGATTTTCAATATTATCAAAATTTGTTACCTCAATATCATCTTTAGCCATAAGACAGAGATTTGCTGATTCTTCATTGCTTGCTTCACTATCTGAGCTACTTGAATCATCATCCCATGTAGCTTTCATTGCTTTCTTGCCTTTGTTTCGATCTTTCTTTAGCAGGGGACAATCTGGCTTGATATGACCAGGCTTATTGCATTTATAACAAATTAAAGTATCATTTTTACCTGAATCTTTCTTGGAAAACTTTTTGAATGATTTCCTCGGAGGAGTTTTATTTTTCTTTAAGAATCTCTGAATTCTTCTTGTTATCATCGCAACTTCTTCATCTTTATCGTCATTTTCCTCATCTTCATCACTTTCACTTTCATGAGGAACAGCTTTAAGTGCCAAGCTCTTCTTTGGCTTTCCTTCTTCTTCTCCTCTTTTCAATGTGTACTCATGGGTGATAAGTGACCCGATGAGTTCATTCACTTCGAGCTTCTTGAGGTCTCTAGCTTCAAGAATCGCTGTCACTTTTGATTCCCAACGTTTTGGTAGAGAGTTGAGAATTTTTCTTACCATTTCCACTTTGGAATAAACTTTGCCAAGAGCTGTCAAGCTGTTTATGATGTTAGTAAAACGAGTGTGCATGCTAGAAATAGATTCATCATCATTCATCTTAAACATTTCATATTCATGAGTAAGAATATAAATTTTTGATTCCTTAACTTGAGAAGTTCCTTCATAAGTAACTTCCAAGTTATCCCAAATTTCTTTTGCCGTAGCACAAGTCATTACTCTATTAAACTCATTACCATTGAGAGCATTATATAATAAATTCATAGCAGTTAAATTCAAAGTATAAAGTCTATCGTCTTCACGATTAAACTCTTCTTCTTCCTTTTTGACCTTTACTCCATCAACCACTTTTGTTGGAATATAAGGTCCATTTACAATGCATTTCCAGATTTCTCGACCTTGAGCCTGAAGGAATATTCTCATTCTAACTTTCCAGAATGAGTAATTGTCTCCACAAAAGAGTGGAGGCCGACTGCTAGATTGACCTTCACCAAATGAAGCTGCAATGTTAGCCATAAGATCTTAACTCAAAAGATAGTTAATCTTATAATAGAGCTTTAGCTCTGATACCAATTGTTGCCCAGATGACTAACACAAGAGGGGGGGTGAATTGAGTTGTATTTAAAAAAAATAACAATTATAAATCAAATATACAATATAAAATATAAACAAAATATGAAACAGCAATAAATATAAAGAGTAAGGGTAAGAGAGAAGCAAACTCAGTATGTTAACGAGGTTCGGCCCCACTGCCTACGTCCTCGCCTCAAGCTACCCCTTGAGGATCCCCGAATTCACTATTCAATCTCCTTCAGGTGGAGATAGAAACCTATTACACCTTTGAACAACACCGCTACAAAGGATCCGTGTAGAACACCCTCTACACTTGCAATCACCTTACACGTGGTGATTCAACGATTCCCTGTGTAGAACACTTTCTACACGCACAAGGGTTGTACACACCCTTTTACTGATACAAGAATTGATAGTGGGTAGGATATCAGAAAACACTCCTCAATGAGTGAAATAAGAACAATACAAGCACAAACTATATCTCTCAAAATGAACAAGGGTTAAGGCTCAATGCTTAGAGAAGAGAGAATGAAAGCTTTGAATGAATGTTGTATGCTCTTGGTGTTGTGAATGTGAAGCTCTCAAATGATCTATTTATAGGCATATGAGACTTCATATTCAAATTTAAAAAGATTCACATGTCAAAGACATCATCATTCACTTTTCAAAAATTCAAACCTAATCTTTTTACTTTTTGCATATGACAAAAGGAGCACACTTTGCTTTTCAAAAAAATCAAACCTATTCTTTTACTTTTTGCATATGACAAAAGGAGCACACTTTACTTTTCAAATATTTCAAACAAAAACATTTTCCTTTTGCATAAGTCAAGAAAAGCATCAATCACTTTTGAAATTATTCAAATAAAACATGCACATGTGAAAGATGACAATCAATCATCTTTAATATTTTCAAAGTTCAAACCTTTAATCATGGCATGCACATGTGAAAGATGACAATCAATTATCTTTCAAAATTTTCAAATTTAATTTTCAAAAATATTCATGCACATGTGGAAAATGTATTTTAATACTTTATGATAAAATATTAATTTTGAGCCTTAATCCTAATTTCGAATTTTGAAGAGATTTACAACATTACTCTATGACTTTAATGTGAACTTGTTCCCTTCTTGCTCATGCTTGGTTCATTGATGTGCTTGATTCCATTGTGTGGACAACTTGAGTTTGAGACTCCTTTATTCTTTGAATTCATTTGTTATCATCAAAATCCATGTGTAGATTTATAATTACACAAAACTTGAAAACTTAGGTTCAACAGACAAGTTGGGCAAATAGCTACCTTTATCACCATGCTTGCTGAAGGATAGTTCTTCATCTACACAAAAAACAGGTAACTAACTCAGTTTACTGAAAGACAATTCAGTTCTATGAATGGATGCTTGAGGGTTTAAATTTTAAAGTTTCAAATAGGAAAAGATAGACACATAAAGTATATATAACAATTTTTTTTTTTGTTATGTTCGATAATGAGCATGCACCAAAAAGCTAGCCCTTCTGATGAAGCATGGTATACTCAAATATTGATGCATGGGGCACCAAAAAGAAATGGTTTGGCCTAGCATGTAACTATCAGAGTGGATGTGAGAGGCTCAAATGTGTTATCATTCAAAGTGAGATTTTCTTGATGAAAAATTTCATGCCCACAGTCCACACAGTTAATAGAGCAGCTTGATGCTTATATAAGGCATCAGGATAGGAGAGTAATAAAATACAAGTGGGACCATACGCAACTTGTATGGTTTGTGACTTTTCTGGATGACCAGAGTTATCACTAAGGAATCTCCCTCTATAGTCAAATTTTTCAGTAGCTTCATGTACTGTACTGCTTTGTGGGCTGCAATTTCTTCTCCATGGTTTGGAAAGGCAATGTGACATGTTCTTACAAAGATTAGTGCATCAAAGCCTATTCTTCCTATACCAGCATAATGGTTTGTGATATCTTATTCCTTTAATTCCTGCACCTAACTTTGATTTAAGAATTTGAACTACTCCCATGCATTCATGATATGATCTATGATTTTTGAGGTGTGTAAAAAATGATATGATCTATGATTAATTTGTTATAATCAAAAGAACACACATTAACAATCAAGAAAAAAAAGATGGGTAAACTAGGTTTCCTTTCTCCCTAGGATTGGTTTGTCATTTTCTCTCATTGTTTTCTACATCGGAACTTGAATATGAAAATTTTGCTTGATTAGATATAACCAGCTAGGCTATAAACTCGAACTGAGCCCAGGCCCTCATTTTTAAATAGCTGTTAAGACAGACGTCAATTCATTATCTGAGTAACATTAACAAATCCATAGAAAGCTGTAGACTTTTGGCAAACAGATAGTACTAAACTTTCTAGGAAACTTCCACGAAAAGTCTTCTTTTGAAATGGAGGTTAATTGCACGCAGTTGTCAAAGAAAATGATGGAGATTTTTCCTTGACATATCATGTCAATAGAAACATTGACCTCCGTTTTATTTGGAGCCAGAACATTTGCAGATTCCATGCCTTGTCACGGTGACTATAGCATGCTTTGAGCCATCAATAATACCAAGAAATTTTCAGCATAAGATGTCATTTGATTTGTACCATTTGAAAATTGAGACCCAAAAGAATGAAAAACAAAAAATTGACAATCAACAGGAGCCCCTAATTGACAGTTTTCTTGCAACTATTCAAACCCACAATAAAACCAAAATCAAATCACAATCAAACCAAAATCAACCCATAATCAAACCACAATCCATTCAAAATCACAGTGAAACCCATCTTAAACCCTTAATCTCAGATCATTAAGTATCGTTTCCTGGTTTCAAAGGACATACCTTTGTATCTTGGTGACACTAGGTTGATGCTAGAAAGATGTCAGCATCGGCACTGGGTAAAGAATCTCGTCGGCGGCACTGGGAGGTGATTAGGGGCAAACATCTCTTGCTGCGTACCAATGAGTGCGCGCGAGAATCAACAAAAAGGGAGGTGTTTGCTAGCAGAGAGGTGGGCTCGAGTTCCTCGTGCGCCACTATAAGAAAAATGAGTTTTTGTGACTAATTTATTGCAATGAAAAGACTATTCGTAACCAATTTTGATTGCAAATAGTTTTTTTATTACAATAAATTAGTCACAAAAACTCATTTTTCTTGTAGCATGTAACGATGAAGAGAGTGGCCATCATCATGGTGGTGAGGACGACTGTCATTTTCTGCGGTGAGGACTCTGTGGGAGAGAATGGCAGTGGGACGATGGGAATGAATATGTGGGGAGAGGCTGGGTTTGTGATAAAAAATAGTATATAATATTGTGGGGTGGGGTACATGATAGTGTTGGTGAGTTGTCTACATGGAAGTCACCTATTGGAGGGCTGTTAATGGGGGAAAAATAGTCGGACTGGTGTGAAGTTTAACTCTTTCCTAATAGTAGAAATCATTTTCTTTCCTCTTGGGCTCAGTAGTGTGTTTCTACACTGTACCAGCGATAGGAAACTAGTTGAACCTGATTGATTATATTTTGTTTTGCTTTTTGTTTGCAACTTTGCTTATTGAGTGACACAATTGATGGAAAGCATGAAATGTTAGGGGCCTTCATATTTGGAAGAACATAAATGTTCTGATCTTTGAAGGCCTTTTTAAGGTTCCTCTGGAAATAGCCACAACACTTCATTCAATCTCAAAAGAAATTAGCCACGTCGTGGCACTAATAATAAAACAATTTTGAAAAGCCAATACGTTTGATCGTTTTGTTTATTTATTTATATATAACTCAAAATTTGAACTTTTTTATGTTTGAAATCAACCCACGCTACAATCATGCAGGCAATCGCTTGCAAGTCACGGCATTAACTCATCCTCCAATCGTTGTACCTTCGTTTGTTTGTCAATGAAAGCTTGGGTAATCATATATTTATAATGTTTTAAAAGTTCTTTTATAATTCATTTTCAATTAATTAATATAATTATGTCATTTTAATATATATAGATTTTAGAAAAATGATATTGACAATTGTAAAGTTCATAAATACTATACAATCATTTTTAAAAAAATAAATAAATACAAAATTTATATAAAAAAATTAATTTTTTAATAATAAACTATTCTTTTTTAAAAAGATTACATAGTATTTACATACTTTATAACTAAATGTAACATTATTCTAATTTTTAATATTATAAAATTAGTCTTCATTTTATATAAAGTTACAAAATAATTATAAACGGACCATTTTTCATGGAGTTAAAGCCATGACAACTTTCGGCATATAAATACAAAATTTATATAAAAAAATTAATTTTTTAATAATGAACTATTCTTTTTTAAAAAGATTACGTAGTATTTACATACTTTATAACTAAATGTAACATTATTCTAATTTTTAATATTATAAAATTAGTCTTCATTTTATATAAAGTTACAAAATAATTATAAACGGACCATTTTTCATGGAGTTAAAGCCATGACAACTTTCGGCATTGAAAAATAAATTGATCAAATAATTATTCTTGAGCGGTGCTACAGTCACCGCTGGAGTAAAAAAAAATTTTTGTTTTTTTTTTATTTTTTTTGTCAAATCATTTTTTTAATACTTTTAAATATTTTAAAAAAATATAAAAAATTTATAATAATATTAAACAATTTTTTCTTAATCATTAAGAAAAAAAAAATAGGCCAGTGGTGGCCCCAGCAAGAGCCACCAGCGGTGGCTTTAGAATTTTCCAATTATTCTTTTCCTTTCATACCACCAGAGCCTGTGTTGACCTTTCATCGGTAACTTGGCTCTAGATCTTTTTCTCTTCTTTTTTTGTTATAATGTATCTGTTAATTTTGAGATAACTATAGAGTCACTATTAGAGAAGTGAGCTTTTGTGACTAAAATTTAGTGACTAAAATGATTATTTTCTACGGTTTTGATCGGAAATAGTTCTTTTAATCACTAAATTTTAATCATAAAAACTCATTTATCTGGTAATGAGTACTCTCACTTTACTGGAACTTATATTATGTAATCTTTTATTTATCAATAAGATGTTAAACTTGTCTTGAAATAAATAAGAAGAAGAAACTACGACACCATATTTATTATTGCTGAAAATTGTCAGTCTAATAAATTGAAAAAGTGAAGAAGAAAATACGACACCATATTTATTATTGTTGAAAATTGTCAGTCTAATAAATTGAAAAAGTGTCTCTATCTATAAAATGAAATCACGGAAAGATGAAGCAATGAACCATTCAAACCTACTACAATTTCAACCTACGATAGATGAAAGAGTGTTGTGCAATAAATAAAGCCCGTCTGGGTGGTTCTAATTTGTTTGGATATTGGGATTATCCTGTCCAAGATGCTACCATTAAATAACATCATCTTGAACAGGAAAGCGAACGTACAACCACTTAAATCTACATCCATCTATTTATATATTTATTTTAATTTCTATACTATATACATTAAATAGGTAAAGATCCTTAAGATCCAACGCATCCACACTTGTTGACCAACAAAATGAAAGCACGTACATGAAATATGATTAACTAAACATGATTAACTACTATTAAAGGCTTAATACCGATGTGTACTAAAAATATATTTTGTATGCATTCTTTTCTCCCTTAGCTGACATGCATCTTACTTTTCTTTAGGAAACTGAGATTTAGCTATAATGAGAAGTCTTCATATCATAAATTAATTATATAAAAATAAATTTACTAACTAACTTGACTTCATTTATATATATATGATTTACTTTATAATAACAATATATAATTTAATAATTTAACAAATTACATGAAATTATATCATATTGTTATAAAAATTTCTTCTACCTCACCCACCACGTCAAGCCCTGCAGTGTCCCCCATCCATGTGGTGTCCGGTTGACTTCCTTACCCTTTCGGGCGTCTCGCTGAAAAATGATAGATTAACTACTATCCTACAATTTGTTTACAATTCTACATTAAAATAGTACATCTTTTGAAATTTTAGTTTAACTTTTATTTTGATTGGATGGATTTAAATGCTAAAAAAATTATTATATTATTAAGAAGAGTAAATGGATGGTAATTCGGTTGCAAGGGTGTCACTTCTCTTTGGTGATTGTTTCCACGGAAATGACAAAACACCTGCAGCCTGTCTACAACTTAGCCTGTCTACAACTTCTAAACAACCACTTGATAACGTTGCAACTTTTCATCAACAGCGAAACACAAAAAAATAAAAATATATATATATATATATTAAGAACAGATAGCAATAATGAAAGAACAGAGCCGCTTAGGAGCGGTCGGGCTGACAAAAGGAGAAAAGCAGCCCTCCATTCACAGCACGCCACATTAGAAATTTCACAATAAAAGAAATAGACTCCACCACACTAGAACATTTCTAAAGAAAGCAGCTCACCTTTCGTCCAAAGCAGTTTCTCACTTTGCTCTTCCTCTTTCTCACTGCAAAATCTTCCACTACCACCATCTCAGTTCGACGCCCAAGAGCCATAGGACAATCGGTGCACGGAGAAAAAAAAAAAACATAAAACAAGCAGAAGGGTGTGATTGCAGATTTGTAAACAGTAAATCTTCATATTTGTAAGAAGTAAAGGGAGCGTAAGTGGGTAACCATTAACCAACCTTGGAAACCTCACAACCAATGTAAAGCGTCAACGTGAGTTTCCTTTGAAGGGATGGTGCTTTCCTTTCAAGGGATGGATCTCGTGAGTTTTTTTATTAAGCCTTGGGTTGGATTCTATTTGCGTTGCATTGTAGGGTCTGGTTAGTTCTTTGGTAATAATAGGGGAAAATGGATGAAACACTATAGGAAGTGGCTCCTAAAGATTACTCCCGCGATTCTGTTTTTTTTCATCATTATTTTTTTCTCGCGAACTAAATAGAGAGGTAATGGCTATTTTATTTGTTGGTCTAATGATTATCAACATTACGAGAATTAACCAGAAAAACAGCGATATTCAAAGGATCAAACAACGATATGGAGATTGCAATGCAATTAGGAAAAATAAAACGATGAAATGAAAGGGCATTGAGACTGCAAATTGGTGGCTTTACACCCAGCAAGTTTATTCGATTGAATACAAAATCGAAGAAAGATAAAAGAAAAAGGGACCCTCTTTCACAGTGCGGCAATTCATGGAGCGGCAATCTGGGGAAGGGGTTTTGCACAGGCAACTTACAAGTGAAATGATTTTTCATTTCAGATTGGTTTGTAGAAATTTAATCCCAGTCCCAATTTTTGTTTCCTTTTCACACTTTGTTGTTCTGCACTTTGGGCTAAAAATTTAAAGTATGACGAAGGGGCGAGAGGGGGGTGCCATGTGAGAGCCTCTATGTGACGAGAGGAGACGAAGCCGATAGGTGGGTGCCGTGCGAGAGCCTCTATGTCGCTGAAGGAGATGAAGACGAACAGCCAGAGAAGGGGTTGCGAGATCCAGCCAGGGGGGGTGCGAGAGGGGGGTGCAAAGGGCTTGCCTGATTCTAATCAGATGTAGTGCAACTATGTGATAAGTGTAGTGGAATGCCTAGGTGTCAATTAGTTAGTGGTGGGCTGCTTTTGGGCT
The DNA here is from genome assembly GCA_011037825.1 of Carya cathayensis. Lineage (NCBI taxonomy): Eukaryota > Viridiplantae > Streptophyta > Magnoliopsida > Fagales > Juglandaceae > Carya > Carya cathayensis. Next base: position 1,195,984 of record QGSO01000341.1, read on the forward strand.
GAAAATAGCCGGACCGTTTCTAAGGTTTACTCATGAAAGAAAAGGGCATGGTTTCATTGGTTCTTTGGTTGTCTTGGTGTATAGATAAATTGTTCCTTTAAACCCAATAAAATACTAGAGAAAATTAAGCAAATTGAAACAGTTCGATCTGGTAACGAGCATGCGTAGTGTCAACCACACAAATTAACGAATCAACATCCGAAATTACTACAGCCGAGTAACTAAATGGTAGCAGTGGTTCTCAGGAATTATTCTGATAGGATCGATGAATTTTTTAGGTTTATTATACTTTATTTTTCTAGAATTTCAAAGATTTAAAAAAAAAAAAAAACTCGTAATCAAGATTCTTATTTAATTTAAAAAAAGAATCCAATTATAGAGATTAACGAAAGGTTATCCCTAAAAAGAGATTATCTGTCAGCGTTGAGCAATTTATAAATGATTGAGATATGATGAAGTCCACAAGTAGTTCTGACAACAATAAAAACTTCCAGGCCGGCCAGCTAGGTAATTGTGCCATAAGTCTTCTCTCCATCTTCCTTCTTGTTCCAAGTGAAAATCTGTCAGTCTCTCTGCACTTGTACATTACCTTCTAGTTTCAGCTTTAAATCCTCTTGATCAACTTGGTTTCTTTCTTTTCCCGGATACAAATCAAGCATGGCTACCGAAGAGGCTGCAGTACCTAAGATTGTGGGAGATAAGTATAGGTCTTTCTTACATGATGATGTAGAGAAAATTGAATGGAGGCATGGTGGCCCTCCCACGTATGATGATGTTAACAAGCTCTTCGAAGAAGGCAGGACTAAGGTTGGTGGATACCTGGAATAATTGGATATATATATATATATATACCTTCTTTTCTTTTCTGTTTTTCCCCCGTCTCTCTCAATAATAGCTTTTTGCTGTTATTATTATTATGTTTATTATTATTTTGTGCAGGAATGGCCAAAAGGATCACTGGAAGAAATAGTACAAAATGCTGTCAAGTCATGGGAGATGGAGCTCTCACACAAAACTCGCTTGAAGGACTTCAAGACTATAAACCCCGAGAAGTTCAAGCTCTTCGTTAATGGTAATTAGACTCTCTTTTTTTTTTTTTTCAAGTCAATATATCCACGTAGTAGTTTAGGGGTGCTACGAGCCCATACGTATGGGTAGCACCCTCCCCCGCCCCTCACACCTGCAAATCTTCATATTTAAATTCAAAAATGTAAATCAGACTTTAAATACATAGATCCAACCATAAATTAAATAAAAAAAATGTGAGTAACAACTTATCCATGGCCAAATCTTGGTTGTGGATCTCACAACAATCTAAACAACAAAGTGAGTAACAACTTATCCATGGCCAAATCTTTGGTTGTGGATCTCACAAAAATCTAAACAACAAAGTGAGTAACAACTTATCCATAGCCAAATCTTGGTTGTGGATCTCACAACAATCTTGACGGCCAAACCATGGTCGGAGGTCATGGAAATTCATGATCACAGCTTGGAAATGGGTCTCAGTGCAAGCCCACGACCAAGTTATAGTTGTTGGTTGCAAAAACTCATGGTCACGGCTTGGTTGTGGGTCTCTAAGTAGATTCGCAACCAAGCCTTGAACTATGGATTTGCAAAGAAAAAGCTAAAGAGAGGAAAATAATGAAAAAGAGAAGGAGAATAGCAAAAGTGCTAGAGGAGGAGGGGGCGAAAAGTGCAAGGGAGGGAGAATAGAAAGTAAGGAGAAGCATAAGATGAAAGTTGAGCAGTGAGAGAGACTAAGAGTAGGGGTATAAAAAAATTGGAAAATCGATTGAATTGGACTAGATCAAACAAGTGGGCTCGGTCTAGTTTGTAAGTAGTTAGATGTGGTATCAGTTCTTAAGAATCAAAACTGGTACGGTACTAGTTTTTATATTTTGAAAATTAGTTTAAACTGTACCAGACCACTATATATATTTATATTTTTTAATATTATATTATATATTATATACTAAATTGCTAATTAGTATAACATATGTTATAACATAAAATTAATCTTATAATTTTTAATATAATATTTTATATAACATATAAATTTTAATATTAAACATAAACATTAATATTAAAGTTGATTACTTTTGATATATATATATTAATGGTAAATACATTTTTGGCATATAATATTATTATATATATTCTTTTTGTACTTATATTTTTACACATTTAATCATATATACTCATATAAAAAATTTAGAACTTATATAGACTATAGTTAAATTCAATATTATACTAGTATGTAGTAATTATTATAAAATAATGTACTTATACTATAATATAAATAGACTAAAAGTTTAGTATATGTAGACATCATATTTTTACTAATATAGATAATCCGTAAAATTGAAAAAGGGGACAAGACCAAACCAAAACTAGGAAAACTAGAAGTTTCGGTTTTGATTATGAATCGGTTTGGTATCGGTTCTTAAATTCTTAAAATCGGTGTATATCGGTTCGGTTATTAAAAAAAATGAATAAAATTAGACTAATTACACTCTAATTGAGAGTATGGGAGAGAGAGAATAGAAAAGTATTGAGTTTTAGGGATGGGCAGTGGGGTCCCGCATCCCGGTACCCCGGCCCTGTCCGCCGTGCCCCCGCATGGCGGAATGGGGAGGGCCCAACCCCCTTATATTTCCCCCGCCTCGCCCCCCTTATGTATATATTATATACATATAAATTTAAATATTTATATATATACAAAAACATAAATATATTTATATATAAATATATATTTATATTTTAAAAATTGTGTATATATAAGTATGTATATTACGATTTGTTAGACTTGTTCACAAAGTATACACTAACAAATGTAAAAAATACATAGTTTAAAAACTACAATTTATATAAAATATGCACTATCAAATTTAAAAACTATATAGTTTAAAAACTCCTACCCTACAACTTACACAAAATAGGCATTAGCAAATTTAAATTATAGTCATATTTACAAATTTAAATTTATAATTTGAATATAAAATATATTTTTAATCACTTTTAGACCTAGAAATAATTTTTAAACGTAATGGAATATAGTCTATATTTTAATTGGTGGACCCTGCATAGAGGGGCGAAGTACCCCGCCTCTAAGATGCCGGGACGGGGCGGGGTGCGGGTAGGGCGCACCCCTGTTAAGTTTTGTAGTACGAGGGCGGTGGGCGGGCAGCTATCCATGACCACCTAGCCCGCTTGATCTTTCCTTTTTCTCATTTTATTTTTATTTTTTTAAGAAAAAGGAATATGCCTACCCATTGGGGTTATGGGAGGATTGGACGGGTGGGCTGGATTCCGGAGGCTTGCCGCCCAACCCTGCTACCAAAAATAAAAAATAAAAAAAAATGGAGGACTTGTAATTTTGATAAAATAATATAGTAGAAAAGAGGAAGGACTTGTAATTTTCCATGTCTGCAAAGGACTGGATGCAACTTTCCGTGCAGCAATTTCACTCTGTGACAAACAAAAGGCAATTTAGCATTTTCTTTCTCATGAACTTCCATGCTTACTCTAATGTGAGTTGTATTTATTTATTTTTTTTCAAAAGAATTGTGTAGTAATTAAGCATTCCATGACTACAGATATTATTTTTCTAGAATAAATATGGAATCTAACAAACAATTTTGCACGAGATGAAAGACTGGGTCCAAGGAATTTCCCCTGAAGATGTGCTAGCTTCTTGATTTCTACATAAATTGCATTTACATGGGACTTGTTAAAAGTCTGAATATACTATGTTAATCTGGTTCTTACAGTTCAAACTTCGCCATGCAGCTTATTTACTTTTCTTTATTTGCACCACAGTTACATAAACCAGCAGATGATCTATTTGGTTGCAGGAAGAGAGGGGCTATCCGGGGAAGAAACTCTTGAGCTTGGGAGCTACAATGCCTTGTTGAAGAATTCTCTGCCAAAGGAGTTCCAATACTACAAAGCAGATGAAGAAACCTTTGAATCGTCTCATGATGTCTTTAGATCTGCTTTCCCTCGCGGGTTTGCGTGGGAAGTGCTCAATGTTTATTCCGGACCGCCTGAAATTGCTTTCAAATACCGGCACTGGGGTTTCTTCGAGGGACCCTACAAAGGGCATGCTCCCACTGGAGAGAGAGTTCAGTTTGTTGGATTGGCTACTCTCAAGGTAATTTTCACGTACTTCCCAACAAATAGATCCTGAAAAGCCCAACGTACCCCTGTAAAATCACGAAATTGTCTACCAATTTCCTTGAACAAATTGATTAGATCTCAATATCTAGAATTAATAAATAAATCAAAATACTCAAAGAGAATAAATAAATTTGTAAGACACAACGATTGGTTACGAAGGGAAACCCTTTAAAGAACTCTTTAAAGGTAAAACCCTACGGGACAGCCAAACCCCGGAAAGTCAATCTTATTATTTGAAGAACAATTACAAGCAATCATCAATTACAAAACCTTTGCAATTCGACTATCTTACTTGCCAAGGCAAACGACCCGTTTGTCTTCTACCGCAGTAGCAGCCAGAACCTCTGGCGATCTTCAAATGTTGCCTTTCCTCCTAGAACTCTAGGGGCTGAATTCCAATCACACGATCCTCCAACACCAGAGCACGATCACACTTAAAGAAAGATGAAAAACTCCATAAAAATTCTCAAATGAATTTTCTCACACATATGCTCTGAATAACCACTCTGAAATTCGTGGCTCTCTAATCTCTAAGAAGATACAAAACCGAATCCCTTTAAATAGAAAGTCTAGAAAGAGTTTCCGTCACAATAGGACTCTGCTGACGGTTAGCAACAGACGCAAAAATGCGTACCGACGGACTACTAACATTTCGTGATAACTTCTTCTGTTATAGACTAAACTCTGTTCAGATTTCTTCTCGATAAGTGTAAAACTATCAGAACTCGATTTTGACTTCAGGGACTTATCTAAACAGCTCCTAAAACCTCTACATAGACTCAGCATTGTTTAGAGATAAATAAATAATTATTTTACATTCATCCAACAAATTCAAATATAATGATAAGATAAGCCTTATCATTTAGTCAAATAATGATAAGATAAACCTTATCATTTAGTCATCTAATCCTAGCCAATTTTTGCCTTAACAATCTCCCCCTTTGGCGGATTAGTGACAAAACCAACTTGATGAATGTCTTGCATATACAATCTTCCCCTTTGGCGGATTGGTCACAAAACCAACTTGATGAGTGTAGTGTGTACCTAAGACAAAAACAACCAGCAGACCAAGATCTCGTGAAGATAATCTTAATACAATAATGTGAAGAAATGATATAGAACATTCTTTGAAATTACTCTCAATAATAATCAAAGGTTAGACATAATGTAAATCTATCAAAAAATTGTTCTAGTCATCATCAATAACCATATTCTGTACTTAGTTCTCCCTTTCCATATTCTGCAACTCCCCTAAAGTATATAGATCTCCCCCTCAATATTCTGCTGCTCCCCTTTTTATTTTTAGCAAATTCATTAAACTCCTACTTACTTAAACTCTCCCTAAATTTCACAATATCGAAATATTCCAATTTGCTCTTTCAATACTCCCCCTTTTTGTTACTAATCTGACAAGACACAATATAGAATAAAAATCACTTATATGTGTCAAGATGAAGACACTAAAAAAGATATAATGAACAACTTCCATGTATTTATTTTATATAAACCAAAATAAATAGAGATTAGAAAAAAATAACAAAAAATTTGAATTTTTTTTTTTTATATAAAAAATAGGCAATATGGCAAGTAACATGCCTAAATGCATCTTGGTTCAAATATAGTGTAACTCACAAAACAAATTCAATAAAGTACACTCTTTTATTTGCAACAATTACTATGGATGTTCACTCTCATAAGATCATCAATGTCAAAGTTCATGTGAGTGTGTGAGTGAGTATATTTATAACATAACATTTTTATGAACTCCTTTCTTCAATATATATTTTTTTGATACCTTTATTCATGAAAGATTGCTTCTTATAGATGCTCACAAGAGTTTGTTGTTTCACCTTAAAAGTCAAACTTTATGCTAGGGCCTAGATACATGAGCATCTCCTCCAAACACTAGTTTGCACAATCCCTTTTTTATGTCCATTTTTGTTGCTCATCTTTTTCCATAATGATTAGAGCAACGATTCTTTCTATAAGGACTTAAGGAGATAGATCCGTGTAGGGTGTTTGTCTTTTTCCTCAATGAATTAAAACCGACTTTTTCTATATGGATCAACTCTTTGTGTTTGGCAAGAGGAGAGCTCTTTATTGATGTACTAGGTTCAACTAGTATTAGTCAATTCAAGGTATGAACTCTCTCTTTGATGAGCATCTCATTAAATGATGTGAACTTTAATTATAAAAAAAACATATAAGTTTCTCACTGTGCATTGAAAATGAACTTTGTCAAGATAATCCATAGGGTTAGTATGCACAAAGTGAATTGCACAAAGTAAAGAGATGCATAAATTCAAAAATTTATTAAGTGAGAACACAAATGTTCAAACTTTGACATATCAAGCATGCACTTTTCTTAAAGAAAAACTTTAAGCCAAACCAGAAAAAAATTTTTATATTATATTTTTCTTATTTAAAACTGAAAAACAAAACCATAAAAGCAAAACAGAAAAATAAAATACATGTCCTAGACTAATGCAATAATATAAAGAATGCAAGAACATGCAAGTAGTCCTATCAATTAATGTGACATGGTATCTTCTTTGACCACCCACTTTGCTTTAAATTTTGGCCTATTCTTTTTATCAACATCACTTTGTATGATTTTTTCTTTATTTTGGAAGCAAAAATCTACTAGTTCACCAAGTTTGAGACTTAAAAAATTGATTTGTTGACTCATATCACAAACTTGATTCTCTAGACTCTTTCCTCTACTTTGTGTATTTCTTTCACCATTAATTTTCTGCACTTTATTCAATTTAAAGCAATTTGGTCTTATATGACCAACAACACCACAATAATGACAAGTAGGAATATACTTACCTTTGGACTTACCTTGGTTGAGCTTCTTTGTCATTGATCTATCATGTGAGGCTCTTGGAACATGAGTTTCAGATTCGGTTTTCTTTGGAGCTTCCTCATCTTGACTTCCTTTAATAAAAATGATATCTTTTGATGAAGTGGCAGCGGATGATGAGTCTTTAAATTTCATACCTTGGGAAGTCATATACTCCAAACCCGTGCGATCACAACTAGATTTTTGAACACTCAACATCTCTTCTAACTTTTGTGTTGCTGTTTTTTCTTGGCACTCCTTAAACTTTTCCAACTCTTTTTCTAGTGCAGCCTTTTGATCTTTTAATATTGATACTTCAACACCAGAATTTTTTAGTGCTTCTGAGATATTATTTTTCTCACATTCCACAGCAGTGAGTCTATTGTACAGCTTCTTGTTGAGTTTCTTTAATTTGACTACTTCTTCACACACGTCATTATATGCTTCTTGTATGCTAAAATCCTGATCAGCATCAACAAGTGATACATCTGAATCACTGTAATCACTACTACTTTCAGATTTTGTTAGTGTAATTTCAGGAAAATCATTCACAATAGTAGGAAAAGCTATAAAAGATTTTTCATCATTAGATGATGAGATTGAACATTCAGAATCTGAACTGTCACTAAGTGTGACATTCAATACTTTTCCTTTATTTTTCCTAAAGTTTGGACATTCAACTCTTATGTGACCATATCCTAAGCATTCATGGCACTTAACTTTGTGATTTTTCTCAAATTTATCTTTATTCCAATTTTTAGATTCATTTATCTTTGTAGAAAATTCCTTACCTCGCTTTTGTTTTCCATTAGCTTTCTTGTAAAACAAGAATTTTCTGAATATCCTTATAATGAGATCTATATCATCATCGAAGTGTTGAGAGACATACAATGATGACGACATGATCTGCAAGGGCACGGATCACACTCGGATGAGTGAACCACGCTCTGATGCCAATTGAAAAGCCCAACGTACCCCTGTAAAATCACGAAATTGTCTACCAATTTCCTTGAACAAATTGATTAGATCTCAATATCTAGAATTAATAAATAAATCAAAATACTCAAAGAGAATAAATAAATTTGTAAGACACAACGATTGGTTACGAAGGGAAACCCTTTAAAGAACTCTTTAAAGGTAAAACCCTACGGGACAGCCAAACCCAGGAAAGTCAATCTTATTATTTGAAGAACAATTACAAGCAATCATCAATTACAAAACCTTTGCAATTCGACTATCTTACTTGCCAAGACAAACGACCCGTTTGTCTTCTACCGCAGTAGCAGCTAGAATCTCTGGCGATCTTCAAATGTTGCCTTTCCTCCTAGAACTCTAGGGGCTGAATTCCAATCACACGATCCTCCAACACCGGAGCACGATCACACTTAAAGAGAGATGAAAAACTCCATGAAAATTCTCAAATGAATTTTCTCACACATATGCTCTGAATAACCACTCTGAAATTCGTGGCTCTCTAATCTCTAAGAAGATACAAAACCGAATTCCTTTAAATAGAAAGTCTGGAAAGAGTTTCAGTCACAGTAGGACTCTGCTGACGGTTAGTAACAGACACGAAAACGCGTACCGACGGACTGCTAACATTTCGTGATAACTTCTTCTGTTATAGACTAAACTCTGTTCAGATTTCTTCTCGATAAGTGCAAAACTATCAGAACTCGATTTTGACTTGAGGGACTTATCTAAACAGCTCCTAAAACCTCTAGATAGACTCAACATTGTTTAGAGATAAATAAATAATTATTTTACATTCATCCAACAAATTCAAATATAATGATAAGATAAGCCTTATCATTTAGTCAAATAATGATAAGATAAACCTTATCATTTAGTCATCTAATCCTATCCAATTTTTGCCTTAACAGATCCAAAAACTGCATAAAGGCATACATATATTTGCAAGGTTTCCTGTCACAATAGGAGGGGGCAAAGTTCTAGCGTACATCTATATATGTTCATATGTATAAGTCAAAGCATGTGCCGATGACTATCTGATTTCCTTGATAGGTTGATGAATCTCTCAGAGTAGAAGAGGTTGAGGTATACTACGACCCAGCAGAGCTGTTTGGAGGCCTTCTCAAGGAACCACCTATCTCAGAGTCCAAGCACCATGGTGCTGGAACAGCTGCTCATGGCTGCCCGCTCTCCAAATAATTAAATCATATCTGCTTTTGCTTTAAATAGGTAATTCCAGCCATCCATCGTCTCTCCTCCATTCTCTTCTCTTCCAGGGGTCCATGTACTCAATCGGATTTAAACTTTTATCTTTTTGTAACCTTGATGATGTTCAGCACTCTGTATTTCTGTAGCATGCTAGTCATAAATATCACAATGCTTCAGTAATAAAACATTTGGTCTTCGAAAAATTAATCGCGTCTTTGTCGAATTCTAAGAAATTCTGAGTACATGCTTCTAGCAGAGGCAAATATTCAGCACGAGACAGAGTAGGTTCCAGATTACTCAGAAAGAAAATAAGCTTTGTTCAGCGACATGTCGAAGACCTCAATTGATAAAGCCAATTAAAGACAGTGATAATACATATGAGAAATGATATGCAACATAAGTGAAAATACATATTCTCTTCGGAAAAATTAAGTAAATTTGATATCCATATAAAAAAATTATTATTTAATAGTGAACTCCACTTTTTTCAAAGAGAATGTATAAGACTTACATACACTAAAATTATAGAGTTTTGCTACTTATCATCCCACGCTTATTTTTATTTATTTTTTGTTTTATTCCTCTACTAAATTAATTCAATTTTGCTACTTATCATCCATACATGATACATCACATATTTGATAAGGAAAAATAAATAAATAAAAAATTTAAAATCATATATGGTGTATGGTGTAGAAATGATAAGTATAATTTTTCACAACTATACCTAATATTACTCAATACATATAATCTGTTTTTAGCCTTTTATCATCTTCGAAACAAAAGTGGAAAGAATGATAGTAGCTTCAAACCAAAACTTCAGTTCTTCAAAATTCTATTTTCAGATCGACATCATGTCAGCATCTATCTAAAGAGAAATAATATTTACAATTATAAGGTGCACAAACGTCGTGTACTTCTTTAAAAAATATATATATATATAGTATTCACATAAAAAAAAAATTAATTATTAAATAATGAATCTTAATTTTTTTCAAAGCACAATACATGACACAAATTAATGAAGTTTCTGTAAATGGCACAAATTAATCTCGTAAATGCACGGTGTCATGAATCGACATGCAGTTTTACTCGATGCAAGATTTTTTAGAATTTTTTATGTTTAACTTTTTTAATCCTAATCACTATTTTCAAATTGAATTATTATGATTTTATTTCATCGGCTATGAAATCTTGATTATTTAATTTGAATTTACACGTTGCAGTGATTGATCCTTCAAAATACCAAAAAATATGCTTTAAAACCAATAATTGTTATATTAAGTTAAAATAACGTGTAATATTTAATTTTCTCAAACTTTAACTCAATTCAATAATTCATGTTTCAGAAAAATGACTCTTGGAGAGATCTAATATCTGCGCAAGGCAATCTTCAGATGCCTGGCTTGGTTATACAAAACTAAACTATCTCATCTCGTATAATCATTACAAGTTATAATTTTTTCAAATTTTCATACAAAATATAATAAATAATTCAAATTTTTTAAATTTCAAAACAAACTAATATTAAGAAATTATATTATAATATTATTTTATTTAATTTTCAACAGAAATCTCATTTCATCTCGTACGAACGTAATAACCAAACACGAGGTCTTATCTTCCATGCAAAAAGGCACCTGTGCGACAAAGATTCAATTTTTCTCTTGGTTAAATGCAAGTGGAAAACAGTTCCCGTCTTCAGCCCCAATTCCGCGACAATGAATAGAGAGATTTTTCAGCGACTGCTCGACTGACACTCGGATAACTTAAAAGGTTGCCAGGAAATTGCTTTCCTCAGACCAATAGCACCTACAAGAAATGCAGGAAACGTTTTCTTCCGTTTTTATCTTTAGAATAACATATGTTGCTTACATATACCACAGAATGGTAGTAAAAAAGAGGTTAACAATGCACGGCTTTGATTATAAGAACTTCTAAAAAAAAGAAATCATTATAATAGGAACTGGAAAACCTTGCCGTTTTCGCGACTATTCTGCTCCTACATCTCATGCATCGATCGTGGTTTAACAAACTAAGCTTAACACCCCAAGAAAATTACCCTCTTCGGGTCCCGCTTAAAATAATACACGGTACAAAGAAGTTGAATCCAGCCGATAAAATTATGTTTCTCAGATCTAACTTGAGCAGCAACCAAGTTTTTTCAAACCATACTTATCATCATTGAGGTTTATTTTCTCTCCTTTCGTTGGAACAGATGAAGCATCTCCATTTTCTCCTCCTTCCATTTGCTTCTTGCTTACAGAGTGGTAGATTTGAGTCAGTACTTCAGCAAAGGCATTTTCTACATTTACTGCCTCCAGTGCTGAAGTTTCCATGAAATAAAGTGATTCCCTTTCAGCATAGGATTTACCTTCTTCAGTTGAAACAGCTACTAGGTGGCGAAGATCGGATTTGTTCCCAGCAAGCATCACAATGATGTTTGAATCTGTGTGGCCTCTCAATTCTTTCAGCCATCTGTCAGCATTCTCAAATGTTGCATGACGAGTGATGTCATAAACAAGAAGTGCACCTACTGCTCCCCGATAGTATGCACTGGTGATGGCACGGTACCTACAAAGTGAAGAAGGTAAACAAAAACATAACATATCATCCAATAATCAGAGTTTCACAGGCTGAATAAAATAGCTTCTGACCAAATTAAATGGTGCTAGTGTTTCAACAGGGCATGATGGTTCACTAGATGTAGTTACTTAAGGTAAGGCTCAAACAACTTCATGCATCTTCAGGCCTTTTTTTTTTCCCGAGTTTTCCCATAGGTAGGCCAGAAGTAGAAAACAAAAATAAGTGTTCATGGATTATTCTTTGTAAAAGTATTAAAGCAAAAGTTAATTGGAAATCAATGCGACAAGTCCGTGGGGGAACCAGTGCAAACCATTTCCTGATCCCTCTCTTGCCTTGCAAGAACTATTCAATTATGGTGATTTTGCCAAAATCATAACCTTGCAAAAGTTTATCATTAAATTACAACTTCCCAATTCTCAAACCAATTCCATTCAGTCATTCTAGAGTATTGGCAACGCTAGCCCTTGAAACATCCTTGCAAAGACTCTCTCCCTTCATGTAATTGAGACAAATTCAACCAACCTCTTCTACCCCTCCCCCTACCTTCTTCCTTCAAGTTGACCAATCCATTGCAAAGGGTGATGATCACATGATTGGCGTCATTAAGTGCATTTCAGTTATCCATATTTGATCACATACATCAAATTGGTTTCTTCTTTTCTCTAATGAGTTATTGATCTTAAGAGTGTCTCTTTTTACAGTTTTTGTGGACTAAATAAATCGCTGAAACTATTTATTATACGAATTTTGTACTTTGTTTTGCCTGATTTGAATTAGAGTGTTGCAAATTTTTTTTCCATTCTCACAAAACAAGGAGTTAAATCGTCTCATTTTCTCTGTCTCAACCTTACTCCCTCTGTCTCAGACTCGTGAGAAAATTCAATATCCTTCTGTCAATGTGACTATTAAATTAAAACTTACACTTACACTTTGCCTAGTCATGATTAGCACTCTCCGCAATCGTTTATATAGCCAATTGACGTATATGCACTAAATGGAGGACTCAGGACAAGCTCGCTAAGTGCCTTCATAATCCAAATCCACGCAATTTATATAAGATCTCCGACGGACAAGTAAAAGGATATATACATGTACAGAATCTCAAGGAAGCAACCAAAGCTTCAGAATTACGAAAACTCAAACTATAATTATTTGAAAAGGGAAAATTAGATTTCTTTCCGTGTAAGTAAAAAAAGGAATCTAGTTTTTCCCTTAGATCTCCACAAAGAAGTAACCTATTGAAACAAATACATGAGACTAGATTTAAATCTGTCGAGAATTTTGTAAAAAAAAACCCGTAAATCCAATGAGCGCAACCAACCAAGATGGCAACCCCAAGCTTGATAAATCTCCTACCCAACTCGACGCTAAAAGAGGAGAAACCCAGATGAGAAAATAGAAAGCTAAAGAAGAAGCAAGAACCTTTCTTGGCCAGCAGTATCCCAAATCTGGGCCTTGATGACCTTGCCATCAACGTTCAAAGTCCGAGTGGCGAACTCGACGCCAATGGTAGACTTGGACTCAAGGTTGAACTCGTTCTTGGTGAACCTGGAGAGCAGGTTCGACTTGCCCACGCCCGAGTCTCCGATCAAAACCACTTTGAACAGGTAGTCGTAGTCGTCGTCAGCCCTGTACCCCGCCATTGTTGGCTAGCTAACCAGCTTTATTTCAAAGAAATTTTTTTTGGGGACGAGAAGGGGTAGAGGAGAGGTTTGCAAGCAGACGAAGCCTTTCGGTAGGATGGTGTGGTGGGAAGCGTGAAAGTGTTAAAAAGCGCCAGAAATGATGCGAGAGTGTGAGAAAAAGAAGTAAAATGTGGGAACCTCCATCTGCTACAATGTTCCTTACCAACAATAAGTTATTAGCTGCATCATGAGGCTTGCCATGGAATTCTCTTCTAATCTTGATTCGTTATTTTTGAGGTTTTATCTTTTTATCATAAATTCTGAAAAAGTAGCATTTTTTATTCCAATTCTGACAAACTTCCTTTCACTTCACATTTTTTGAGTAAAAATGTGATGCAATATGGTCAAGGAACGTACAGTCATATCACATGTTTGATATTCTGATAAATAAATAAATATATAAATCACATCCTTTATATCGTCCACAGCTGCATGTGCTTTCTTCCTTCCATATTTCCTCCTGTACTGGATTACAAATTGAAGGGAAGATTATGCTAAATAATTTGTCCAAAACTAATGATTAAAAAATTTAAAATTTACAAATATTGAAATAATATTAATATTAAAAATATAATATTTTAGTTAATTTTTAACTTTCATTTCAATGTGCTATCCAAATCGCACCTAATTTTTTTAAGCTCGACCACTTGTATCATGAGCTGAGCTTGAATTAGGTTATAGTCATCAATACCGTCGGTCCCATTATTTTTCGATCTTGTTCTCATGCAACTTCATGTGTTTTTGTTAATTTATTGAGTGGGTGTTTAATTAATATTCCATGAGTCATATGGTCCCTGCAGGCTGACCTGTCGAGTACTGTATAATGTGCTACCTACTTGGGTTTTAATTTCATTTTCAATCTGCACATATATAACTCGATCGAGTGACCCGTATTACCGTATAAGACTACCAAATGTGTTACGATCGATATATACTGCGCGTTTATTTTAACGACCCCTTCAGGAATGACAGGAATAACGTTGTACACATCAGGGGTTTTCCGACTTGTAGTACTCTAAGATAAAGCAGCATAAAGTTTTAATGATAATGTCTTTTTGCGAAGGTATAGATTTTTAAACCAACAGGTTCGATCTGCATTGTTTGTGTGATTTTCGTTAAACGAATCACATCAATCCTTAAGCTTTTTGAAACACTTAGGATGTAGGCCAGGTTCCATGGAAACCGGACCATGACTTCTTGTCCAGTACTACTTATCAATTCAAAATTCAAATTAATGGATTTGTTTTCCTTCTCGCAGTAAGACGTTCTTCAAATTCCTTTCGTTCAGTAAAAGTTTCCTCAAATCAAAAGTAGAATTCCTATGCTATTTATATATAGCTGTAACAGTTTCTGCTTCTTGGAAAAGGAGGAAAAAAATTGTATGTGCTATGGTCCCAAAATTAATGTATATATGTAATATGTACGACGGTACCCTTGTCCTTACCACAATTCCATGTTCCCCATCCTATCTTTAACTTTCTCAGAAACTTCTGAACTTTTCTCTCTCTCTCTCTCTCTCTCTCTCTCTCTCTCCATTGAGTTTCTTGAGGCATTTCAATGTCCATTTTTGAAGGCTCTTCTCCAGCTTCAATATCCCAGAGGGAAAACTCCTCCACAGCCAGTCCGAGTATTCAGATGGTTTCGAAGTCAGTATCTGAGAGGCTGCTAGGGAAGTTCTTTGATGCATCCCAATATGACTTTGATTATGAGCAGAGTGGTTTGTGGTCTCCTCCAATACAGCGTAGGGTGTTTATGGACACTCCAGGGAGCATATGTTCCGAAGATGTGATATTCTCAAAACTAAAGAATGCAAAGAAGGCATGGAGGAGACGCATATTTTGTTTCAATTTTGTAAGTACTTGCGCGCATTTAATTTCTCTCTCATTTTCCTTCGTTAATTTCCATCTCTACATGTTGTATATTTGGTTAATTGTTCTTCCCCTCGGCCTCTCTCTCTCGCTTTCTGTTTTTCCTTTCAATTACGGATATTGTTTCGCATATTTTAAACTCAATTACAAGCTTGATGATCTTAGGTTATATGATGCTTTTCTTTCTTTGGCAGGGCTTTTGGTGCTCTTGAAGGCAATTATCTTGGTGCCACACCCTCACAATGATTACTTCGACAAAGCCATGTTTTGTCTATATGTGTGGCGTAAAGGGCAAGAGAGACGCATCCAGCATCTACAAGTCGATCTTGTTCCCCCCAAGAAAAAAAAAGGGGGGGAAAATTAGAAAGTACCTAGTCAAAATTCTAAAAGTTTCAAATCAAAATATATAGATCGCCTCTGAATGTGTGTGATATCTGCAGCTGCGTACGTAGGTACATGCATGCATGTATTAGTTTTTTTTTTGGGTCGCTTTTATGTACTCAAAGATGTGTTGTGCTCTCGTTACGATATATTAATCTACTTGAATCTTGTGTTATGATCTTAGTTTTGAGATTTTAAAATATCCGGTAGAACTCGGTGTTACAGACATCATGCTCTGCATGCTAGCGGTGCAAATCGAATTTCAGTCTGGCTTTGCTGCTAAGAATCTGCTTTTTTAGGTCACTGCAGCCTCTGCAAGCTGCAACGGTTCTATCTTCTTCATCTTTTGTCTGACCTGTACTTGAATTAGATTCTCTACCCAACTTTTTGGTAATTCAAAGTTTGGTTTTATACTCACTTTAGTAGTTGCTTGTACAATCGGTTCGGGCTCTTTTTCTTCTTCTGTTGCATAAAATATTCTGGATTTGCAATATATAGTCATCGGTCAAATGGAGAAAGATCGCCATTTATTAATGGATATATATCAACACTGTCGATGCATTTTGTTCAATGTTTGTGTGCATGCCTATTTCGAGATTCTAAAATATAAAGTCATTCAGTAGATTTGAATGGTAAAACGACCCATCAACAGACATGTTCGGTATGCATGCAAGTAAAGGGAAAAAGAAAAGGTTTCAGAATCCAGATCATCAACTGGGTTTCTGCAAAGTCCCGAGGTAGTAGTCGATCGATTGCTTGCTTTTATTTTGAGTGCCAATGTTAATTGCAAAAGGGTTCATTTAAGATCCAAAAGCAAAACCCGTCTTTTATAACGTGAGTTAGATTCCATCCTCTTCTTTTAAGAAAACTGATCGAGAATTAAGTGATCTGTGCTGAGCGATGCAACGCACTGAGTATGCATATGGCTCCCTTTTCTCTTTGGTACAATATTTTTTCTTCATGTTGGGTGGCCTCAAAAACTAATTAACTTAACAGTAACATTTTTTCATTCACTTCTAAATTGACTACTAGTCCTGCTAGTCTTTTTCATTCCCCCTCACACACTGGGCATTGAGTTGGAGCAGCGACAATTTATTTTTCCTACATACTATTAGACCTGAGACTGTTGGAAAGATTGGGCTCTAATACCAATGTTGGATGGTCTTGGATCTCTCTCAACTTCAAAAACTAACTCAAAATATAAGATTTTTCCTCACACTTATAAACTGACCATCAACCTCTTCCACAACTGATGTGAGACAACTCCAACACTTATACGGTTCTCTACTACTCCCCACCCCATTCTTCAGATATTGTTGAGTACTTTGACATCTATTCGTACTTTTTCAATGATTTGCAATATTAGAGTACTGTTTAAATCTCGTACACTCTTATGACCCGTTTGGATGCAAAAAAATATTTCATTTCATCTTATTATTATAACTTTCCTAAATTTTTACACAAAATATAATAAATAATTCAACATTTTCAAATATTAATATTTTATTTAACTTTTAACTTTTCTCGCAACTCATTTCATTTTAACTCACTATCCAAATAACACCTTAGATTTATCTATTTTTTTCAACGTGAGTGTGCAACACTTGCACATCCTAAAATTATATCTAAAATAGTAGAATTTACAATCTGAATTATTGAAAATATTTGGATAAAAACACCGTAGAAAATCTCGATCGGATATGCCAATGTCCCTATGTTTAATTAGTCCTGTTGCATGAATGCACGTACCGTTATTAATACATTTGAACTCTTAATTACAAGTAATGTGATTCTTTGATAAAAAGAAAACTCTCTAGTAAGGTCTTAAATGTAACACCTGTATAGTATCATTCATGTGATAACAAATCAAGTTTTATGAATTATGGGTTACGTCAATATTAATGTTACGTGAATACATATATCACACTTAAGACATTATCGTGTATCATAAAATTTTAAAAAGAGATCAGCAAGTATTTTTAATAAGCCATGTAACGCTTATAAATTAGTATAAATTAAGAACATAGTTACATTACTCTATTATTAGACAATCAATAAATTAAAAACTAATGAAATTCTGGTTGTTTCTTTGAAATTGCATGTAACGCTTCTTGTTATTCTGTTGGGCGAGACTCACAGAAAATGTTCATGAACTTAATTGAGCCGAGAACGGGCCTGGGCCTAAATCCCTTAAAAGTCTCAAAGCAGGAGCCCAAACTTTATCTTCGTCGGAGTTCTTCCTCCACTTTACGGGTCAGTCCGTACGATCCTCTTCTCTCAGTCTTCATGTATATGTATTCTCTCTCTCTCTCTCTCTTTTGGGTTAATTTCTACTTCCTATTTTGTGTCTGATTTTTTAGTTTTTACTGATCTTAGCATAAAATTACAGGTATGTTATTATTCTTGAATCCTTTGATCGCCGATGCTTTATCCTTCTTCTTCTTAGTACTGGTTATCTTTATTCTCTTTTCAATTTCCGTCTTCAATTAGTTTTAGAACAATTGTTCTCGAAAACTTCAATCATGGTGTTTTAGTTTCAATCATAAACATCCATGTCTATGGTTTTCCCCTATTCAAAATCCTATGGCAGACTGATTTGTCAAAATCATTCGCCTGTAATTTGGAAATTTCTGACGATCTCGTCCTCGAATCCATAACTGAAAAGACTATAGCTTTGCTGATTCAGTGATATAAACCTTACTAAGGATGCAACTTGTTCCTTTCCTCTCATTGGACTTTCTGGAGATTTCAAAATTTTGCTTTTAGAAAAAGTTGAACATTTCTCTGATTTCTATAAAATCTTGTGTTATTCCATATCTAGTCTTTTGTTTGAGTTATTGGTGTAAAATATTTAGTTCCTCCTTTTCAGCCTGCATGTAGATGATATAAGCTTGCTAATGTGAGTTTCTCTGTGGACGTGTATAGGTTAAATTACCGTTATAGCTTACAAGATGCCTTCTGCTCAAGATCCATTTTATGTAGTGAAAGAGGAGATTCAAGAATCTGTAAGTTGTTGGTGCATTAGTTATGGTTCGCAGCACTTTTACTAAATAAACTTTTTATTCCATAAAGATCGGACGGAGTTTAAGTAGGGTGCTCAGATTATATTGGTACTCGCTTTAATTCAGTTGTTGGTTTTTATTTCAATTTTCAAAGCATTCTTATTCGTTTTTATGATCAGTAATGCTATGGATATATGCTTATCTGAGAAAAGATTGATACTGTTATTCTCACTTTTAGATCTGGGTTTTGCCTTGGATTAGGACTTGTTGGTGATTGAATTGGTAGTTTTGTGAGAGTATTAGTTATCTAAGTTTATCTTATTATTTGATTACCTTTCTGGCTAGATCGATAAGTTGCAGTCTACTTTTCACCGATGGGAACGCATTCCTTCTAATACTGGAGAGCAAGTACATCTCACGAAGGAACTGCTTGCTGCTTGCAACAGCATTGAGTGGCAGGTAATTTTAGAATTACCTTGTTTAACTCGAAATTAGTTTTACATCATGTTCTAAATTCTGGGAAATATAAATCGTATGTTTCCATTATGCAACTTGCTCTGCAATTAAATCATTGAGAGATTACGTAGGGTATAAATTTAATATATGTTTTTGTTATTCTGTTGTGATCCCATCCTGCAATGAAACCTTGCTGTTTCATTTGCGGATGGAGACCCTCTACTGACTCCACTGGTAGTAGATCTTTTTAGACGTTTTTCTGCATTTGTTCATGAAGTTAACCTCGTATGCACCTACTGAGCCTGCTTTCTTGATAGGAAGGTGGATGAATTGGGCAAAGCAATCTCTGTAGCAGCTAGGGATCCATCTTGGTATGGCATTGATGAAGTGGAACTTGAAAAGCGAAGAAGATGGACCAGCACTGCTCGTACTCAGGTATCAATCATATAGCTATACCTTTTAGAGAGTGGACTTGGGACACTGTATTTAGTTACCCTTATTCTTGTAAAAAAAAAAAGAAGTAATTCTTATTGCTGTGAAAATAGATTGACTGGTGTGCTTGTGTTAATTTTTTTTTATCAGTAAACAAAGAGTTTTATTAATGATATAGATAGGCATGGCCCAAGTATACGGGACAGATACAAAAGTTCTAAGCTTGTCCATTGGCTGCTCATGACTCATTTTAATTTAACCTAACAAAATGAAAATCTCAAACTTTTATTTCATCTTTTTATGCTTTTTTGCACAAATAACAAGGAAACCTTTTGTAGGTTGATTTATTATGAACAGCTGCTTTTTTGTTTTTCCCTATCAGAAGAAATTCTTTTGAAAAACATTGTATTGTGTCACAAGCTTTTCCTTTATTTGTGTGTGGCTAAATGTTTGGACCATTTAATAGGTGAGCACCATGAAGAGAGCACTAGAAGCTGGAAAGGAGTTAAATGGGACTGGCACTACTAGTGTGAGTGGAATGCGCCGAGAACTAATGAGGTTGCCAGATTCACACCAGGCAGGTAGATCTAACCGCTACAGTGTCCAAGATAATGATGACCTCGTAGCATCAGAATCAGACAGACAGATGCTTCTGATAAAGTAGCACTTTTCCTTCCCCGCACTGTTACCTTTAGCTTACATTAATATATGTTTTCCTTTGAACTCTGTGGATTTTGTTTGCTGAACTTCATTCTCTATGTTGGTTGTCTTGTTAGGGCATCAGTTAAAAAAGGAATATGTACTTTGTATCGAGTATTACAATTTAACAACTTAGATAAAAAGAAATCTCTAGCTTCCCTCAGGTTTTGGTTATAGTATGAAAAATCTTATAGCATTTAGCATTTGTATTTGATGACTATTATAACCCTTGCAATTAATATTTCTTATTTAGCTTGCACATTAGAGCTGTTTTAAGAAGGTTCTGTTGTCAACATTTTTACTTCCACTGTGTGTAATGTATTTAGTTTCCTAATGCTATGTTTATTATTGCTACCACTTTAGTGATATTTTAAAGTGATGCTTTTAGGACTAGAAAAGACAAGAAGTTAATATTACTTATCCATAAAAGAAAAGACGACAATGGGATGTGGGTTCACATTATATACTATATTAGAATTGGTCTTTTTTTTGTTGTGGGGGGGGGGGTTCTTCCATGTTAATCAGGGATCTCTTGGGGTAGATCTGTGCTTTTTTGAGAAACGTCCTTTCTAATCTGTATTTTCACTGTTCTTGATTTTGGATGCTTGTCAATTTGGTGATTGTAGGCAGCAGGATGAGGAATTAGATGAACTTAGTGCTAGTGTGCAGAGAATTGGAGGCGTTGGGCTTACTATTCATGAGGAGCTCCTTGCACATGTAAGGGCTTTTCTTATCAGGGTTCTTTGCAATGCCTCTACAGCAATTCTATGGGCAGAAAATGACTGGAAGATGATAATGGCAGTGCTTCTTTTAAGAATTTCGATGCATGAGCGACACTTTTATGACTGTATCTGTAACTTGTCATTCAACCGTTTTTGTTGAAGTTGTTGGAGGGTCGGTCTTGCTGATTTGTTGGACTAACATCTTTTAATCTTTGGTTGCCCCAGGATAAAATTATAGATGAACTGGGTATGGAAATGGACAGTACATCAAATCGTCTTGATTTTGTTCAGGTGAGCCTCTGTAAGAACTAGGTTGTTTATATTCACTCTGTTAAAAAGGAGCTTCCTACCAGTGATCTGAAATTGGTGACTTAAGCTACACTACGTCCTGTGAAAATCAGCTTCAGATTAAATTTTATATAATTTTCTAAATCTTGTTGAATGGAATAAGAAATGAGAATGTGTTTTGTCATTTCTTATTGCAGAAAAAGGTGGCTATGATTATGAAAAAGGCTGGTGCAAAGAGCCAGATTATGATGATATTGTTTTTGGTGGTTTTGTTTATCGTCTTGTTCGTTCTGGTCTTCTTCACTTAGGCTATAGAACAAAACACCTTTGTTATGAATGTTTATACACGGGAGACTTCAAAAGAGCTATAAGAGACTCCTTTGGAGAGAGAGAGAGAGAGAGGAGCTTTGGGACTGTCAATAATACATGGGATTGATATGATTTGATCGCTTATCTGATTTATTGAGTTAAAAAGACACGGGACCAAATGAAGAATCTACCTTTTTTGTTCTTTGCAATTTCTTGAGTTGAAAAGAATTTGTTGTTGAATCACTTGCACTTACAAATTTTGTGCAAAACGGTATAGTTTATTATTTTCTTGTTGAGTAGCGACCCATCCATGCTTCTGATTTCTGAATATGCCAAGATTCAAAGACAGATATGGTAGCTATCATTACACTAACTGCTTTGTTTTCAGGCCGAGGGTCATGCTTTTCACTGCATTTTGAGGTGTTTAGTTTATTCACAACAAAGAACAGATGTTCCATAAATCTGTCTGTAAACGGTTTTGGTCGAAGTGCATGATTTGAATCCTCAGAGGTGGTTTCCAAACGTTGTTATTCCTTGAGCGAGTGAGTTATCCCTTCTCTACAACTACGAAAAAACCCAAATATTTGTTAGGACCCTTGGTGGGGGTGTGTTATGGAGTACTTAATTATGCGATCGCATGGAATCTAAATTTTGTACACTTTATCTTTCCGATCTGTCCAGTCCCTACTTCTAAAAGGTAGATAATTTCCGTTGATAAATCTCTTATCCATCTTCTTCTAACGTAGTAATGAACAGTTAAATAAAATTATTAAAACGATTAACAAACAAATTCTAAATGTAGTTATTCATCCATGCATATATATTGATGTCGAAAAAATTGCACACCAGGCCAGAGAGGGAGAAAAAGTCATTTCTTGTACGCTGTGACGACTCAGGTCTCGATTGATGTGGTTTGAAGTCCCCAACAATGGTCCAGTGTGGCTGGAAGACATTCGTACGTACATCCATCACAGTGAATGAAAAATGAATGCAAGAAAAATAAAGAGAAAGATACAAATTTACATGATTCGGTATAATGTTTACGTCCACGTGCGTTTGTGGATGAAAAATTTACTATAATATAATTGTTTATAATCTCTCATTTTTCACTGTATGATAGAAGTTAGAGATCTATTTATTGAATGAGATATTCTCACTGGAGCGCTCATCGTGAGGCATCTGAAGAAGTTGAAGAAAATAAGTCAAAGTCAAATCCCTTCTTTGTCTAGTCTGATCCCTTTTTATTTCTCTCCTAGGAAGTCATGAGGGATGGAAACATTTTCTCTTACGTGTCTGATTAGTTCTCTTTTATCCACTTTTCTCTTTTCCTTTCCGTCTCTTCCTTCCTTTCTTATTAACACTTTCTTTTACCTTATCCTCTCTTTATTCCTTCTTCCCCTCTCTTTCTTCTTCTAGTGGAAGATCTTTGATGAGCTGGACTTGATTATTTGGACTGTAATATTTTATCCGCTTCATATGTAATATTATGTTTAGAGTAACTATCAATTTAAATAATAGTTATATTAAACTATTTAAAATATATTACGTTAACACGTAAAATTAAAAATAACAAAACGTAAAATGAATCGAGAAGCATTACTCTAATTAAAAATTATATATACAGATATACTTTACCTCATTGCGTCACTATCATTCACCTAATCTCACCACATCTTGATCTCTCATGCCACGTACTCTTTTAGTTACCATCCACGGCATTACATGCCAACAAAAAATCTACAGAGTATCTTCATTGCCTTTAACAATAAATTGACAGTCCATATTAGCTACTCATTCGTCGTTTTTTTTTTTTTTTAAAATTCATCTTCGTGCTCGCGTTGTTTAATTAATTGAATTTTCACCTGCCATTTTATGCTAAAGCACCTATATTTTTTCCTGATATTTGAATTCCGACCAGGCCTCTCTAATTAACTCGATTCATTTTCTCCATACAAATTATTAGTAAATTAAATTTCAAACCAAAACATATAAATTAATAAGGAAAAAGAAAAAGGTTTTCTCCATGTATATATAATTATAAGAAAACCAAACGCCAGTGGGTCTCAAATATCGATCGATCCCATGCATATAGGTCAAAGGCGCAGGTGGTAATTAGGTGCCGGTGGCTTTCAAATATCGATCCCATGCATGCATGGGTGTGTTTCATGTAGCACGAATGCATCAATAATGGTCTCCCAGTTGATCAAAAGGCCTTGATCTCCATGCTTGGAATCTACATAATATAGACCCATTGATCATACGACATAATTGACACTTTCGAACACATGATTTTGACTTGTCGATCGATTAATTTTCCTAATTTTGTCCATTTTAGTTCTCGTATCCATTTTAAATAATTACATCTGGTAAGTAGACAATTATATATTTATTTTCCACCAACTATGTAATATGATCGATGCTTATGTCACACATATATATATATATATCTTCATCTTTTCTTTACAAATTATTTTAAAATTTTCAAACTAGAGAATATATATGAGTGTAATATCGGCCTGTCCCAACCATTATTTTATGTAATATTTGATTATGAGTACTGCATGCCTATAAGTTAACGTTGGACACGCAATGGTTTTTTTTTTTTTACTTTTTTTTCCCCCTTGGTTTATTAAAAATTATTAAGATCGACTTCTTGTTGACATCATGCAATTGATCTACAAAACCAATGGCTTTCAATGAAGAGCAGCTAGCTGGGTTCTCGATCGAATTGTAAATTAGCCTCCGACGCAACCAATTCAAAATGGCACCATGCACTAAGGAACACTGTTTATGGTCATAATCAAGGCTTTCCTTTGCACTGATCATGATCGATAACCATTGAATCAGGAAGAGCCTTGCTCCAATAAGTGAAAACGACATGTGTCTCATGAGTGCAAGTGTAACGATAGCAGGAAAGTCGAAAATCATGGTCTTCTACCTAAATTCATGAGTGCTTGAATGCTCTAGGAATGTAAGTGCAAAAAGAAAGAACTACTTGTTGAATAAGCTTTCTTCCAGGACCCATATAACATGTATCTGAGTGCAAAGGGCCGGCGGCTTTAGTTCATACGCACCTAACTCAACTTCCACTATCTAGTCATTTGGAAATTAGTACAGTACTTCCTGCAAAACTCTACCAAAAGATTCCTTCATATTATCAGTCTCAAATTAACATGCATGCAGTTTATAAATAGATCATATAAGGGAAGACTCCTCAAATCAAGCAAATCAAGATCAAGATCACAAGACCTGATTTATAGGCTGAAAATGTGCAGGAAAATAATCTGTAACAGCTAGAAAAATCTTGAGTTAATGCTCTGTAATTATAGGCTTAAGTTTAGCTCTCTTTCTTAATCTAGGATCAATACATCTGTATATATGATTGATGGAATCAAGTAAAATTAGTGAGGTGTTTTTTATTCACTCAACAGAAATTAAAAACCTACTGTGTTCATAGTTTTTTAATTTCCATCATGGTATCAGTAGAGCCATCCTCCATTGAGAATTCGATCCCACAATCTGAAAATACCCATAGCCCGATCACTACCCCACCCTCTCCCACAGAAATTCCTCTCATTGCTCTCAATATCACCTCCCAAATCAATGAAAAACTCACACCCTCCACCTTTCCTCAGTGGCGTGCCCAATTTGAAGCCCTACTTATTGGCTATAACCTCCTTGATTATGTTACCGGTGATAAGCCATGTCCTCCCCCTCATGATTCCTCCACTTCCGCTCATCAAAAAACTCACTGGATAAGACAAGATAAACTTATCCTCAGTGCTATTCTCACCTCCACCACCACCACCATAACCCCATTCATTTCCATTGCCAAAACATCCCAGGAAGCATGGCAAAAATTGCACACCCTGTATGCAAGTAAGTCTCGAACTAGAGCAATGCAACTGAAAGAGGAACTTACTCTGATCAAGAAGGGAAGCCAGACGGTTCAAGAATACCTGCACACCGTCAAATCCCTTGCGGATGAAATTTCCCTCATCGATCACCCCATCTCTGCAGATGATTTAACGCTTTACATCCTCAATGGCCTGGGTGCTGATTTCCGTGAGATTGTTGCTCCTATTCGCGCACGGGAACGCCCTCTCACTTTCGAGGAGTTACACGACCTTCTTGTAGGTCACGATGCCTATCTACGTCGTCTTGAAATCTCCTCCCAGCAGCTGGTAGCATCTGCCAACTTCTCAAATCGACGATCAGGTTCTGGTTCTTTCTCTGGAAGCCATTCATCTAAGGGCTCCTCAAAATCGCATGGGTCTGATCACATTAATGGTGCCTCACATCATGCAAACTCTTCGGCCCAGAACCGAAATAATACTGGCCCACGTGACTATCGGAAGCAAAAGCCAAATGGCCAACGGCGTTACACCCCTAAGTGTAAACTTTGTGATCAGTTGGGCCATACGGCCAAATACTGCCCTCGGGTTCAAATCACTGGAGCAATGTCAAACTGTGTCTCAACTTCACCAGCTCAAGAAACAAAGTGGCTTATTGACTCGGCAGCATCTCACAATATCACTGGTGATTTAGCTAAATTATCCGTCCATTCTGAATATGATGGCATGGACGAGGTTGTCATTGGTGATGGTTCAGGTTTGCATGTTTCTCACATTGGTTCATTGGTTCTACACACACCCACAAGAACCTTTCATTTAAATGATACCCTTTGTGTTCCAAATATCAAGAAAAATCTTATCTCTGTCCATACCTTTACTACTCACAATAATGTTTTTGTGGAGTTTCATCCTCTTTTTTTTCTTGTTAAGGATCAGACCACGGGGGCGGTTCTACTCAAAGGTGCGTGTGAAAATGGTGTTTACACCCTTCCGGAGTCAATGGTGAAATCTTCTCCAAAAATGATTGCTAACGTGCATGAAAGGACCTCCGTCGATGGGTGGCACAAACGTCTTGGACACCCCTTTAATAAAATTGTCCAACAACTTGTCAACTCTTT
>QGSO01000342.1:0-232102 GCA_011037825.1 Carya cathayensis
AGATTGTCCACTTGGGCTCAATGTTTTAAAACAAGTTACGAATAATATCACCAGCAGCCTCAATCGCTTGGTCAAAGAGGCAGAACCCATATCCTGCGACAAACAAATTCATAATTAAGCTAAATAAACATGCATATCTCCGTTATAAAAACAGTGAGGAAAAGGAAACTTCACTTGGCAATTTGTATACCTGAGAAATTACCCATCTTCACTTCCAATTATATCGCCATGCCAAGTACCAGTTATCTTAAGCCACAATATTTTTTCTTTAACATTTCTAACAGGTGCATCAAAGCCTTGTAACAATCCTCATTTGATACTGCAATCATTGCTAATTCACTACATTTTTCCGTCAGAACCAAAGCCTTGTTTTTTTACACGAAACCAAAAATCTCATCTCATCTCATCTTAACTCATGATTTCAAAGGGAATGTCCCACTGCGGGGGTCGCACAATAGGAGCAGTAGTAAGCGAATTTTTAAGGGTATCAAAAGCTTTTTGGCACTCATCAGTCCAAACAAATTCAATGTCATTTTGTAAAAGAGTGCACAAAGGTTTTGCAATAGAACTAAACCCTTGAATAAACCGCCTATAAAAACCAGCATGACCAAGGAAAGAACGAATATCCCTAACCGTCCTAGGAATAGGAAGTTTAGATATTAATTCAATCTTTGCCTTGTCGACCTTTATACCCTCAGAGGAAACAATGTGTCCCAAAACAATGCCCTGAGTAACCATGAATTGGCACTTCTCCCAATTAAGTAAAAGATTTTTTTCCTCACATCTTTGGAGAATACGTGCCAAATTATGCAAACAACTTTCAAAAGTTTTTCCAAAAACAGAGAAATCATCCATGAATATTTCACAAATATCATCAATCATGTCAGAAAAAATACTCATCATGCATCTCTGAAAAGTAGCTGGAGCATTACACAATCCAAAAGGCATTCTAGTAAAAGCAAAAGTGCCAAAAGGACAGGTGAAAGTGGTTTTCTCCTGATCCTCAGGCGCTACAGCAATTTGGTAATAACCAGAATAGCCATCCAAGAAACAATAATATGCATTACCAGCCACTCTTTCCAAAATTTGATCCAAAAATGGTAAAGGAAAATGATCCTTCCTACTGGCTGAATTAAGTTTTCTATAATCAATGCACATTCTCCAGCCAGTAACCATTCGAGTTGGAATCAACTCATTTTTCTCATTTTGTATGACAGTTAAACCAGATTTTTTTGGTACCACTTGAGTTGGACTTACCCACTTACTGTCTGAGATGGGGTAAATGATACCCACTGCGAGTAGCTTAAGCACTTCCTCTTTCACAACTTCCTTCATGGTAGGATTGAG
This sequence comes from Carya cathayensis, assembly GCA_011037825.1. Lineage (NCBI taxonomy): Eukaryota > Viridiplantae > Streptophyta > Magnoliopsida > Fagales > Juglandaceae > Carya > Carya cathayensis. The sequence goes on from QGSO01000342.1 coordinate 1,348, forward strand.
CCTACGTTGAGCATCACGAACTGGTTTAGCATCGTCTTCAAGATGAATTCTGTGGGTACATATAGCGGCATCAATGCCTTTGATGTCGGCTATTGTCCAACCAATTGCGCCTCGATGCTTTCTTAATATTTCAATCAACTTGGCTTCCTCCTTCTGATTTAGTTTTGAGGAAATCACCACCGGAAAAGTGCCTTCTTCAGGTCCAAGGAACGCATACTTTAAATCTTGAGGAAGCGGTTTTAGTTCCAATCGGGGAACTTCTTCCTCTGAAGATCTAAGCATGTCTGGTGGTGGTAAAGCTTCGAACTGGGGTTTCCATCTTGCTCCGGAAAATTGTACTTCAAGTGGTAAAGAATCTGCAAAATAATCAAGAAATTCAAAGTCATTTTCATTGATATGATCAATTTTCTCATCAAGTAAATATTCAGATGTCTGAAAAATATAATCATCATCAGAGAAAGGAGAGGTTGAGCAAATAGACTCTGTTGATGTCAAACTCTCCACAACATTCAATTCACTTGTGTCATCAAAATGTGTTGGCATCTTGCAAGCGTTGAAAACGTTCAACTCAAGTGCCATGTTCCCAAAGGTAAGCTTCAACACTCCACTTCTGCAATTAATCAAAGCGTTTGATGTAGCTAGAAATGGTCTTCCAAGGATGACAGGAGCTTGGTAAATAGTGGAGACTTACTGCTGCATATCAAGAACTACAAAATCCACTGGGTAGTAGAATTTGTCCACCTGGACCAACACTCCTCTACAATACCTCGGTACCTTAACTGATCTGTCAGCCAACTGTAGCATAATGGAGGTCCTTTTCAGCTCACCCAATCCCAACTGCTCATTTACTTAGAATGGTAGCAAGTTCACACTACTCCCCAAATCAAGTAAAGCTCTCCCAATTCGTGATTCACTGATCATAATAGAAGTGTTGGGGGAGCCGGGATCTCCAAACTTCTGAGGAGTCTCGTTCAATATCAAAGCACTAACTTGCTTCGTTAGGAAGGCTTTCTTCTTTACATTCAGCTTCCTCTTCACTATGCACAAGTCCTTTAAAAATTTTGCATATGAAGGCACTTGTTGTATGGCATCCAAGAGTGGAATATTGATTTTCACTTGCTTGAAAATCTCTTGAATCTCCGTGTGATACTTGTTCTTTTGGCCAGCTGCCAATCTCTGAGGATAGGGAACCACAGGTTGGTATCCCTTACTAGTTTCAGCATCTATACTCACAGGCTTCTTCAGCTCTGGTCTCACTATCACTGGTTCTTTCTCAACTTCATCATGTTCCGTTACATCTTCAGGTGTAGGAGCAGCTACCTGTGTGTCTATAGGCATTTCTGGTCGGGAAACTTCCTTCCCACTTCTCAAAGTAAGGACTGCCTTTGCTGTCTCAATAACGTCCCCTGAGACATTATGCACTTGTTGTTGTTGCTGCCTGTATACTTGAGGATTAGGCTGAGGCTGTGCTGGAAATTTCCCTTTCTCCAGGGTGCTCAAGGTTGTGCTCATCTTATTCATAGTGCCACGCAACTCATTTATGGCCTGAGTATTTTGATTATTTGTGGTGGCCTGAATCTGCATGAATTGTTGAAGTGTATTGGCCATCTGTGCCATACTGTCATCTAGAGTTTTCTTTGCAGATGATGAAGGTTGAAAACTCTGTGCAGCCATATGAGGCTGAAATCCAGGCGGAGCTACAGGAGGATAGCTCTGAGGATTCTGATATGACTGATACTGATGCTGAGGAGCACTCTGATGAAATGGTTGCTGTTGAGGTGGTGGGGACCGACCAGGTTGATCATTTCTCCATGAGAAATTTGGGTGATTCCGCCACCCCGGATTATATGTGTTGGAGAAAGGCTGATTCTGTGCTCTATTCACCCAGTTAGTTGATTGCATCTGCTCCGACCCACTTTCTTGAAATACTGGCATTATCAGGCAGTCTTTGGTCTTATGGTTTGAATCAGCACATATAGAACATGCCTCTGCTACTTTCACAGCTTTCACTTTGTCCATTTCCATGACCTCCATTCTTCTAGTCAATGCAGTTATTCGGGCTTGAACATCAGTGTCCCCTTTAAGCTCGTATCTACCCCCTCCAGAAATAGCCCTCAGTGGTTGTGCTGTTGATGGAACTCGATCAGTACGAGTATTCCACTGTTGCGCGCTCTCAGCAAGGTAGTCAAAAAATGACAGTGCTTCATCAGGTTCCTTGCTAAAGAACTCCCCATTGCACATTGTCTGAACAAATTGCTTGCATTCCGGAGTGAGGACCAGTGTAAAAATAGCTCACCAACCTCCAAGATTCAAAACCATGATGTGGACAGATGTTCATCAAATCCTTAAATTTTTCCCAACTGGCCTGAAAGGTCTCATCAGGTCTCTGATTGAATTGGCTGATTTGCTCTTGCAAAAATTGAGTTCTCTGAAAGGGAAAATTTTTTGTAAGAATTCACGCTGCATATCAGACCAACTAGAAATAGAGTTGGGTCTTAAAGAGTTAAACCAAATCTTCGCTTTATCCTTTAAAGAGAAAGGAAATAAACGAAGTCTAATGAACTTATCAGTAACAGCCCTAGTGATAAAAGTAGCACAAGCCAACTCAAAATCTGTTAAGTGCTGGTACGGACTCTCATAATCCATCCTATGGAACTGAGGTATCACTGACATCATGCCATGCTTAATAGTGAAATTGGGTGCATTTTTTGGTAAAACAATGCATGAAGGTGTAGTGGTACGAGTGGGTTGCAAATAGTCCTTAAGAGTGCGTGGTGTAGGTGCAGCCATGTTTTCTGATTCAACTTCAATTTCGTCACCTGACTCACACAAAGAAAAGACAGGCGAACTATCTATCTCCAAGCTGTGTATACTACTCTCAACACTCGATGTGACTCTAAGCAACCTATTTGAACTGTCTCTTACCCATGACATGAAACATCAGTTTAGAGAAGCATAAAAAAAATAACGAGTTTAAATTTAAACTACTTTCCCTGGCAACGGCGCCAAAAACTTGACTCACTCAAAAATGAGTAGCACTAATGCTCTCCCAAGTGCAGGAGGATGTCGTGTAATAATTAAGAATAAATTTCTAGATCGTCTCCTCAGGGAAAGTTACTCAAAAATTAAACTCGTTGAAAAAGTGTGAAAAACTTCACAAAGAGAAAAACAAACAGATGGCATGTGCAATGAATGGAAAGGTTACTAGTCATGGACTAGATTCATGTTTTTAGATTTTTGATTGTCGGATTGGAATGTAAATGACTAATAGATTAAATTCAGAAATTAATAAAACTAAATTAAGAATTTAAACTAGATTAGAAAGTAAATGACAAAACATGCACTGAATATTGAAAATAAAACCCCAAAATCAAGGTTCAACACAAAGTTATGAAAATTAAATAAACATTATCTATAACAAAAAAAAAATACACGAAAATAGCACAAGAACATATAAGTAAAAGAAGAGATAACAAATAAATAAAGATGCTCTACTCCAAAGAAAATAAAAGAGAAAAGTATCCGAAAGAAAAGAAACGCTAAACTGAAAAACGATTAAAATGCTGAACGGAACAAGGAAGTGTAAATAGAGAAGAAGAACAGTAAGAATAAAAAATTGTATCCAACGTAAAAATGAAACATGATCCAAATAAGAACAACAACGTAAAAAAAAAATAATAAATATTACATTAAACTAGAATCTAAAATAAATTAAATCTCATTCCACAACCCAAGCTTTAAAAATTAGTTACACATGATAGTTTTAATAACAAAAATTAATCTAACCAAAGCCATAAAAAAAATCTGTGAAAAAGAAATAAATAAAAATCAAAGATCCACACTGGCTCAACCCTAACGTCTGGAACTGAAAGAAGAAAACTCAAAATGAAAAAAAAATGCTTGACAGCCAATGTTGACCGAAAGGTCCAGCAGCCGTAAACTAAAAGCAAGAAGGGAAATAAAAAACTTCAGCTGCCAACCTCTGGTTTGATACGAAAAAACTAAGCAAAGTAAAAAAAACTAGTTCTGGAGATATGTAACCAACCGACTGAACGGTAGATAAGCTCCCAGATTAAAAAGAACCAACTACTACTTGATCTATTAAACTAAAACTGCAGAAAAATAATATGAAGAAGAAAAACTAAAGTTGTCGCTTGGTTCTGGGAATACCGAATGAAAAACAGAAAATGGAATAAAAAACAGAGAGTTTCTCTATAACGTGGAAAGAAAGCATGAATACAAGAAAAGAAATAAATTCAAGTTGCTTCCTTAGGTTTCAAACGAAGGCTGTAAAAAAAAAACTGATGCTGAATGAAAACAAACAGAAAAATGAAACAAGAAAACAGAGTTCTTTTTTTTTTCTGCAACGTAAAAAAAATGAATACAAGAAAAAATCCTCTTCCATCAGGTCTGCCCTCCTCCAAACGAGAAACTCCTTTAAATAGAGTAGCCAACGTGAAAACATCATCCGAGATAGTCCACTTTAGCTGCACCAACAGTTCTGTCTGTGATCCTTATTTTTCTTTCTGTTTTCTGCTACATTCTGTAAGTGTGCCGTGATTTGCTGCTGTCCAGGTGCATGTGTTGTGTTTCAGCTTGTTTTAACTTTCCCAGCCGTGATTTCAGCTTCTGCATGTTTGAGTTTTAATTTTCTGTTTGCATGTGCTTGGTTTGAGTTCCAGCTTGCATGTGCTGGTTTCTTCCGTGATTTTCTGCATTGAGGTGAAGGTGCCGTGATGTTTGATTTCTGCTTTTTTTGCTTGACTTTTCTGCATGTGTTTGTGTATTTTTCTGCAGGTGCAAGTTGCTGCTGCCGTGGTCCAAGTTTTCTGCATGTGCCGAACTGCTTTCATCCGTGAATGATGCATGTGTTCGGTGCATGTGTGCTGATTTTTTTCTGCTGCTTTGCTTGACTTTTCTGCATGCTGTGAGTTGCATGTTTTTCGGTGGAAATTCTTCTCTTTTCCGTGAGCTGCTATGTGTGTTCCGAATGAGAGACTTGCTGATGACACCAAGAATTATGCTTTGTAGAATGTTCACAGTCTCACGAATCCTCTCCCTCTTCATCCTCTTATTGCCTGATATCGAACCCATTTCTCTTGACACCACATTGTTGTCATTGGCACAACTAGATTCTGCATCATCTTCACATTTAGAGGACTTGTTGGCATTCATAGAACTTGCCATGTTTTCATCAGGGATGGTACACCACATTAAGCTCCATCAAATAGTTTCCGCTTCTTAGTTAGCCCAGCAGAACTAGCAACTTCTTCAGTACTTCCTTCCAACCAATCTTTCTCATCCTGAGCGGTCATTGAACAAGGTGATCTGGGCACATTCAGACCCTGCATTGGGTGTGAAGGATTGGTGGAAATGAGGTCCATAACGAAACCAATCACGAGGTTCATTAGCTTGACCTATCCAAGAATGATGTTGTTTAGAAGAGAGGTAAACCGGTACTGCCCCATCCAGTGGAGCCATATTAGTGCCAGAGTTTATAAATGCAGACAAGAGGTTTCGCTGCCCTATTTCAAGGGAAGAACACGAGGAATTCAAATTGGGTGATTGCCAATTAAAATGCAGCTGAGGAAACCAGGTTCCACAGTCTCCTCCCATCCAACCAAAACAATTACCAGAATGATGGTTTCAAGAATTAGAAATAGCTGATTATTTTCTCTTTCTATTAAGCATAAATTAAGCATAAACATGATATTAATCAATTTAAAAATTACAACTTGAATTTATGCTTATTAACTATTTTTTTCCATCTAAAACCAATAATAATGTCATGAGGAATTTAAAATACATTGGTTTTAAATATCTAAAATATGCAATATTTCGGCTCAATCACTCTGCAGTGGGTTGAAATGGTATATCTTATTGCATGTTATGAATTTTGTAAAAAGATTTCAAGTCATGTATATTTATTTTGTATGAGTTATTGGTGATACTACTATCATATATGTTCCAGTATGGCAACACAAAACAATAATCATAAACGTCGAGGGCGGCACGACACCTGTAATCATGAGAACCAACAGGAGTCTCCAAGAGATTCGGGAGACCTCGTCCATGCGGGCAGACCGCAATGCAAGTACAGGTCCCACATCTGATTGCCTTCAATCATTTATGCAAATAGCATCCCCTGCTATTTGATGGCAAGGGTATCGAGTTGGATGCCGATAACTGGTGAGAGCGTCTAGAGAAGATCTTCAGTGTAATTGCCTGTACCGAGGAGCAGAAGTAGAGTTTGTAGCATACAATCTAGCGGATGTGGCCAACCGGTGGTAGAAGGCCACACATGGATTTATTCAACAAGAATTGAGCGAAGCTACTCCAATATTGTGGAACAAGTTTAAGGAGGCCTTTAATGACCGGTTCTTTCCCCTATCTATTCAAGAGGCCAAGGCTCGAGAGTTTGCTGACCTGAAGCAAGGATCAATGACAGTGAGGTAGTATGCCTTCAAATTTGTGGAGTTGTTGAGGTTTGCTCCGCATTTGGTCCACACTGAGGCACTAAAGGCCGGAAATTTTGAGCAGCGCTTGAAACCCAGAATTATGGACTCTCTTCTCGCATTAAAAATTAGGAAGTTCACTGACTTGGAAGACTGAGTAGTAATACTTGAGGAGAATTTAGCCAAAGGAAGAGAGGCATTTTCAAGCCCTTGAGCAAAATAAAGGCAAGAGGCCAATGTACGGCAATATGCCCAAGCCGCTCCAAATGATCAAATCTCCTCAACGCAGTACAGCGGTGCCTTGCCTCACATGTTAGACTTGTGGTAAGCCTCATGCCGGGAAGTGCCTGATAGGGACTAACAAACACCTGCTTTAAATGTGGTAAGATGGGTCATTTAGTACGGGAGTGCCCCATGCTTGTGGCTCCTAATGCTCAAGCGCCTAACCCAGGGCAGAAGAACCTAGTACAGGCCTGAGTCTTTGATCTTACAATGGATGGTGCTGATGCTTCTCCTGATGTGGTGACAGGTGTTCTTCCCTTGTTCTCACATCATGGTTTAGTAATATTTGATTCTGGTGTCACACATTCATTTATTTCCTGTAAATATGCTTGCTTGAGCAAAAGAGCACCTAAACCCCTAGAAATAGTGATGTCTATTTCTTCACCCCTTGGGAAATCCGTGGATTGTTAGTCTGTGCTGATGGGTTGTATGATAGAGATACAAGATTGACACCTCCTTGCTGATTTAATATTGTTCGACATGGAGGAGTTTGATGTGATTTTGGGCATGTATTGGTTGTCTCGATACCATGCTAGTGTGGAGTGCTTCAAGAAGGAAGTGGTCTTTAGACCACCGGGCGAGTTGGAGTTCTATTTTTGTGTTGTGGGTAAGAGTCCTATGTCGAAGGTGATCTCTGCACTAAAGGCCACCACTATGTTAAGGAAGGGTTTTGCAGGATTTCTAGCTAGTTTAGTGATACTACAACTAAACGAGCCTAAGCTGCAAAATATTGAGGTGGTGAAGGATTTTTCTGATGTCTTTTCAGATGAGCTGCCTGGCTTACCTCCAAATAGGGAGATTGAGTTCTCTATAGACCTCGTTCTGGGAACGGCGCCTATCTCTAAAGCGCCATACCGGATGGCTCTTGTAGAGCTCAATGATCAATTGCAAGAGTTGTTAGATAAAGGCTTTATTCCCCCTAGTGTATCAGCGTGGGGTGCACCAGTTCTCTTTGTGAAGAAGAAGGATAGGTCATTGCAACTTTGTATCAATTGTAAAGAACTGAATAGGGTGACTATTAAGAATCGGTATCCCTTACCATGGATCAATGATTTGTTCGATCAAGTTTAGGGATCCTAAGTATTTTCAAAGATCGATCTCTGATTGGGGTTCCATCAGTTGAGAATTAAGGTGGAGGATGTTCCAAAGACTACTTTCAGAATGAGATATGGACATTATGAATTTTTAGTGTACTTTAGATTGACCAACGCCCAGCGGCTTTTATGGATTTGATGAATCATATCTTCAAGGAGTATATTGATTAGTTTGTGGTTGTGTTTATCGACAACATCCTCATTTATTCAAGAACCCCGGAAGAGCATGCGAAGCATTTAGAGGTTGTTTTGCAAGTTTTGCAGGAGAAGAAGTTGTATGCTAAATTGAATAAGTGTGAGTTTTGGCTACAAAAAGATTTCTTTGCTTGGCCATATAGTTTCAAAGGATGGTATTTCCGTAGATCCCACAAAGGTGGAGGCGATAGTGGAATGGCCTAGACCAAAGATGGTCCAAGAAATCAGGACTTTCCTTGATCTTGCGGGGTATTATGGGAGATTTGTTAAGGGGTTTTCTTGCATCACAATTCCTTTAACGAGGCTGACCCAAAAGGGTAAGGAATTTATATGGATTGCGGAATGTGAGAAGAGCTTCCAAGAGCTTAAGGAGAAACTTGTGACGACACCTGTTCTCATAATACCTTCAGGTACTGGTGGATTTGTGATATACAGCGATGCCTCACACAAAGGGTTGGGATGTGTTCTTATGCAGCATGGAAGAGTTTTAACATACGCTTCGCGTCAACTTAAGGAGTATGAGTGCAACTACCCAACCCATGATTTAGAGTTGGCTGTCGTGGTATTCGCCTTAAAGATATGGCGACATTACCTCTATGGGGAACACTGTGAAATTTATACGGGCCACAAGAGCCTAAAATATTTCTTCACCCAAAAGGAATTAAACATGAGACAACATAGATGGTTGGAGCTATCGAAAGATTATGACTGTAGTATCAACTACCACCCGACAAAGCTACTATAGTTGTTGATGCCCTTAGTCGAAAGTCTTCTTCTGGCACTCTTATGAGTATATACACTCCCCAGAAATTTATTCTTCTGGATATGGAGAAGCTGGGAGTTGAAATGGTGAAGGATGTACAAGCAAGGTTGAATAGCCTAGTTCTTGGCCTGACAATAATGGACCAAATTAAGGTTGCTCAGGGTGAAGATGCCAACCTCTAGAAGATCAAAGCAAAGATTTCAGAAGGGAAACAACTTGATTTTGTGGTTTCTAATGGTGGATCCTTACGTTTTAAAGGAAGATTGTGTGTACAGGCTAAGAAGGAGCTACGTGATCTGATATTGAGGGAGGCACATAGGTCTTTATACCCCGTGCAGCCAGGTAGTAACAAAATGTATTGAAACCTGTGACAACATTATTGGTGGAGTGGAATGAAACGAGGTGTGGCCAACTTTGTAGCTCAATGCCTGACATGCCAGCAAGTTAAGGCCAAGCATCAAAGGCCCTCAGGAGCACTTCAACTGCTACCAATTCCAGTCTAGCCATGGGATGAAATTAGTATGGATTTTGTAACGGGATTTCCTAAAGCCCAAGGAGGACAAGATTCTGCGTGGGTGATTGTTGACAGATTATCGAAATCAGCCCACTTCATACCAATTCAGATGACTTATCGATGTAAGTTGGCAGAGTTATATGTCAAGGAGACAGTCAGATTGCATGGAGTTCCGTCTAAGTAGTATCGGATAGGGATTCACGGTTTACTTCAGCATTTTGAAGGAGCGTGCAAAGGAACCTGGGGATAGAATTGACTTATAGCACTGCTTTCCACCCTCAGACAGATGGCCAGTTTGAGGGAACGATCCAGATTCTTGAGGATATGTTAAGGGCATGTGTCTTGCTACTAGTTGAATTCGCCTACAATAACAGCCACCAAGAGAGCATCAATGCAGCACCATATGAGGTTTTGTATGGGCGCAAATATAGATCACCCCTTTATTGGGATGAGATTGGTGAGAAAAAGATGTTGGGCCCTGACTTAGTTCAAAATATGCAAGAAAAAGTGGCTATCATCAGGAAAAGACTTGCTTTGTCTCAAGAGAGGCAAAATAAATATGCCAATCATAGAAGAAAGGAGCCGCACTTTGAAGTAGGAGACAAGGTATTCCTACGGGTGGCTCCGATGAGAGGAGTTATGGGATTCAGCAAGAAGGGCAAGTTAACCCCAAGATACATCGGCCCATTCGAGATTCTTGAAAAGATTGGAGCAATTGCTTATTGGCTTGCACTACCCCTAGAGTTTTTAGTCATGCATGATGTTTTCCATGTTTCAATGCTTCGGAAATATGTGCATGACCCTACACGTGTTGGATTATGCGACTCTCTGGGTGCACAAAGATTTCTCATACGAGGAAGCGCCAGTCTGAATCTTGGACCAGGAGGTTCGAGTACTTTGCAATAAAACCATTCTGATGGTTAAAGTGCTGTGGAATCATCATTCTAAAAAAGAAGCAACCTAGGAGTGTGAGGATGACATGAGGGACAAATATCCCACCCTTTTTCTTTGAGGTACGTTCAATCTCGAGGACAAGATTATTTTAAGGGGGGAGAGTTGTAATACCCGAGTCTTACTACGAAGATCCTTACGTCATTTTATTTTATTCTTTAAGTTAAATATTTTTAAGATGAATATTTTTATTATTTTATTTTAAGATGTATGTGTTTATATTTTATGTGGGTTATTAAAATAAACTAAGGGTATGATTTTAAGACTTTACAATATTTTCCCTTAAAGCCCTCAAATTATTATTTTTAAGAAATAGCCCAATTGATTTCTACCATTGGATTTGGTAGGTGAAGTAAATATCTTCATACTTTTAATCCAAGCCGTCCATTCCTTAAGCTTCCAAGGCAAGCTTTGACTAAGAAGTGAATTAGTCCCTATCTCCCTTTAACCCGTCGGTCATAAGCTAAAGAAGAAACCATTTCATTTTTCCTTCAAACCTCACTGTCAACTTCTCCTTCTTCCTCTCTTCTTCTTCCTTTCCATCTTCAACCTCAAGAAAAACCAAAACTTTCTCTCCACTTCTTCAAGCCGTGCGACCCCAATGAAAGAAAGAAACTGTTTTCTCCTTCTCCAAGCCCGTGCCATACACTCATTCCATACCCATTTTTGGGTTTGTTCATAGCTTGGAATTCAAAGTTTGTTTTCATCTTCTAAGAGGTGAAAAAATTAAGGTAAGAGGCCCTTACTTCATTCCCTAGTATGGTTTATATGTGGGTTTCGAATTTCATGGCTTATCTCACACATGTATTTCGGTTTTGGGTTTCCAGCCAAGGGTTATTGTTTTCTTTACTCCACTAAGCCAAAATCACCACTCCTCTTCATCATTCTTGTGTTTTGGGAAGGATTCATGAAAGGTATAAACCCTAACTCGAACTCTAGTTGATTGGGATGTTGTTTGAGGCTAACTGAATCACGTAGAACGCTTGTGTTCTAGATTTTGTTTTGTATCTCTTCATATTGTGATTTTCGTATATATGCCCTATTTTGGCTTAGCCGAATATGTATGGGGGCTGTTTTGTATTGTGTTTTTATATATTTTGAAGTAAAGAGGGTTTTTAACAAATAAAGTTGTTTTAAATCTTAGACGACTCTTGAAATAATTCTTGGTATGAGTGTTGGTGCCGTGGGTTTTATTTTGAGGTGGTGTTATGCTTTTTGTCTTAGGATGCTAGAGTTGTTCAGATTTATTATGATTGTATGCAATCCTATAAACTTGTTTTCAAAGGAGTGTTAAATGATTAAAGTATAAACTTTAATGCTAAGGATTTTTAAATTACTTAATGCGTTATTCTTGCTATTTTCTATGTTATGCTTAACTAAATAATGTAGGTTAACTATACTATTTATTATGCTTATGTTACTAGATTTCCGGCCTAAGTTAGTACTAGAAGTGAAAGGTTAATTGTACAAAAGTGCTAGAGTGTGTAAGCTGTCCAATAAGCAGAAAAATTTTATGAATGCCCCATGTTGATGCCTAAATTTATTTTTAGCCATTGTTGGGAAATTTTCAGATTTTGAACCTTTACTTCCATTAATTCCAAAGTAAGCTTAGATCAAATAAACCTTGTTAAGCCCATGAATTTTCAACTACCTTTCTGTATAAAATACCCAAGTGGCCCTTTTTGGATAGCTAACATGCTTTAGCATTAATTATGTTACTCTTGTAAAGGTTAGATGAAAGGTTAGTTACTTGAGGTAACACTAAGGGTAGAAAGGGACGTTAGATTTATAATATTTTAGCTTTCTCATTTAAAGGGAGGCCTAAAGGATGTTGGATGAGTATTAACACGCTTATTATTTATTGGAATATGACCTATTGATGTTGGAGGTACCGAAGCATATCGAGGTAAGTAGCTATGACTATGCTCTTACACAAAGTTCTCTTATAAAAGAATATCCCTCTCTCTTTTCAATTGTACTTCTACAGAAAGGCTAAATGAGACTATATTATGTACAAGCCTTTCTTGGTAGCCCCTATTAAGCACTATATCGATTATAATTGTGTGTATGTGTATTTGGTAATGCATGCTCGTAGGTTCTACGTCATGAGATTTTAATACATGCTCTTTTAAATATCTAACGCCCTACTTATATGTAAGCATGACATGAAATGTCATTTTTCCAAAATAAATGCATATGCATCAGACTAAGAAAAGATAATGAAAATGTTTGACTACAAAGAAAGGAAAGAAATGAAACGAAGGTTAATGTATGAAAATACGTAATGACCATATGAACGAAAAGGGTAACAAAGAACTAGGTAGATCGCAATGCCGGGTAAATAGTACTGGTAGTGCACCCAGTGTTGCCCCCTGACGGAAAGGGATTCCTAACCTGGCCACGGATGGAGTCCATGTCCAAAAGACTGCTAACCCCAACACACGGGGTGTAATAGTGTGTCGGCCAAAGGAAAATGAAACATGGAAGTAAATGCTATGCATGAAAGTATTGCTTAAAAGTTTATGCATGAAAGTATGACTTATTTCTTAAATTTTTTATGCATGAAAGCATCATCAAAATTAGCAAATGTTTATGTATGCATGTTTTCAAAAGAAAATATTAGATGCTTAGTAAGTTAACAACGTGGTGTATTGCTTACTGAGTATTAGATTAACTTTGTGTTTATGCTTTAAACGTCCAGGTGTTGATGGAGGGGCTGAGGAGCCGGGCACTACCGAGGAGGGAGGGGTTGATGTTTAGTAGCCCCTTGTTGGTTCAGTTCTTTTGGTGATGGCTTATGGTTTATATGTTTTGAGGATGGGTCCCGTGTGNCATGCACTGAATATTGAAACCCCAAAATCAAGGTTCAACACAAAGTTATGAAAATTAAATAAACATTATCTATAACAAAAATAAAATACACGAAAATAGCACAAGAACATAAAAGTAAAAGAAGAGATAACAAATAAATAAAGATGCTCTACTCCAAAGAAAATAAAAGAGAAAAGTATCCGAAAGAAAAGAAACGCTAAACTGAAAAACGATTAAAATGCTGAACGGAACAAGGAAATGTAAATAGAGAAGAAGAACAGTAAGAATAAAAAATTGTATCCAACGTAAAAATGAAACATGATCCAAATAAGAACAACAACGTAAAAAAATAAATAAATATTACATTAAACTAGAATCTAAAATAAATTAAATCTCATTCCACAACCCAAGCTTTAAAAATTAGTTACACATGATAGTTTTAATAACAAAAATTAATCTAACCAAAGCCATAAAAAAAATCTGTGAAAAAGAAATAAATAAAAATCAAGAGATCCACACTGGCTCAACCCTAACGTCTGGAACCGAAAGAAGAAAACTCAAAATGAAAAAAAATTGCTTGACAGCCAATGTTGACCGAAAGGTCCAGCAGCCGTAAACTAAAAGCAAGAAGGGAAATAAAAAACTTCAGCTGCCAACCTCTGGTTTGATACGAAAAACTAAGCAAAGTAAAAAAAACTAGTTCTGGAGATATGTAACCAACCGACTGAACGGTAGAATAAGCTCCCAGATTAAAAAGAACCAACTGCTACTTGATCTGTTAAACTAAAACTGCAGAAAAATAATATGAAGAAGAAAAACTAAAGCTGTCGCTTGGTTCTGGGAATACCGAATGAAAAACAGAAAATGGAATAAGAAACAGAGAGTTTCTCTATAACGTGGAAAGAAAGCATGAATACAAGAAAAGAAATAAATTCAAGTTGCTTCCTTAGGTTTCAAACGAAGGCTGTAAAAAAAACTGATGCCGAATGAAAACAAACAGAAAAATGAAACAAGAAAACAGAGTTCTTTTTTTTTCTGCAACGTAAAAAAAATGAATACAAGAAAAAATCCTCTTCCATCAGGTCTGCCCTCCTCCAAACGAGAAACTCCTTTAAATAGAGTAGCCAACGTGAAAACATCATCCGAGATAGTCCACTTTAGCTGCACCAACAGTTCTGTCCGTGATCCTTATTTTTCTTTCTGTTTTCTGCTGCATTCTGTAAGTGTGCCGTGATTTGCTGCTGTCCAGGTGCATGTGTTGTGTTTCAGCTTGCTTTAACTTTCCCAGCCGTGATTTCAGCTTCTGCATGTTTGAGTTTTAATTTTCTGTTTGCATGTGCTTGGTTTGAGTTCCAGCTTGCATGTGCTGGTTTCTTCCGTGATTTTCTGCATTGAGGTGAAGGTGCCGTGATGTTTGATTTCTGCTTTCTTTGCTTGACTTTTCTGCATGTGTTTGTGTATTTTTCTGCAGGTGCAAGTTGCTGCTGCCGTGGTCCAAGTTTTCTGCATGTGCCGAACTGCTTTCATCCGTGAATGATGCATGTGTTCGGTGCATGTGTGCTGATTTTTTTCTGCTGCTTTGCTTGACTTTTCTGCATGCTGTGAGTTGCATGTTTTTCGGTGGAAATTCTTCTCTTTTCCGTGAGCTGCTGTGTGTGTTCCGAATGAGAGACTTGCTGATGACACCAAGAATTATGCTTTGTAGAATGTTCACAGTCTCACGAATCCTCTCCCTCTTCATCCTCTTATTGCCTGATATCGAACCCATTTCTCTTGACACCACATTGTTGTCATTGGCACAACTAGATTCTGCATCATCTTCACATTCAGAGGACTTGTTGGCATTCATAGAACTTGCCGTGTTTTCATCAGGGATGGTACACCACAATAAACTCCATCAAATAGTTTCCGCTTCTTAGTTAGCCCAGCAGAACTAGCAACTTCTTCAGTACTTCCTTCCAACCAATCTTTCTCATCCTGAGCGGTCATTGAACAAGGTGATCTGGGCACATTCAGACCCTGCATTGGGTGTGAAGGATTGGTGGAAATGAGGTCCATAACGAAACCAATCACGAGGTTCATTAGCTTGACCTATCCAAGAATGAGGTAGTTTAGAAGAGAGGTAAACCGGTACTGCCCCATCCAGTGGAGCCATATTAGTGCCAGAGTTTATAAATGCAGACAAGAGGTTTCGCTGCCCTATTTCAAGGGAAGAACGCGAGGAATTCAAATTGGGTGATTGCCAATTAAAATGCAGCTGAGGAAACCAGGTTCCACAGTCTCCTCCCATCCAACCAAAACAATTACCAGAATGATGGTTTCAAGAATTAGAAATAGCTGATTATTTTCTCTTTCTATTAAGCATAAATTAAGCATAAACATGATATTAATCAATTTAAAAATTACAACTTGAATTTATGCTTATTAACTATTTTTTTCCATCTAAAACCAATAATAATGTCATGAGGAATTTAAAATACATTGGTTTTAAATATCTAAAATATGCAATATTTCGGCTCAATCACTCTGCAGTGGGTTGAAATGGTATATCTTATTGCATGTTATGAATTTTGTAAAAAGATTTCAAGTCATGTATATTTATTTTGTATGAGTTATTGGTGATACTACTATCATATATGTTCCAGTATGGCAACACAAAACAATAATCATAAACGTCGAGGGCGGCACGACACCTGTAATCATGAGAACCAACAGGAGTCTCCAAGAGATTCGGGAGACCTCGTCCATGCGGGCAGACCGCAATGCAAGTACAGGTCCCACATCTGATTGCCTTCAATCATTTATGCAAATAGCATCCCCTGCTATTTGATGGCAAGGGTATCGAGTTGGATGCCGATAACTGGTGAGAGCGTCTAGAGAAGATCTTCAGTGTAATTGCCTGTACCGAGGAGCAGAAGTAGAGTTTGTAGCATACAATCTAGCGGATGTGGCCAACCGGTGGTAGAAGGCCACACATGGATTTATTCAACAAGAATTGAGCGAAGCTACTCCAATATTGTGGAACAAGTTTAAGGAGGCCTTTAATGACCGGTTCTTTCCCCTATCTATTCAAGAGGCCAAGGCTCGAGAGTTTGCTGACCTGAAGCAAGGATCAATGACAGTGAGGTAGTATGCCTTCAAATTTGTGGAGTTGTTGAGGTTTGCTCCGCATTTGGTCCACACTGAGGCACTAAAGGCCGGAAATTTTGAGCAGCGCTTGAAACCCAGAATTATGGACTCTCTTCTCGCATTAAAAATTAGGAAGTTCACTGACTTGGAAGACTGAGTAGTAATACTTGAGGAGAATTTAGCCAAAGGAAGAGAGGCATTTTCAAGCCCTTGAGCAAAATAAAGGCAAGAGGCCAATGTACGGCAATATGCCCAAGCCGCTCCAAATGATCAAATCTCCTCAACGCAGTACAGCGGTGCCTTGCCTCACATGTTAGACTTGTGGTAAGCCTCATGCCGGGAAGTGCCTGATAGGGACTAACAAACACCTGCTTTAAATGTGGTAAGATGGGTCATTTAGTACGGGAGTGCCCCATGCTTGTGGCTCCTAATGCTCAAGCGCCTAACCCAGGGCAGAAGAACCTAGTACAGGCCTGAGTCTTTGATCTTACAATGGATGGTGCTGATGCTTCTCCTGATGTGGTGACAGGTGTTCTTCCCTTGTTCTCACATCATGGTTTAGTAATATTTGATTCTGGTGTCACACATTCATTTATTTCCTGTAAATATGCTTGCTTGAGCAAAAGAGCACCTAAACCCCTAGAAATAGTGATGTCTATTTCTTCACCCCTTGGGAAATCCGTGGATTGTTAGTCTGTGCTGATGGGTTGTATGATAGAGATACAAGATTGACACCTCCTTGCTGATTTAATATTGTTCGACATGGAGGAGTTTGATGTGATTTTGGGCATGTATTGGTTGTCTCGATACCATGCTAGTGTGGAGTGCTTCAAGAAGGAAGTGGTCTTTAGACCACCGGGCGAGTTGGAGTTCTATTTTTGTGTTGTGGGTAAGAGTCCTATGTCGAAGGTGATCTCTGCACTAAAGGCCACCACTATGTTAAGGAAGGGTTTTGCAGGATTTCTAGCTAGTTTAGTGATACTACAACTAAACGAGCCTAAGCTGCAAAATATTGAGGTGGTGAAGGATTTTTCTGATGTCTTTTCAGATGAGCTGCCTGGCTTACCTCCAAATAGGGAGATTGAGTTCTCTATAGACCTCGTTCTGGGAACGGCGCCTATCTCTAAAGCGCCATACCGGATGGCTCTTGTAGAGCTCAATGATCAATTGCAAGAGTTGTTAGATAAAGGCTTTATTCCCCCTAGTGTATCAGCGTGGGGTGCACCAGTTCTCTTTGTGAAGAAGAAGGATAGGTCATTGCAACTTTGTATCAATTGTAAAGAACTGAATAGGGTGACTATTAAGAATCGGTATCCCTTACCATGGATCAATGATTTGTTCGATCAAGTTTAGGGATCCTAAGTATTTTCAAAGATCGATCTCTGATTGGGGTTCCATCAGTTGAGAATTAAGGTGGAGGATGTTCCAAAGACTACTTTCAGAATGAGATATGGACATTATGAATTTTTAGTGTACTTTAGATTGACCAACGCCCAGCGGCTTTTATGGATTTGATGAATCATATCTTCAAGGAGTATATTGATTAGTTTGTGGTTGTGTTTATCGACAACATCCTCATTTATTCAAGAACCCCGGAAGAGCATGCGAAGCATTTAGAGGTTGTTTTGCAAGTTTTGCAGGAGAAGAAGTTGTATGCTAAATTGAATAAGTGTGAGTTTTGGCTACAAAAAGATTTCTTTGCTTGGCCATATAGTTTCAAAGGATGGTATTTCCGTAGATCCCACAAAGGTGGAGGCGATAGTGGAATGGCCTAGACCAAAGATGGTCCAAGAAATCAGGACTTTCCTTGATCTTGCGGGGTATTATGGGAGATTTGTTAAGGGGTTTTCTTGCATCACAATTCCTTTAACGAGGCTGACCCAAAAGGGTAAGGAATTTATATGGATTGCGGAATGTGAGAAGAGCTTCCAAGAGCTTAAGGAGAAACTTGTGACGACACCTGTTCTCATAATACCTTCAGGTACTGGTGGATTTGTGATATACAGCGATGCCTCACACAAAGGGTTGGGATGTGTTCTTATGCAGCATGGAAGAGTTTTAACATACGCTTCGCGTCAACTTAAGGAGTATGAGTGCAACTACCCAACCCATGATTTAGAGTTGGCTGTCGTGGTATTCGCCTTAAAGATATGGCGACATTACCTCTATGGGGAACACTGTGAAATTTATACGGGCCACAAGAGCCTAAAATATTTCTTCACCCAAAAGGAATTAAACATGAGACAACATAGATGGTTGGAGCTATCGAAAGATTATGACTGTAGTATCAACTACCACCCGACAAAGCTACTATAGTTGTTGATGCCCTTAGTCGAAAGTCTTCTTCTGGCACTCTTATGAGTATATACACTCCCCAGAAATTTATTCTTCTGGATATGGAGAAGCTGGGAGTTGAAATGGTGAAGGATGTACAAGCAAGGTTGAATAGCCTAGTTCTTGGCCTGACAATAATGGACCAAATTAAGGTTGCTCAGGGTGAAGATGCCAACCTCTAGAAGATCAAAGCAAAGATTTCAGAAGGGAAACAACTTGATTTTGTGGTTTCTAATGGTGGATCCTTACGTTTTAAAGGAAGATTGTGTGTACAGGCTAAGAAGGAGCTACGTGATCTGATATTGAGGGAGGCACATAGGTCTTTATACCCCGTGCAGCCAGGTAGTAACAAAATGTATTGAAACCTGTGACAACATTATTGGTGGAGTGGAATGAAACGAGGTGTGGCCAACTTTGTAGCTCAATGCCTGACATGCCAGCAAGTTAAGGCCAAGCATCAAAGGCCCTCAGGAGCACTTCAACTGCTACCAATTCCAGTCTAGCCATGGGATGAAATTAGTATGGATTTTGTAACGGGATTTCCTAAAGCCCAAGGAGGACAAGATTCTGCGTGGGTGATTGTTGACAGATTATCGAAATCAGCCCACTTCATACCAATTCAGATGACTTATCGATGTAAGTTGGCAGAGTTATATGTCAAGGAGACAGTCAGATTGCATGGAGTTCCGTCTAAGTAGTATCGGATAGGGATTCACGGTTTACTTCAGCATTTTGAAGGAGCGTGCAAAGGAACCTGGGGATAGAATTGACTTATAGCACTGCTTTCCACCCTCAGACAGATGGCCAGTTTGAGGGAACGATCCAGATTCTTGAGGATATGTTAAGGGCATGTGTCTTGCTACTAGTTGAATTCGCCTACAATAACAGCCACCAAGAGAGCATCAATGCAGCACCATATGAGGTTTTGTATGGGCGCAAATATAGATCACCCCTTTATTGGGATGAGATTGGTGAGAAAAAGATGTTGGGCCCTGACTTAGTTCAAAATATGCAAGAAAAAGTGGCTATCATCAGGAAAAGACTTGCTTTGTCTCAAGAGAGGCAAAATAAATATGCCAATCATAGAAGAAAGGAGCCGCACTTTGAAGTAGGAGACAAGGTATTCCTACGGGTGGCTCCGATGAGAGGAGTTATGGGATTCAGCAAGAAGGGCAAGTTAACCCCAAGATACATCGGCCCATTCGAGATTCTTGAAAAGATTGGAGCAATTGCTTATTGGCTTGCACTACCCCTAGAGTTTTTAGTCATGCATGATGTTTTCCATGTTTCAATGCTTCGGAAATATGTGCATGACCCTACACGTGTTGGATTATGCGACTCTCTGGGTGCACAAAGATTTCTCATACGAGGAAGCGCCAGTCTGAATCTTGGACCAGGAGGTTCGAGTACTTTGCAATAAAACCATTCTGATGGTTAAAGTGCTGTGGAATCATCATTCTAAAAAAGAAGCAACCTAGGAGTGTGAGGATGACATGAGGGACAAATATCCCACCCTTTTTCTTTGAGGTACGTTCAATCTCGAGGACAAGATTATTTTAAGGGGGGAGAGTTGTAATACCCGAGTCTTACTACGAAGATCCTTACGTCATTTTATTTTATTCTTTAAGTTAAATATTTTTAAGATGAATATTTTTATTATTTTATTTTAAGATGTATGTGTTTATATTTTATGTGGGTTATTAAAATAAACTAAGGGTATGATTTTAAGACTTTACAATATTTTCCCTTAAAGCCCTCAAATTATTATTTTTAAGAAATAGCCCAATTGATTTCTACCATTGGATTTGGTAGGTGAAGTAAATATCTTCATACTTTTAATCCAAGCCGTCCATTCCTTAAGCTTCCAAGGCAAGCTTTGACTAAGAAGTGAATTAGTCCCTATCTCCCTTTAACCCGTCGGTCATAAGCTAAAGAAGAAACCATTTCATTTTTCCTTCAAACCTCACTGTCAACTTCTCCTTCTTCCTCTCTTCTTCTTCCTTTCCATCTTCAACCTCAAGAAAAACCAAAACTTTCTCTCCACTTCTTCAAGCCGTGCGACCCCAATGAAAGAAAGAAACTGTTTTCTCCTTCTTCCAAGCCGTGCCATACACTCTTTCCATACCCATTTTTGGGTTTGTTCATAGCTTGGAGTTCAAAGTTTGTTTTCATCTTCTAGAGGTGAAAAATTTAAGTAAGAGGCCCTTACGTTCATTCCCTAGTATGGTTTATATGTGGGTTTCGAATTTCATGGCTTATCTCACACATGTATTTCGGTTTTGGGTTTCCAGCCAAGGGTTATTGTTTTCTTTAGTCCACTAAGCCAAAATCACCACTCCTCTTCATCATTCTTGTGTTTTGGGAAGGATTCATTTTATGAAAGCCCCATGTTGATGCCTAAATTTATTTTTAGCCATTGTTGGGAAATTTCCAGATTTTGAACCTTTACTTCCATTAATTCCAAAGTAAGCCTTAATCAAATAAACCATGTTAAGCCCATGAATTTTCAACTACCTTTCCATATAAAATACCCAAGTGGCCCTTTTTGGACAGCTAGCATGCTTTAGCATTAATTATGTTACTCTTGTAAGGGTTAGACAAAATGTTAGTTACTTGAGGAAACGCTAAGGGTAGAAAGGGACGTTAGATTTATAGTATTTTAACTTTCTCGTTTAAAAGGAGGCCTGAAGGATGTTGGATGAGTATTAACACGCTTATTATTTATTGGAATATGACCTATTGACATTGGAGGTACCGAAGCATATCGAGGTAAGTAGCTATGACCATGCTCTTACACAAAGTTCTATTATAAAAGAATATATCTCTCTCTTTTCAAATGTTCTTCTAACGAAAGGCTAAATGAATCTATATTATGTACAAGCCTTTCTTGGTAGCCCCTGTTAAGCACCCTATCGATTATAATTGTGTATATGGAATAAACAAAGGAAGAAAATAATTGTATGCTAAACCCTAGAATATAGATTACCCTCCCATAGATCTGTAGGCTTCGCGTTGGTGGACTCACATCGGTGGTTTGAACGGACCGTGGGCTTGGGGGACTGATTCCATGTTGATTTATGATCTCCTTGAGAGGGCTGTGGTCGTGGTGGGGAAGGAGGGGTTGGTGTCGTGGTGGGGAAGGTAAGGCTAATCTTGAAGGTTGTGCTGCTTGGCTTCGATGGTTGTCAAAGAAGACGAAGGGCTGTGAGGTGGGGTGGGGGAGAATGACTGAGGGCTTTAGTGAAGAACCGGTTCAAGTAAACTTTAGTGAACCGGTCTTCACGTATTGTTTCAAAAATCTGTTATTACATAAAGATAATCTTTTCTTAAAAAACCATCTTTGTCCAAATGGTTAGATTTTAGAAAAAACCAAATCATTTCATAGATGACATTTTTGTCTTTTATCAATGGTCATATTTTCAAAATTCTTGGATTATTTTTTAAATGGTTGTACTATATAAGGTGTTAATTCGAATTACGAAAGTAGAGTGAAATCTTCCCAAATTAGATCTTTACTTGCCAGCCTATGTCAAATTGTTGTGATTGCACATCTACGTCACTTAGCAAACTATTAGAGTTTCCTAAATAATCACAAACTTCAAGATCAAGAGTCAAAGACGGTTGCTTTAAGAAATTTATAGAGAGAAAAGTCCTTTATTTGTCCATTCACTCACTTTAAAACTAAGGATATAAGACACTCTTTAAAAAGTCTCTTGATGGAGTGATTAAGTAACTTCCCTAGAACTTAATCAATTGGTGTGAAAGAGTTAATTAACTGGTGCAGTTAAATAATTGGTGGAGACTAGAGAATTATTTAACTGATGGTAATTTCACCACCCATGTGGACACTATATGGATCATGCGGTACCTATTTGTTAACATGTTATATTTTTGTGTACTTGCTCTTTGAAACACAATTTAATTTGCTTGTATAAATTTGTTTAAGGTTAACAAAATACTCACATAAAATATGCTTGGAGAGCTACAGTAAAGAATAAATTTAGGATTGACTGTTGCAAACTTAAATTTATTCTGTAATTTATCCAGTTGAATGTAGGATGATTTTGGACGAAAGTTAATCACTTTTTCTCATATTTTAGAAAGAAAAAGTCTATTTGCACCTGACAGGGGAACCCCCGCATACATGTCCCTCCACATGTACAATTGAAACGCTGCGTTCGTTTCATATAAACCAAAATCACTGAGTCTTTGTTGTTCCTTCCCTTCTCTTCGTCGAAGACTCTGCTTCTCCCTTCGTCTACCCACGAAAATAGAGCTACTCTCCCTTCTTCTACCTAGGAAAACAGGTTTGTCTTCTCATCTTCTTCTCCCTCCCTATGTCTTCCCCCTTCCCATGAAAACTAGTACCGTTATTTGATTTATCAATTGTTTTAGTAAAACAATTTATGTAAAGAGCAAATTATCATTAGAAAGGCACTAGGTGCAAAGCACAGGCTCAGGAACACCATTTCCGCACATTGAAAGTATGATATTATGCAAACAACATATAGTTCCAGTTCATCATGGAAACATAGCATACCTCGGGAAAAAATCTAAAATAAATAACACCAAGCTGCCTATCAATGCATTCTCTTGCAAAGCACAAATAAAAGCCCAAATGGAAATGCTGCATTTGAGCACATAAAATGTTGCTAAAGGGAAGAAATCTGACTTCCAAAATAACAGATTTAGAAAGCATCTAGGACCTATTAAAACAAAAAAAATAATGTGAATAGATTTGCTCTTCCCAAAATAAACAATGCTCATACCAAAAATAAACTTCGGTAAAGTGAATAGATTTCAGATTTCAGACTACCGATTCTCTCTCTCTCTCTCTCTCTCTCTCTCTCTCTCTCTCTCTCTCTCTCTCTCTCTCTGTGCCAGTCCTCTCTCTCCCAGATGGCACTCCCTCCCTTCTCTTCTTCAGCTGGGTTTCATTTGTGTCTCCCTCTGTTTTTGTTTTTTTAAAAATATATCAGGTGACGTTAATGTCGATTCCTCCAAAGGTACCTAATGCTGGGTACTTGTAGCAAAATTGTTTTAGAAAACTTATACATGTACTAAGGTGGATGTGAATGCTCGAGGAGGGTTCATGATCTTCGAAAAGTTTTGATGTGCCCTGTAAAATTAACTCCTCTTGGTTAGGGTTATGCAACTGGATCCAGATTCTAAGATCCGGATTAATCCAAAAATAATTCGGGTAGATAACCGGATTATAATAGAATATCCAGATTTTTCACTTTTTTTTTTACTATAAATCTGGATATTCGAGTTCTAACCAGATTTTATTCGGGTTTTTAATATGAACTGGATATCTAGGTTTTTAATACTTTTTTTTTTAAATAAGACTTAAAACTTAAATCAAACAATGTTTTATGGCATTTAAAAAAAAATTCTGATATCATCCTTAAATTGCCTAGATTTCTTTAAAAAAATAATTTAACACTTTTTAAAAGAATTTTATAAAACAAATAAATTAAATAACAAAATAAATAAAAATACAAAATAGATAATATTGTTGTTACATCACAATGCAAAACATAAATTTACAAAGAACAAAATAAAAAATAATACATCACAACTAATTAAACTAATACATAACAATGCAAAATAAATAACATTGTTGAATATTTTTTGGATCATTCTAACATTCTGGTGAATATTTTCTCAATATCAAGTGTTGGGTACTTTTTTCTCTACACACGAACCTGGATAAAAAAAAAAAGAAGAGAGAAAAGTCAAGGAATGAACAAGAGAATCAGACTCAAATTCAATGCGGATTTTAGCTAATTCAATTATTCAATACAAATCAAACTCAAACTAAACAATCTGATAACGTGAGAATTAGAGGAAATTATACCAAAGGATAAACTTCCTCAATGGGTAAACTTCCAGCTATTTCGATCAATCTAGACAATGTGGTATTCAATCTATCATGAACATAGATAGTTTATTGTTAGGGGTGTGATGAAATAAAATCATATTGTCACAAATAAAAAAATATTTTACTGTAGTCAGTGTTGGTATTCACAGGTCTCCTTTGCTACTACTGCTATGCTCATCACTCATATTGTGGAGATCACCATCCTTGTTAGAACCTTCGTAAAGTTCCCTTCAACTTTGCAAGGAGACTTTTGTTGTAATAATGTACACACACACACACACATATATTTATATATTGTTGAACCTAAGGTTTCAAGTTTTGTGTAATTATATATTTACACATGGATTTTGATGATAACAAATGAATTCAAAGAATGAAGGAGTCTCAAGCTCAATTTGTCCACACAATGGAGTCAAGAACATCAAGGAATCAAGCATGAGCAAGAAGGAAACAAGTTCACAATAAAGTCATAGAGAAATGTTGTAAATCTCTTAAAATTCGAAATTAGAATTAAGGCTCAAAAATTAATATTTTATTATAAAGCATTAAAATACATTTTCCACATGTGCATGAATATTTTGAAAATTAAATTTGAAAATTTTGAAAGATAATTGATTGTCATATTTCACATGTGCATGCCATGATTAAAGATTTGAACTTTGAAAATATTAAAGACGATTGATTGTCATCTTTCACATGTGCATGTTTTATTTGAATAATTTCAAAAGTGATTGATGCTTTTCTTGACTTATGCAAAAGGAAGATGTCTTTGTTTGAAATATTTGAAAAGTAAAGTGTGCTCCTTTTGTCATATGCAAAAAGTAAAAGATTAGGTTTGAAATTTTTGAAAAGCAAAGTGTGCTCCTTTTGTCATATGCAAAAAGTAAAAAATTAGGTTTGATTTTTTTGAAAAGCAAAGTGTGCTCCTTTTGTCATATGCAAAAAGTAAAAAGATTAGGTTTGAATTTTTGAAAAGTGAATGATGATGTCTTTGACATGTGAATCTTTTTAAATTTGAATATGAAGTCTCATATGCCTATAAATAGATCATTTGAGAGCTTCACATTCACAACACCAAGAGCATACAACTCTCATTCAAAGCTTTCATTCTCTCTTCTCTAAGCATTGAGCCTTAACCCTTGTTCATTTTGAGAGATATAGTTTGTGCTTGTATTGTTCTTATTTCACTCATTGAGGAGTGTTTTCTGATATCCTACCCACTATCAATTCTTGTATCAGTAAAAGGGTGTGTACAACCCTTGTGCGTGTAGAAAGTGTTCTACACAGGGAATCGTTGAATCACCACGTGTAAGGTGATTGCAAGTGTAGAGGGTGTTCTACACGGATCCTTTGTAGCGGTGTTGTTCAAAGGTGTAATAGGTTTCTATCTCCACCTGAAGGAGATTGAATAGTGAATTCGGGGATCCTCAAGGGGTAGCTTGAGGCGAGGACGTAGGCAGTGGGGCCGAACCTCGTTAACATACTGAGTTTGCTTCTCTCTTACCCTTACTCTTTATATTTATTGCTGTTTCATATTTTGTTTATATTTTATATTGTATATTTGATTTATAATTGTTATTTTTTTTAAATACAACTCAATTCACCCCCCCTCTTGTGTTAGTCATCTGGGCAACAATTGGTATCAGAGCTAAAGCTCTATTATAAGATTAACTATCTTTTGAGTTAAGATCTTATGGCTAACATTGCAGCTTCATTTGGTGAAGGTCAATCTAGCAGTCGGCCTCCACTCTTTTGTGGAGACAATTACTCATTCTGGAAAGTTAGAATGAGAATATTCCTTCAGGCTCAAGGTCGAGAAATCTGGAAATGCATTGTAAATGGACCTTATATTCCAACAAAAGTGGTTGATGGAGTAAAGGTCAAAAAGGAAGAAGAAGAGTTTAATCGTGAAGACGATAGACTTTATACTTTGAATTTAACTGCTATGAATTTATTATATAATGCTCTCAATGGTAATGAGTTCAATAGAGTAATGATTTGTGCTACGGCAAAGGAAATTTGGGATAACTTAGAAGTTACTTATGAAGGAACTTCTCAAGTCAAGGAATCAAAAATTTATATTCTTACTCATGAATATGAAATGTTTAAGATGAATGATGATGAATCTATTTCTAGTATGCACACTCGTTTTACTAACATCATAAACAGCTTGACAGCTCTTGGCAAAGTTTATTCCAAAGTGGAGATAGTAAGAAAAATTCTCAACTCTCTACCAAAACGTTGGGAATCAAAAGTGACAGCGATTCTTGAAGCTAGAGACCTCAAGAAGCTCGAAGTGAATGAACTCATCGGGTCACTTATCACCCATGAGTACACATTGAAAAGAGGAGAAGAAGAAGGAAAGTCAAAGAAGAGCTTGGCACTTAAAGCTATTCCTCATGAAAGTGAAAGTGATGAAGATGAGGAAAATGATGACAAAGATGAAGAAGTTGCGATGATAACAAGAAGAATTCAGAGGTTTTTAAAGAAAAATAAAACTCCTCCGAGGAAATCCTTCAAAAAGTTTTCCAAGAAAGATTCAGGTAAAAATGACATTTTAATTTGTTATAAATGCAATAAGCCTGGTCATATCAAGCCAGATTGTCCTCTGCTAAAGAAAGATCGAAACAAAGGCAAGAAAGCAATGAAAGCTACATGGGATGATGATTCAAGTAGCTCAGATAGTGAAGCAAGCAATGGAGAATCAGCAAATCTTTGTCTTATGGCTAAAGATGACATTGAGGTAACAAATTTTGATAATATTGAAAATCCTTCATATGAAGAATTGCAAAATGTTTTAGAAGAGGTATATGAGGAATTTGAAAAATTGGGTATCAAATATACTGCTTTGAAAAAGAAAAATTCTTCTTTAACAAACGAAATTGATATTTTAAGAAAAGAAAATATTGTTTTGAAAGATGAAAATCTTGAGTTGAAGAAAAAGAAAACTGATTTAGAAAATATTGTTGAAAACTTTACGAATGGAAAAAGAAATTTTGAAAAACTTCTTGGTAGTCAAAAATGTGTTTTTGATAAAGCAGGTTTGGGATATATGTCAAAACAAAAATACAAACCTTATAAAAACTTCTTTGATAATCCTTCTACATCAAAGTCCAATATTCAAAATTCTTTTCATAATAAGTTTGTCAAAAAAGGATACTATTATAATCACTCAAGTTCTTCATATATGCCACATGCCATTTGCAATTTTTGTAATAGAAATGGTCATAATTATCATTCTTGTCCTATTAGAAGAAAGCATACAATGACTATTAGGGCCATATGGGTACCTAAATATCTTGTTTCTTCTAATACTAATAAATAAAGGACCCAAAGAACTTGGGTACCAAGAAAATTCATTTTAATTGTTTTTATAGGTATGCATGAAGTTCTCTATAAGTAAAAACAAAATGGATTTTTAGAAATAAGAAAGATGAGTCCAGAGTCATTACTAGAAATAAGGTTCGACTTGTAGCCCAAGGTTTCAATCAAGAAGAAGGAATTGATTATGATGAGACATATGCACTAGTCGCAAGATTAGAAGCTATTCAAATGTTACTTACATATGCTTGTTATAAAGATTTCAAACTTTTTCAAATGGATGTTAAAAGTGCTTTCTTAAACGGTTTTATAAATGAAGAGGTATATGTTGAGCAACCTCCAGGTTTTGAAAATCATATTTCTCCAAATCATGTTTTCAAACTCACAAAAGTACTATATGGACTCAAACAAGCTCCTAGAGCGTGGTACGAGAGACTCAGTGGTTTCTTGATTAAAAAAGGTTTTTCAAGAGGAAAAATCGACACAACTCTTTTCATTAAATACGAAAATGATGATATTCTTTTGATTCAGATTTATGTTGATGATATAATATTCAGTGCTACTAATGAAAATATGTGTCAAGTTTTTGCTAAGACTATGCAGGAAGAATTTGAAATGAGCATGATGGGAGAACTTACATTCTTTCTCGGATTGCAAATTAAGCAAGCAAAAAGTGGGACATTCATCAATCAATCAAAATATATTAAGGAATTGCTGAAGAAGTTTGGGATGGAAGGTGCTAAGGAAACTGGAACACCAATGAGTCCATCTACTAAATTTGATAAAGATGAATCCGGTAAGCCAGTTGACTCGAAGATATATTGAGGTATGATTGCTAACTTATTATATTTGACAGCCAGTAGACCAGATATTATGTTCAGTGTGTGCTTATGTGCACGCTTTCAATCATCTCCAAAAGAATCTCATTTAATTGCAGTTAAGCGCATTCTTAGATATCTTAGTGGTACAATTAACCTAGGGTTATGGTACCCTAAACACACATCTTTCGATCTAATCAGCTACACAGATGCAGATTATGCTGGTTGTAAAATAGATCGAAAAAGCACTAGTGGAGCATGCCATTTCTTAGGACATGCACTAGTTTCCTGGTTTAGTAAAAAATAAAATTCTGTTGCACTATCTACTGCTGAGGCAGAATATGTTGCTGCGGGTAGTTGTTGTGCTCAAGTTCTTTACATGAAGCAACAACTTGAAGATTTTAAACTCATGTATAATCATATTCCAATCAAATGTGATAATACAAGTGCTATAAATCTTTCAAAGAACCTAATACAACATTCTAGAACTAAACATATTGAAATAAGATATCATTTTCTTTGAGATCATGTGCAGAAAGACGATATAGTACTAGAATTAACAAACACACGCGATCAGTTAGCAGATATATTCACAAAACCTTTACCAGAAGATAGATTATGTATGATTAGAAGAGAAATAGGTATGATGCATCTTATGAATATCTCTAAAAGATAGATCAGAATTCATAAAAATAGATAGATATTTTTTTAATACTTTTACATAAACTTGAGGTTCTTAGCCTCATGTTTGAGACGCTCATTCTCTTCATACAATATCATGTCATCCCTATTCATGGGAACTGGCAAGCGGAATGAAGAATCCAATAGAGATTTCAACTTTTTATTCTTCTGCCGAAGGATTCCTTCCCTTGTGTGAGACTCTTGAACAATTCGTTGAAGTACAACAATTTGTTCCTTAAGCTTTTCAACCTCATGGTTTTTGGCTTGAATCCGCTGGGAAAAAGCAACAATAGAGGATGAGTAGCGAGTCCCGAGACTCACCAAGTCGTAGATAGCATCGGAGTCTGACTTATTAGCCATACTATTATTTTCTTGCTGCAACATGGCACCAATGGCAGCTGCAGAAAGGACAGGAGGTTGAGGTGCTGAATACCTCATGGATGCATCTAGAGGAATGTTAGAAGAATTGGCCATTGAGAAAATAATTGAAAACTTAAAGCGAGAATGTTGAAGGAATGCAGATGAGTTATAGAGATAAGAAGAAAACTTGATGCGGATTGGATGAACTTTAAGACTGTTTTTATAGAGATAGCATAAAGAACAAGACAAACTAGTTTAAATCAGGCGTTTGTTTATATCTCGTTTGTCAACAACATCAGGCGATTTGTTTCTATCTTCAACCGCACTAAATTCATAGAGTTAGGCCTCGAGGCTTTGCAGGACTTGTCGGGTCACGGACGGCTCTCTTTTTCAACTATCTACAGTGTATTTTAACGCACCGTTTTCTTCAGTCTATTTACTTGCTGCCGATCCTTTTTAATGATGCCAAAAGGGGGAGAAGTTTTAGACTAGAACATTAACATTGTTTAAATTGCTAAACTTGTTATATATGCTTGGAATTATATTTATATTTTTGCTTGAAAAACTAACGCACATTCTCAGGGGGAGCTTAAGTATTAATACAGGCTTCAGGTTCTATCAAGTATTTGTCATCATCAAAAAGGGGGAGATTGTTGAACCTAAGGTTTCAAGTTTTGTGTAATTATATATTTACACATGGATTTTGATGATAACAAATGAATTCAAAGAATGAAGGAGTCTCAAGCTCAATTTGTCCACACAATGGAGTCAAGCACATCAAGGAACCAAGCATGAGCAAGAAGGAAACAAGTTCACATTAAAGTCATAGAGAAATGTTGTAAATCTCTTAAAATTGAAATTAGGATTAAGGCTCAAAAATTAATATTTTATCATAAAGCATTAAAATACATTTTCCACATGTGCATGAATATTTTGAAAATTAAATTTGAAAATTTTGAAAGATAATTGATTGTCATCTTTCACATGTGCATGCCATGATTAAAGGTTTGAACTTTGAAAATATTAAAGATGATTGATTGTCATCTTTCACATGTGCATGTTTTATTTGAATAATTTCAAAAGTGATTGATGCTTTTCTTGACTTATGCAAAAGGAAGATGTCTTTGTTTGAAATATTTGAAAAGTAAAGTGTGCTCCTTTTGTCATATGCAAAAAGTAAAAGATTAGGTTTGAAATTTTTGAAAAGCAAAGTGTGCTCCTTTTGTCATATGCAAAAAGTAAAAGATTAGGTTTGATTTTTTTGAAAAGCAAAGTGTGCTCCTTTTGTCATATGCAAAAAGTAAAAAGATTAGGTTTGAATTTTTGAAAAGTGAATGATGATGTCTTTGACATGTGAATCTTTTTAAATTTGAATATGAAGTCTCATATGCCTATAAATAGATCATTTGAGAGCTTCACATTCACAACACCAAGAGCATACAACTCTCATTCAAAGCTTTCATTCTCTCTTCTCTAAGCATTGAGCCTTAACCCTTGTTCATTTTGAGAGATATAGTTTGTGCTTGTATTGTTCTTATTTCACTCATTGAGGAGTGTTTTCTGATATCCTACCCACTATCAATTCTTGTATCAGTAAAAGGGTGTGTACAACCCTTGTGCGTGTAGAAAGTGTTCTACACAGGGAATCGTTGAATCACCACGTGTAAGGTGATTGCAAGTGTAGAGGGTGTTCTACACGGATCCTTTGTAGCGGTGTTGTTCAAAGGTGTAATAGGTTTCTATCTCCACCTGAAGGAGATTGAATAGTGAATTCGGGGATCCTCAAGGGGTAGCTTGAGGCGAGGACGTAGGCAGTGGGGCCGAACCTCGTTAACATACTGAGTTTGCTTCTCTCTTACCCTTACTCTTTATATTTATTGCTGTTTCATATTTTGTTTATATTTTATATTGTATATTTGATTTATAATTGTTATTTTTTAAATACAACTCAATTCACCCCCCTCTTGTGTTAGTCATCTGGGCAACATATATAAACATAGAAATGCAGCAAATGTTAAAAACCCAATCAAATAATTCTACGCGTATTTTTAAAGAGGTACAATGTTAGTTTTGGGTTCAAGCATTCTTTTCCAGATTGTGAAAAAAAAAAACACATCTTTTTCGTTTCCCATCCTCCCTTTTAGTGAGGAAGACATATAAAATCCCATTTGTCTTAAAAGTGAACTAAAAACTTGTTGTTTTTCTTCTCTTTGAAAGGAATGAATTTCTCTGATAAGATTTTAAAGGTAGACTTTTTGTGAGGCACACATCCTTCTACAAACATACGTTTGTTTTTGGAAGATTTTAAAAATAAAGAATCCCAAAAGCATATCTATTGTGATGACCCGTTTTTACGTGTATTTTCACTGAAGGAATAATTTAATTTAATTATTATTATAGTGCTTTTATTTTAAATTAGCGGATTTTAATTGGATTTTATTGGCTGTTGAATTTAAATTGCTGTTTAATTGATTTTAGCTCGTTTTTTGTTTTAAAAATTTAACAGTTGGTTTTTGCTAGTTATTTATTTTATTTTAGCTTAACGATGTGTTTAAAATATTTTCTTGGTATTTATTTATTTATTTGATGTAGTGTTTAATTTATTTTAGTCGTTTTATATTTTTAATATCGTTTTCAGCGGATCAGTTTCTGGATCCTGGAAGTGAAGTTTGGACTTCATTTCTTTTTCCCTGCTTTTCTTTTTCTCCTTTTTCTTTCTCCTTCTTTTCCTTTTCTTTTCTTCTTTTCCTTCTTTCTTTCCTTTCTTTTTCTTTTTCCCGTTTCCCTCCCGTGCGTGCGTCATTCTCTCTCTCTCCCCTGCACTTTGCCTTCCCGCGCAGCCACATTTGGCCAGCCGTATCTCCGCCGTCCGGTGGAGGTGTCGTACACCACCCCCTCCATTCTCTTCCTCTCACGGCAGACTACAACCCCTCCAATTTTCAGAGTCATCGGAGCCACCGTTAGCCGCCACGAGCCGCTCAAAGTAGCGGCAACAACCCAGAATTTTCCCCTGTTTCCGAAAATTTCCTCCGTCCAGAACTGCCACTTTCCGGCGGCGTGGCCTCCACCACCCACCCAGAAAACTTCCCCTCCCTCCGGTGCACCACCCCTCCAAAGATCTCCCCCAACCGGCCGGCCGTTTGGCCGGAAAAGCCCATCTAAGCCACACGGTGTGTCACCGTTTCTGGCGCCGTCGCACCACCTCCGGCCACCATCTTTTCACTACTTCTTCCCCTACATCTTGCCGACCTAACCCACCCATTTCCGGCCTAGATCGGCCACCGGAGCAGCTCCCACGAGTTCAACTCCGATTTGCTCGTTTTTCGCTTCTACCGGCGTTTTCGCCGCCACCCACGGCCAAAACTCACTTCCACTAGCTTCATAAACATCCCTAAACCATTCCCTATCAATTTGGTGTCTTGGTTTATCCCCGGTCAAAAGTGGGTATTTTGCGACCCACGGGAACAGTGCATTTGCACTGTTACGTTGCTTTCGCATCGCCGTTTGCTTCGCGCCGAACCTTCTAAAAATCCTATATAGCTCTGTAAGTATTTTCTAAACTCTACTTTTAGATTTAAATATATTTTGCTCTTACAATAATTTATTTGGTTGGTTTGCTGATTCCGGACTGAGTCCGAGGAGTTCGGGGGTCGGATGGATGGAGGACGGAGTTGCTTGAATTGTTGTTCTATGGTTGGTTGTATTTGTCGAGCATTGAAATTTCATTTACATGGTGCATGCACGTGTATTTTATTTTAATTGAGAAAATCCTGTTTTATTGGCGTAAATGGATTTTTGGGAGTGTGCGTATCACGAGCCCAAGCCGGGATGGGTTATTATCTCGGTGGAGCTCCTCTGGTCACTCGGGAGTGGATAATACTGAGTGACATCCCCTGGGTTGTCGCTGGGCGACGACCGGATCGCACGATACGGTAACGCTGTCGTGTCGACTCCGTGGTCCCTAGAGTGGCGGGGACTAGAGGATGGCCTGGCCAGGTACGCGCGAGGCGGAGGCGCGAGTCTGGGCATCACTCGTGTAGGTGTCACACGCGTAGACGTTACCTGCGGTGTGGCACAGAGCCAGAGTGTGCGGATGATCCCTAGGGGAGATCATGGTGCATGCATAATCGGTTGGTTTTTATGGTTTTCGGATACGGGCCATTTTCTGGGAAAATGGTGGTTTGGGCCATTATCTGGGATAATGGCGAGGCTTGGTTTTAAACGGTATGTGTGGGCCGTTATCGGGGATAACGGCGAGGTTTGTTTAAAGGATATGTTTTGAGCCAAATGGGTTTTTGGCGTGCGTGGAAAAAATATGGTTTGTGAGTTTGTGCATTGGCATTTATTCATGCATATTGTTTGAGTTTAATATGCTTTTATCTAGTGGTGTTTGGATTTTACTTACCTGCGACACCATTTTTGGTACCGTAGATTTTGGTGCAGAGTTCGAGGAGGAGGAGGAGGCTGAGCCCGAGGATGCGGCTCTGCCGGAGTTCTGAGTTGAAGTTTATGTTTTGTAATTGGCTTTGAAACAATATTTATGTCTTGTAATATTTTATTATGTACCTTTGAACCGCTTTGTATTTTATTTAAGAAAAAATTCTGGTACTTAATTTTATGACTTTGCTATCTGCTGCGTATTTCTTTGTGCACTTTTGTCGCTTGCACACACTTGGCACTCGTCGATAGGATGGTGACCCAGGTTGTCACCATCCGGACGTCTCGAATTCCCCATGTTGGTACGTGGGGATTTGGGGGCGTCACATCTATAAACCCAAAAAGCAAATCTATAAAACCAAAAAGCAGATCTATAAGCAAAGAAACTCAGATTTACAAACGCAAACTTAGATATACAAACATAGACATTCAGATCTACAAACACAAGTACTTTCTTTTATTTTTTGAAAAATAAAAAGGAAAAACTCAAATTGAATTGAGGAAGGGGCTGCCTTTATCATTAACAAAAAAGAGTGCCATTCATATTTTTCCCAATTTTCTCAATAGCCAAACAAGAAACAACAGAAAAAAAAAAGTTTAAAATAGCAGAGCTAGAGGAAAGGGACACAATAACCATGGCCATAGAGATTTCTATCAACTAGTTAAAAGAGATCCATGAAGAACAGATCCACATGTCATTAAAAACCCAGATTTATGAAAAACAATCTAATAGGGAAACATGTCAATAACCCCTATGATTGGTGCAATAGTAGTAAGAAATTTGAGATATTTCCATGTGTGCATGTCAGTGATGTTATTTATTTATAAACAACTTGATCAAATCTCATCTTCATACATACTTACCCACGAAACTTCCCAAATAGTTACCCACAAAACACTCAAACTTCCCAAATGTCTTAAATTAGTTCTTACGTAGAAATTATAGATATAGTGGGTTACAAATGGAGGTCTTGTTGCAATGTCTTTGTGGAACTTCACTGCCAAAGTTCAACATTGTAAGTGAGATTCAATGTATGCATGCAGAAATATATAGTGGGGTACAAATGGAGATCAGGGTTACAATAATCAAATCCTATCGCCAAGCTCTAGGTTACAAAATTTGAAAGTAAACATCAATAAATGACTTTAGTAGAAAAAACAAAACAAACCATAGATATAGACCGAAACCAAAAGGAAGGGTAAAAAGAGAGGAAGAAAAACAGATATACAGATTTGAGATTGAATAAAAAGAGTACCATACCAATATATTTGAAAGAAAAGGGAGTTAATAAGTTAATACAATGATTCAAAATTAGAGAGAGAGAGAGAGAAAAAGAGAGAGAGAGAGAGAGAGAGAGAGAGAGAGAGAGAGAGAGAGAGAGCCATACTGGCTACGACGACGGCGAAGGGGTTAGACACTTAGGGTTTCGGCGACCCTTAGTTGGACTAAGATCAAGTATTTCATAACAAACCCTCAGTTGCATTAACAATAGATGAAAGAAACCATGGCAGCTTAAAACCAAAATCACCAAAAGGAGGAAAAAAAAAGTTTAATGAACGCAGTGGAGAAATAGAGAGTTCAAGTTGCGAGAGAGAAGAACATATTGTAGGCACACACTAGGGTTTCAGAGTTGTGAGAGAGATGGGGCGAAAAGTGAACCAGAGTCCTTGCAGTGATGGCTAGGGTTTTGATTTCAGAACTTGAGAGATAGAGATAAAGAGAGTTGTCGAGTGAACTTGAGAGATAACAAATGTCAAAAAGGCGTTTAAGTTTAAACACAGGTTTTTTAAAAGAAACTGGTTACGGATATCTGTTTTAAAAGCTGGATACGTAACCGGATCCGAGCAGGTGCAAGATTTTTCTACCCGCCCTAATGAACTGAATTCTCGGGTTTTAGACTGAAAAACATTTGGCCCGTTTCTACACCCCTACTCTTGGTAATAGTTTGAGAAAAGAGTGGTGCTATATACAGTCCTCTGAGAGTACTATATTGCAATCCTAGTGTCAAAAATGACTAGATTGTCCACATTTTTAGGCTAAAAATTACTAATTTACCCCTCCTCCTTCTACAACCTAAATCTAAACGAAAACATTTGAAATTCTGCAATACGAATATTGCTGCACCCCAGACCAAATCTCCAGCATCATTGACCACCACAACCCAATCTCCTCCACCATCGACGGCGTCACATACTCAAGGTTTGTTTTCTTTCCCTTTTCCTCCACCATCAACAGAACATGCTATTTATTTTCATTCCCTTTCCTCAATTTTTTTTTTGTCTCCAGCTGTACCTCATTCGTTTCTCTTTTCTTCTATTTTGGTTGTTTGCAGTTCTTATTTTCTAGGAAACGAGGAGGGAGATCGATTGCAAGGATGGTGGCCATCCTACAAATCACTTGCTCAAGTTTCACTCATGTGAAAATAAATTAATACCATGTACTAATTAGTGGGACATCAAGAATTAGCAAGACATTATGCAAGTTTCTTAACAGGAATAAATCTGGGTACTATCTTGTATGGTTACCATGGCTTTATTCTAGTTATATGTTTAGTGCCTAAATCTAAACAGAGAAGCATAGCATTGCCAATGTTTGAATAAAGTTGAGTTGGGATGAAAACCATTCTTCAAGAAGGTGTAAGTTTCCTTTAATCTTGGGCATATCATCATGATACAATAACACCAAGTAATCTGCCTTTAGCTATCTTTGAATTGGACCAAATGGAACCCATTCACAAATTTTTACAAACAAGTAGAGTGCACACAATCAAAACCAGAAAACTCAAACCAACTCGCATAAACCTCTTTGGCAACTTATGCAGTTTATTCGTAAAAAACTGCAAGGCTGATGTCTCACGTATTCTACAAGAAAACCAACTCAAACCATATTCTACAATTTTTTCTACACCAAACACAAATTTCCATATGCTTGCAACTGACGAAGAAAGAGAAGAGATTACCATAACCAAACACAAACACATTCTACGATTTTCATCTGCATTTGAAGAAGAAAGGGTATTTACTCTTCTCTGAGGAAGAGGACAACGACGTAGCATACGATGGGGAGAGGTGATGACGACGATGATGGGGTGAGGGGGGCAATTTCATCTACATATGGAGCATTTTTGTTTCCTGTAATGAAATGTGATGCTTCATTTAATAATGAAACACTGTGTTTCATTATGCTTGCAATGCAGTCCCCAAATGGGGACTGCAATAAGAATTTCTCTTGAGAAAATAATTTTCTTGCCAATTATCTATTATTTTACTTCAAATCTGAAGGATTGTATAATTAAATATGCGGGATAAATGGTTTTCTCATATTAATAAAGTGAGTATCTTCAAAAGATTAAAGCATACATCTTCATCCACATGTATGCATAAACTTAATCCCAGATGGTATTGGAGATACTGATTCTGAAACACATATGTAGTAGTAGGTCTACATAATCACAACAATAATATAGATTCTAAGACAATCTGGCCTCTTATATTTTACAGCATTCATGAAAATACGAAGTCTTCCACTTGTAACGACTATCTGTAACACCCCACTTAAAAGCACTTTAGGCCTTGACCCTAGTAGCCATGACCCTAGCTAAGTAGAGGTTGTGATACTTGAGAAGAAAGGAAATTTTGGAGCTTCAATTGGCAAAATAGCTTACACCTTGGGTTTACTTAGAATATTTAGAAAAACCTAATGCTTTATTAAATTTGAGGAAAGGTGCCAAAAGACCAATAAAGAATAACACATGGCTTAGTGGAGACTTGCCACCTTGGTGGGCTAAGTGATTTGGTTAAAATATTAGATGGATTCGGAGAAGGCCTAAGAGTGGTTTAATAAGCCCCTAGTTTACTAAGATGAGATGAGCTAAGGATAGACACAAAGACTTTAAGCACAACTTGATGGACAAAAGACCATTGGGCCCAACTTAATAAGATTCAAGGCTATTGACCCAATTTAGAAAAGACTCAAAGTTAGGACGGAACCTAGTGGACTATTGAGGCCAAGGAAAAACCCAATAAATTTGGACATTAGGCCCGTGGATAAGTCCACTTCTAGCCCATAACAAAGGCTTTTTCATAAGGCACAATAAGAATCTAACACTTGAAGCCCAAGCCTTGTATTTTATATCACTCTTCCATGTGGGACCCACATATACTATACCATTGGTTTCCATTCTACCCAAGCTCAACCCACACACCCCTAGGGTCCCCTTTCAACCATGGTTAGGTTCTAACTTGAGGTTATTATTAATCACACCCATGAATAGTAACTCAAGCATCATGACTTGCATAGTTTTCTTGAAACCCTTTTCTTCATAATTTTAGATTTGAAATTTTTTTCTTTTACACTTGTTTTGCATCACTCTTAGACAATCATTGAAGGTTAGAATTAATCCACAATCCATGTCACTTGAGGCAAAGGCATGTCAATGCCACCACAACCCACCGATCAGCACCCTTGGTGCAAAACCATGCAACCCTTAACAAGCCACCAAAACCAACGCCTCTTCCACAAGTTTTTCAAAAGGTTTTTTGCACCATTCAAACCTCATGATATTACCTAAAACCAGACCTAAAGTTCCATAAGCACCATTCACCTAGGAAATGAGGTTTTGTCCGAAATTGTATGCCCTTGTTTCTTCAAGGATTGTTTGCACAAAAATTGGTCACCCCCTCACACCACCACCTCTGCCTATTTCACCCTAAGAAAGTGCTTCAAAGCACTCAATTTTATACTTGACCAATCCCCTTCCATTAGCATCAAAACTGATTGGAAAATGGGATGGTGATGGAGATCACCTTGACCAAAACCTGTGAGCATCCAAACCACCTTCCTTCATTTTTTGCTCAAACCTAATCAAGTGACCACCACTCATACCTCTTTATCCACCTAGGAAGGCCACTCAATGGTGGTAATTATTCCCTCAAACTAAACCAAGAGGATGAGACAAGAGAGGGATAAAAACTAGATAGCTTTGAAGAATAAAAAACTATCAGCCATCACTAGCTTTTCTTGAGAATTTTGTTTCAAAACTCCGAATCAATGCAGCCCCCTGCACCTATGGACACCTTCTAGCACTTGACCATGATGTAGTTATGAAGCTTTAGACCACTATCCAACTAACCAAGTCATCACACAACTGAAAAATTGCACTCAACACCCTCTACTACTCACATCCACCATTCACAACCCTCACCCTTCAGCCAAGCTGTGCCTCACCTTGCCTCTCACCCCTCCATTGAGTCCTATAAGTACCCTCATTCACCCCTCATTTCCTTACAAGACTTCCTCAAGCATTCTCCTAGCATTCTTGAGAGGAAAATACTCTTAGTATGAGAGAAGGGTGAAACTGAGTGTTTGAGAGTGAGTTCTTGGAGTGAGTTGATTTTTGGAGCATCAAAGCCAAGGTTTGGAGAGTAATCCTACCCTATATTCTTGTTAGGAATTATAATGACATTTTATGCTTTGAATTATGGCATGAGAATGAGGATTTGATTGAGTTATATGAGATTTAACTTGGAGATAGGCATTTCAGTTCAAATTTGGAGTTGTTCTTGAATAAATTGTTTTGGGAAGAAATTCTTGCCATGACTTGTCTTGATATGATCTTACATGTTTTACTAATATCTTGAATGATTGATTGTAGGTTTAAATTTGAGGAAAACAGCATGTCATGATTGGTTTATAAATCAATATCTTGTGTTGATCATCAAGCATGTTTCAGGTTACACTTGGTTGGAGTTTATTTTGAGGAATCTTGGCTAAGTTTCCAAAGCATGTGTGTTAAACATATAGAAATGATTTTTTATTAAGATGAGAGTCAGAATGCATGATTTATTTAGGCTTTAAAACCCATGTTGACAAAGAGAAGCTAGAATCATCATGCATGCACACAATTTGAAGGTTTTATGATGGTTTGGTGTTATTCAATGCATAAGTGTTGGGATAAGCTCGTGTAACATGAATCTAAGTTACAAAAATGTTTCCAAGATCCTATTTATGGTTTTCTATTTGATGAAATTTGATCACTCATGCATCCTAAGAAGTTGTAGGCTTGAAATCACAAAAGGCCCACATATTGCATGCCATGGGTTGGGTGAATTTGGCATAGTAGTTGATTGATTCTTGCAACTCTAAAGTCATAACTACAGTTATCCACTTTTTTGGACTCAATCTTGGAGACCATAGCCGAGCAGCATGAGTAGCTCAACAATTTAGTACAATAGATTTTATTTCCAGACTATTTATGGAGCATTGTCTCCAATACTCTTTATATTATATACCTGTTGGACAAGTGCTATAACCTTTTGGATATTTGTTTATTATGTGAATTATGAAGTATGTTTATATTTTTGGAATATATTATTTCTGGTACATAGTATTGCTAAAAACAAATTATCCAATACGAATATTGTATATTATTAGATGCATGTTAGGTGCATTGCATCTTTAACTATTATGAATGGGATATGTAACCTTGTGTTGCATCTCCTGACGCTTCAAGCTCTGTCAAACCTCAAGTGGAGTTTGCAGGTGTCATAACCCAAGTCATTGCTCAAAATCTAATGAGCAAGGCACCTTAGTACTTGTATTCAACAAAGGCAAAGCACTGAAAGTGTCACTTACAATCCAATGATTCAAAGCAAGGTATTAAAGACCATGCTTAGAAGCTAATTAGCAAAATACACATTAAATTTCATGCTCACAAAGTGAGCATTACAAATCTCGACAAGTTTAACTAGGAACAAACTAACACCCCATTCAAAGTTCCTTGATTGTTCTTCGTAGGGAGTTTCATTCAATTTTTAGTCACTTCAGAGTGGACATTGGAGTTCCACTAAATAAACTCCCATCCTAACTTTAGGTTTAGGATAAAAATATTTCCATGCATATTAGGGAAGATTGCATAGATCAAGCAAAGTCAAATATTCAGAATCCCAGTTTAGGATCATAGCTATTACAATCCTGTCATTTACTGTAAATTGTATCTGTTACAATATTACAGCCTACATACATGTGTAATTACCATATATAGACTCTGTAACTTGTGTATATATTTTGAATCAATAATCAATGAAAAGAGTGTGTGGTGATTTTCATTGAAATTGTGTGTAGTCTCAAACTCTTATATGGTATTAGTAGAGCCAACCTCTTATGAGCAACAGATCCTCAACTCTGAAATATCATCTTCCACAGATCAAGCCCCTCCTCTTTGTCCCAACACCCACTCTGTCTCCTCCACTGAAAATGCCCTCATTGCTCTTAACATCACTGCACAGATCAATGACAAACTCACATCATCCACTTTTCCTCAATGGAGAGCACAATTTGAAGCTCTTTTTATTGGTTATGACCTCCTTGACTATGTTAATGGCATCTCACAGTGTCCCTCCTCTGTGGATACACCCTTACACAAAACCCATTGGGTTCACCAAGACAAATTAATTCTGAGTGCAATTCTAGCCTCCAACTTTACCACCATTACCCTCCTCATTGCCACTATCAAAACCTCTCATGAGGCTTGGAAAAAATTAAATCACTTGTATGCTAGTAAATCACGAACTCATGCCATGCAACTCCAAGAAGAACTTACCTTGATCCAGCAAGGGAATCATACCATTCTGGATTATTTGCATGCTGTGAAAGCCCTTGCCGATGAGATTGCACTCATGGATCATCCAATCTCTGATGATGATCTCACCCTCTATGTCCTTAACAGACTGGGTCCCGATTTCAAGGAGATTGCTATGCCGATCCGAGTTTGTGAGACATCTCTGGGTTACGAAGAGCTTCATGATATTCTTGTGGGGCATGAAAGCTATTTGCTATGGTTGGAGACAGCAACTCAGCAACTTGTTGCTTCTGCAAACTATTCCCACCGACACAAGACTAATAACACTTCTTCTGGTGGTTCACAAATGAAGGGGTCTCAACACTCTCAGGGTCAAAACCGCACATCTCAAGGCTTCAACAAAGACACTCGCGGGCCCAACAATCAATCCACTCAGCCCAATCAGCGTCATTACCAGCCCAAGTGCCAGTTGTCTGATCAAATGGGCCACACAACAAAATCTTGCCTACAACTACATTCTTTTGAAGCCAAGGCAAATTGTGCATCTACCTCCCGTCAAAAGGATAAAAAAATGGCTTGTTGATTCAGCCGCCTCTCACATCATTACTGGAGATTTGGCAAATCTCTCCATTCATTCAAAGTATGATGGCACCGATGAAGTTTTTATTGGTGATGGGTCAGGTTTGGCTATCTCACATATTGGTTCCTTGACTTTAAACTCACTTAAACGGTCCTTTATCTTACGTGATACTCTTTGTGTACCAAATATTCACATAAATCTAATTTTTGTTCATCATTTCACAGCACAAACCAATGTTTTTCTTGAGTTTCACTCATCTTATTTCCTTGTGAAGGATTGGATCATATGTGATGACCCGCTTTTATGTGTATTTTCACTGAAGGAATATTTTAATTTAATTAAATATTTTATAGTGCTTTTATTTTAAATTATCGAGTTTTAAATGGATTTTATTGGCTGTTGGATTTAAATTGTGATTTAATTTATTTTGGCTTGTTTTTTGTTTTAAAAATTTAAATAGTTGGTTTTTACTAGTTATTTATTTTATTTTAGCTTATTGATGTGTTTAAAAGATATTGCTTGTGGAGCGGATGCCTTTTTGGTTCAAGTGGCGTCTACGCCAATTGGGAACAAGTCCTTGGCAGATTTTCCAGTGGTAGGAGAATTTCCCGATGTGTTCGTAGATGATTTGCCGGGGTTACCTCCAGTCCGCGAGTTGGAGTTCGCCATCGATTTAGAACCCGGGGCGGCTCCTGTGCATAAAGCCCCTTACCGTATGGCACCAGCCGAGTTGAAAGAGTTGAAAGCCCAGTTGCAAGAGTTGGTCGACAAGGGGTTTATCCAGCCAAGTACTTCGCCATGGGGTGCACCAGTTTTATTTGTTAAAAAGAAAGATGGCACTCTTAGAATGTGTATTGATTATCGAGAGCTTAATAAAGTGACAATAAAGAATAAGTACCCTCTTCCAAGAATTGACGACTTATTTGATCAGCTTCAAGGAGCGGCTATCTTCTCGAAGATTGACTTGAGATCGGGATATTATCAGCTGCGAATAAGAGATAGAGATGTCCCCAAGACTGCTTTTAGATCAAGATATGGGCATTACGAGTTCAAAGTGATGCCTTTTGGGTTGGCTAACGCTCCTGCAGCTTTCATGGATCTGATGAACCGGGTTTTTCGACCTTATCTGGATTCTTTCGTAGTGGTTTTTATTGATGATATTTTAGTTTATTCCCAGAATGTTAACGAGCATGCTTATCACCTTCGCTTAGTGCTTGGGAAGTTACGAGAGCACCAGTTGTACGCGAAGCTTAGCAAATGTGAATTTTGGCTGGAAGAAGTCAGATTTCTCGGGCACGTAATTTCCCGGGACGGTGTGGCAGTTGATCCCAGTAAGGTGAAAGCTATTTTATCATGGCTGCGTCCATCGACTGTGCGCGAGATACGAAGTTTCTTGGGACTTGCTGGATACTATAGAAGATTCGTGGAGGGATTTTCCCGATTATCCGGTCCTCTCACCGCTTTGACTAGAAAGAATGTAGAGTTTGTTTGGTCAGACAAGTGCGAGAGGAGTTTCCAAGAATTGAAGA
Source organism: Carya cathayensis (assembly GCA_011037825.1). Lineage (NCBI taxonomy): Eukaryota > Viridiplantae > Streptophyta > Magnoliopsida > Fagales > Juglandaceae > Carya > Carya cathayensis. The sequence continues at coordinate 45,066 of QGSO01000342.1, forward strand.
ACAGATTGACAACTGCGCCAGTTTTAGCACTTCCAAAACCGCTTGAGCCGTTTGTTGTTTTTAGTAATGCATCTAAATTTGGTTTGGGGTGTGTTCTCATGCAAGGAGTACGGGTCGTGGCTTATGCGTCTCGTCAACTGAAAGACCACGAGAAGAATTACCCGACACATGATTTGGAATTGGCCGCAATAGTGTTTGCCCTTAAGATTTGGCGACACTTTTTATATGGAGCAGTTTGAGAGATCTACACCGATCACAAGAGTCTGAAGCATTTATTTTCTCAGAAGAATCTCAACATGAGGCAAAGGAGATGGTTAGAGCTAATAAGCGACTATCAGTGCGAGATTAAATACCACCCAGGAAAAGCAAATGTAGTTGCAGATGCCTTGAGCCGGAAGTCACACTTAGAGGATGAAGCTGAATCTTCTGGAGTGGATTCTTTACTTTGCGGGTTGAGAAGGCTCCTTATTGGAAGTTCGCAGCAAGAGGAAGTGATATCTTCAATTCTTGATATTCGGGTAATTGATTTTGAAGAATTGAAGACTCTTCAGAGAAAAGATCCGAAGCTGTTGGACATTAGAAAAAGGGTCAGAAAATCTAGAGGGCCGTTGCACTACAGTTTGGATAAAGATGGGATTCTTCGATTCCGAGATCGTAGAGTAATTCCTAAGGACTCAGAATTTAAGGAGCGAATTTTGGCGGAGGCTCACGCGGCTCCCTATTCCGTTCATCCGGGTAGCACCAAAATGTATCGGGACTTAAGGAAAAATTATTGGTGGGAAGGAATGAAGAGGGATATTGCCTTGTATATTGAGAGATGTGGCACTTGCCGTCAAGTCAAGGCCGAGCATCAAAGACCAGCAGGTTTGCTCCAGCCTCTACCTGTTCCTGAATGGAAATGGGATGACGTCTCTATGGATTTTGTAGTGGGCTTGCCGAGGACTCCCAGTGGAAAGAACTCAGTTTGGGTAATTGTTGATCGACTGACTAAGTGTGCTCATTTCTTACCGGTCAATAATGCGGATTCTCTGGGAAAATTGACCCGCTTGTATGTAAAGGAAATAGTGAGACTACATGGGATACCCAAGAGCATAGTGTCGGACAGAGATCCAAGGTTCACCTCCCATTTTTGGAAGAGTTTGCAGGCGGCTTTAGGTACTAAATTAAAGTTTAGTACTGCTTATCACCCCCAGACAGACGGCCAATCAGAGCGCACGATTCAAACTCTTGAAGATATGTTGCGAGCGTGTGCTTTAGATTTTCAAGGAAGTTGGGAGAATCACGTGCCACTCATAGAATTCGCGTATAATAACAGCTTCCATGCATCCATCCAAATGGCTCCTTATGAAGCTCTGTATGGTAGAAAATGCAGATCACCCTTATGTTGGGATGAAGTCGGGGAGAAGAAAATAATTGGACCCGAGATAATACAGGATATGCAAAATCAGATTCAGATTATAAGAGATAACATGGCTGCAGCGCAAAGTCGTCAAAAGAGTTACGCGGATACCAGGAGGAGAGAATTGTCTTTCGAACAAGGCGATTGGGTTTATCTTAAGGTCTCTCCCATGAAAGGAGTTAAGCGTTTTGGGAAGAAGAGAAAGCTGGATCCGAGATATGTTGGACCTTTTCAGATTTTGGAGAAGGTAGGGTCCGTCGCTTACAGAGTTGCTTTGCCAGAGTATTTTGGGGATATACACAATGTCTTCCATGTATCGTCTTTAAAGAAGAGCTTTGGACAACAAGAGCCACGCTTTGTCGACCCAGAGAATATTCAGTTGCAACCGGACCTTACTTACGAGGTGGTTCCATCGCAGATCATGGATTGGAAGGAGCAACAGTTAAGGTCTAAAACGATATATCTGGTTAAGGTGGCCTGGGGAGATCCGTTAGCTCAAGATTTCTCCTGGGAGCGAGTGGTGGACATGAGGGAGCAGTACCCCTACTTGTTCGAGTGATGACGGTACGTCTCTTAATCTTGGTTGCAGTTGGTTTTATGTGGAATTATATGGCTTGTTTCAAGTTGGTGTTCGGTCCTGCAAATTTCGAGGACGAAATTTGTTTTAAGGGGGGAGGATGTGATGACCCGCTTTTATGTGTATTTTCACTGAAGGAATATCTTAATTTAATTAAATATTTTATACTGCTTTTATTTTAAATTATCGAGTTTTAAATGGATTTTATTGGCTGTTGGATTTAAATTGTGATTTAATTTATTTTTGCTTGTTTTTGGTTTTAAAATTTAAATAGTTGGTTTTTACTAGTTATTTATTTTATTTTAGCTTATTGATGTGTTTAAAATATTTTATTGGTGTTTATTTATTTATTTGATGTAGTGTTAATTTATTTTAATCGTTTTATGTTTTTATACCATTTTCGGCTGATCAGTCTTCGGACTTCCAACATGAGGACTAGACCTCATTAATTTCCTTCATCTTTTTCTTTTTCTTTTCTTTTCCTCTTTTTCTTTTTCTCTTTTTTCTTTTTTTCCCTTTTTTTCTTCCTCTCCCGTTCGGCTCTCTCTCTCTCCCCGCGTCTCTCTTTCTCTCTCTCTCCTCACCCACGCCGGAAACCGTCCCCCACCCAGGCCCGCCGTTCGCCGGCGTCGTGGCCGACACCACCCCTGCCGGTCGACTCCCCTCCGGCCGGTGACCATTCCCTATCAATTTGGTGTCTTGGTTTGTCCCCGGTCAAAAGTGGGTATTTTGCGACCCACGGGAACAGTGCATTTGCACTGTTACGTTGCTTTCGCAACGCCGTTCGCTTCGCGCCGAACCTTCTAAAAATCCTATATAGCACTGTAAGTATTTTCTAAACTCTACTTTTAGATTTAAATGTATTATACTCTTTCAATAATTTATTTGGTTGGTTTGCTAATTCCGGATTGAGTCCGAGGAGTTCGGGGGTCGGGTGGATGGAGGACGGAGTTGTTTGAATTATTGTGCTATGGTTGATTTTATTTGTCGAGCATTGAAGTTGGCATTTAAATGATGCATGCACGTGCATTTTATTTAAATTGAGAAAATCATGTTTTATTGGCGTAAAAGGATTTTTGGGTGCGTGCGTGTCACGAGCCCAAGCCGGGATGGGTTATTATCTCGGTGGAGCTCCTCTGGTCACTCGGGAGTGGTTAATACTGAGTGACATCCCCTGGGTTGTCGCTGGGCGACGACCGGATCGCACGATACGGTAACGCTGTCGTGTCGACTCCGTGGTCCTTTTAGTGGCGGGGACTAGAGGATGGCCTGGCCAGGTACGCGCAAGGTGGAGGCGCGAGTCTGGGCATCACTCGTGTAGGTGTCACACGCGTAGACGTTACCTGCGGTGTGGCACAGAGCCAGAGTGTGCGGATGATCCCTAGGGGAGATCATGGTGCATGCATAATTGGTTGGTTTTCATGGTTTTCGGATATGGGCCATTTTCTGGGAAAATGGCGATGGTCTTGTGATCCATTTTCTGGGAAAATGGTGGTTTGGGCCATTATCTGGGATAATGGCGAGGCTTGGTTTTAAAGGTTATGTTTTTAAGCCAAATGGGTTTTTGGCGTGCGTGGAAAAATATGGTTTGGGAGTTTTGTGCATTGGCATTCATTCATGCTTGTTGTTTGAGTTTAATATGTTTTTATCTAGTGGTGTTTTGGATTTTACTTACCTGCGGCACCATTTTTGGTACCGTAGATTTTGATGCAGAGTTCGAGGAGGAGGAGGAGGCTGAGCCCGAGGATGCGGCTCCGCCGGAGATCTGAGTTGGAGTTCATGCTTTATGTTTGGTTTGAAACAATATTTATATCATGTAATATTTTATTATGTACCTTTGAACTGTTTTGTATTTTATTTAAGAAAAATTCTGGTACTTAGTATTTGACTTTGCTATCCGCTGCGTATCTTCTTGTGCACATTTGTCGCTTGCACACACTTGGCACTCTTCGATAGGGTGGTGACCCGGGTTGTCATCATCCGGACGTCTCAATTTCCCCGTGTTGGTACGTGGGGATTTTGGGGGCGCCACATCATAGGGGTGACCCTACTAAGAGGTGCATGTGACAATGACGTTTACAATTTTCCAAACTCATTGGTGGACACACCCTCCATATTGGTTGCTTATGTTCATGATCGGACCTCGATTGATGGGTGGCACAAGTGTCTTGGGCATCCATCTCTCAAAATTGTCCAAAGTCTTGTTAATTGTTTTTCTCTTCCTATTATGATAAATAAAATGACTTCTTTGTGTTCTCCTTGTTCTATCAATAAAGTACATCAACAACCTTTTGGGCCTACGAGTTTCCAAAGTCATGCTGTAATAACCCGCTCTTCTTTCTTCTATAATTACGAGCTTCGATCTATATGTTGAGCCTCAATTGCATGTTTTAAAAGATATCAAGTGGATTTTAAATCAAGTTCGATATTTTAAAGCTTACGATTATTTTAAATATTCTGAAAATATTTATATGTGATATTTCCAGTGTTATTGGACTAAACTTGTTTTTAAATAACACAATTATAATATTTTGATAAGCTCTAAAAATATTATAATTGTGGAAAAATTATTTAAATTAAAATATTTTAGTCATTTAAAAATACTAAGAGATTTAAATTTATGTTGAAAACTCTAAATTAATTTAAATGGTTTTATTCTTTTCGAGTGATTAACGAGACTTCATCATTTTAATTAATGATGAAGGAATATTATTTTATTAACTTTAGTTAGTTTATAAAATAATATTCTATCTTAATTCCTCTCATTGTTTTAATTTAAATAAAATACTTACGCATTTCAAATATATATTTAAACTCACCGTTAGATTGTTTTGAGGATCCCAAAATGAAGGGTCTGGATTAAATACCCAAGCACCTACCTTTTTTTCCCTCACTTTTCTCTTTTTCCTCTCTCTCTCTCTCTCTCTCTCTCTCTCTCTCTCTCTCTCTCTNTCTCTCTCTCTCTCTCTCTCTCTCTCTCTCTCTCTCTCTCTCTCTCTCTCTTCCAGCTTGATGTGCCCCTCTTTCTGTTCTCCACCGTGCGGCTCATCTCTTCTAGCTGGAACCACCACACTCCGCCCAACCTCACCTCCACCATCGGCAGCTCCCCCTTTCGCCAGCAAGTCCATTCCCACAAATGGTGAGTCCCACCAGCAACTCACTCTCTCTCCTCCTCCCTTCAACCAAATGGGTATGAAAACCCATTGATCTCCTCCTACCGTAGCTGTACGTAGCCAACGTGGCCACCTACCACCACCAATGGCATCCCCACTCCATGGGCTTCATTTCCATGGTCTCCGTTCCACCCAGCTCTCTCTCTCTCTCTCTCTCTCTCTCTCTCTCTCTCTCCACTATGCTACCTCAGCACGCGACTCCTCATGCACGACTTCACTGTGTGCATCTCCTAGCGCAACCGTGTGTGGCTAGCTGGGCCACCAAGCACCACCACCGTGATCCCTAGCCACCAATGAACTACCAGCACCTCCACACCGCCCCCACGAGCCTCTCTCTCTCTCTCTCTACCCAAAATGGGTTTCATACACAGTTTTCCCTCCCACTGACGGCCCTAGCGCTACCATGCTCCACCTCCCCTGCCACCAAGCACTTCCACTAGCCTCCCTTTTCCTTCCCCTAGCTCCCCACGAAATTACATAGCCTTCCTCCACCTCACGCACCCTCACTCTCTCTCAGGTGCACTGTTCACAGTGGGATGCTATCGTGCTTCGCCACCCAAACCACCACGAGGCCACCTTAAGTCTTTCCAAGACCACGCCTAGCTATTCCCAAGCTCAAACCGCCACTTTATGTGGTGGACAGCCACTGTACCTGGCTAACCGCCACGTACAACTCCTTCGACGCCTTGACAATGATAGGTAGCAACAACGCACGGGTTATCTCATCAATGGTATAACCCTTCATCTCTCGTTATTTATAATAATGTTAGTTGGTTGGTTGGACTGTGGACTGTGTTGTTAGTAATTATTGAGTTCATTGCATAGTTGTGAAGTGAAGTGTGGCTGTGTAACGAAGTGTTGGGCATAATTTTGTAGTTATATGGACTGTGCTATGAGTATGGGCGTGAGTTGTGTGCCATAGTTGTGATGTGGCATGGTGTGAAGGGAGTAAACGTGGAATGTACTCCATGTAGTGTAGCGACGCACCGTGTGATATGCGTCATAGTGATGGGTGGTGTAGTGTGAGGGGAAGAGAGTACACGTGGCGTGTGCTCTGTGTTGTGTAGCGATGCAACGTATGGTGTGTGCGAAGAACAGTGTATTGTGTAGCATCATGAACTATGTAACAGTGTCCTAAAATAGCTGTAACGTGGCCTGTAGTCCGAGGTGATGGGTGTCACCTTGTGGTTGACTTATGGCTGAGAGTATGTGTGAAGTGGNGGAGCAAACAATTATTTTTTTAGACTTAGAGTGGAGCCGAGTACTTCAAGTGATGTTTTGTAATTTTTGGTGACTTTTGTATATTATTTCAAATCATTTTAGTTATTTGAAATGTGTTATGAACATGTTAGAAGAAATATTCAATTCTTTAGAATTCTTGGAAATGTTTTGAAATAGGTCAAACCTTGGGATTAAAGGGTTTGTATTTTAGTCAAAATGTTTGGATCTTTTGCTTAAAAACTTTGTGTTTATGAGAAGTATATTTTGTTGGATGTTTTAAGCATGTTTTTGAACTTAGGATAGGAGGATCTTTGTTACAAAAGTTTGGTTTGAGCATGAATTTGGAAGTTAGAAGAAATATCAATAAAAATCAAGAGATGTATGTCATGTCACGTCATAAGTTTTGAGCATGAGCATGAGTTTTGAACTTAGGATAGGAGGATCTTACGTATGTCATATCATCCGTAATTTTATTTCATGTCATGTCATGTCTCGAGTAAAGAGTATTATAAGTACTTTTGGCCTAATCATTCTAATTGATAGGATATCTCATTTAAAATACTCATAATGTAATCATTTTCATTGTATGAGTATCTCTGACAGAATATGTTGGGCAAAATCATTTTGATTGTTCACTATTCCTGACTAAATAACAAGTGAAATCATTTTGATTATCAGAATTCATTTCACATTTAGTGAGTAGGAAAAAAGTTTTTCAAAAATTCTGTTTGCATTTCTTGCCATTTGCCAATAGATCTTCTCAAGGAATTCAACCAATGTTTAGATTTTTCTTTCAAAGAGAATGGGAACAACTTCAATCTAACAACATCATCATTAATAGTTTGGTTTTGTAAAGTCGCACAAACCTCTTCAAATTCAAATGCAAATAAGGACTTTTTGGGTCTAAGCCATGAAATTTGAAAAGTAATTGAATTACTCCCGACTTTAAATCAAAATTTTCCATATTCGTAGGAAACATTATGCAAGATAGAGTACTTATCCTTATTGGCTACAAATACTCATCCAAAGTTCTCGTTGATGGATTATTTTGTCCTTCCTAATTTTCAAGTTCATCACAAACACTATGATTGTCATCCATTGTGTCAGAATGATTTTTGAAATCACCAGACAACCTATTAACCAATTCTTCTAAAACAATTTCCTCTTTTCTCAATCTACCAATTTGATCACATTGCCATGAGATCATTCATCATAAAGGCTCAAGTACATTCAAAAAGACTAAAAGATATAGACAAGTCTCAAAATTAATTAATGCATGCACCACCTAAGTCTTCTATTCTAAAAACTAAATGCAAAATAAGTAAGAAAATAAAAAAGAATAGAACGATATTACCAAATGTTATGAATAAAGTAATGCTACTCGATCCCTTTCCCAACAAAATAACAAAAATCGTCTTGTAAAAATAAGAAAAAGTTAGCAAAAGATTACTATTAAATTTTTTTTTTCTTTTCTAAAAAAAATCTTATCATACATTGCAATCCCCAACAACGGCGCCAAAAACTCAATTCGCCTAAATTTTGACTCAAACTAGTGAACCAAAAATTTAGAGCAGTTTTACTTACAAATATACAGGTGTTGTCATACCTAATCGGGCTAAATCCAGAGGAATTGACATATATAATAAGAAAAATAAACTCAAACAATGAAAAGAAATTACTAAAATGAACATGCAATCGAATAGAAGAGAAAATTACTGAGATGAAGATTTTTAAAGTAACAGAATAAAACTAAAATGATAAAACAAATTGATATGGAGAACGATTAAGGTTTGGAGGATCCGTCTAATAATTTAGAATATTGTTTCGATCAATTTACTTCAATTAAACTAAAATGATAATTCTATTTAATTAGAATATTTAGCATTTAAGGTCAAGAAAAATAGTCACTAATAATTAAACACAAATGATTAATGATTATAACATTTAGAAACTCATTTGAATATCACATGGATTTTTTCAAATATTTAATGCATTCAGAAATCATAATGAATCAAGATAAATATATAGATAATCAAAATATTCAACAATAAAACCATTCAATCGATCAAACTCACAATATAAACTGTAATTTTGATTAAAAAATAATATCTAAATCATTAGACTTCACATCTAACCTTAGTACAAAAATTTAACCAACCATATTCATCACAAGAGTCTGAAAATCAAATAAACATTCTTCATGATATAACTAAAATAAACACAAAAAACAGTCACAAGAAAGTAAAAGTAGAGAGAAGATAGATGTGATGCCCCCAAATCCCCACCCACGGACACCGGGAAATCGAGACGTCCGGATGGTGACAACACGGGTCACCATCCTCTCGATGAGCCATCCTCTCGATGAGTGCCAAGTGTGTGTAAGCAATAAATGTGCACGAAGAAACACGTAGCGGATAGCAAAGTCATATAACTAAGTACAAGAATTTTCTTAGTTTAATACAAAACTGTTCAAATCATACATAATAAAATATTACAAATACAAATATTGATTCAAAGCCAAGTACAAAGCGTAAACTCCAACTCAGAACTCCGGCGGAGCCGCATCCTCGGGCTCAGCCTCCTCCTCCTTCTCGATCTCTGCATCAAAATCTACGGTACCAAAAATGGTGACGCAGGTAAGTAAAATCCAAATACCACTAGATAAAGAAACATATTAAAACTCAAACAATATGCATGAGAGAATGCCAATGCACAAAACCCACAAACTCATATTTTTTCCACGCACGCCAAAAATCCCATTTGGCCCAAAAACATAACCTTTCCAAATATTACGCCAAAAGTCCATTTGGCCCATATCCAAATCAATCCGTTAACCAAATAAACCGTATGCACCATGACCTTCCCTAGGGGTCATCCGTACACCCTGGCTCCTGTGCCACACCGTGGTTAACTACCACGCGTACGACACCTAAACGAGCGATGCCCAGTTCCGTGCCCCGCGCATTCGTAGCCAAGCATCCTCTAGACGAGCAATGTCCAGTTCCGCGCCTCGCGCGTTCGTAGCCAAACATCCTCTAGCCTTCGCCAGCAAAGGGCCACGGAGTCGGTGCATAGAGCGATGCCCAGTTCCGCGCCCCGCGCATTCCTAGCCAAGTTTCAACTCAGGGGACGTCACTCAGTATATTACGCTCCTGAGTGACCAGAGGAGCTCCACCGAGATAATACCCCATCCCGGCTTGGGTCGTGGTACACACGCACCCGAAAATCCATTTAACTCATGAAAATCTCATTTTCAATAAATAACACATGAATATGCATGCACAATGCCATGCAATTAAAATCACAAAATTTGACCAACATAATCCAAACATCAATAACAACCAAACAATCAGCTCCGTCCTCAATCCATCGGACCACCGAACTCCTCGGACTCAGTCCGGAATAAACCAACCAACCAGATAATTTATTGTAAGAGCAAAATACATTTAAATCTAAAAGTAGAGTTCAGAAAATACTTACAGCGCTATACGGTATTTTTTGAAAGCTCGCGGCGATGCAAACGCCGGAGGAAAAGCAATGTAACAGTGTATTTTACACTGTGGCCGTGGGTAATAAATTATCCATTTTCGAACGGGGACAAACCAAGGCATGAAATTGATAAGGAATGGTCTTGAGATGTTTATGAAGCTAAGGGAAATGAGTTTTGGCCGTGGGTGGTGGTGGAAATGGCAGTCGAAGGCCAAAAATGGGCTGAACGGAGTTGAACTCGTGGAAGCTGCTTCAGCAACAGATCGGGGCCGAAATTAGGTGGATTAGGTCGGCAAGAGGTAGAAGAAGAAGCTGTGAAGAGATGGTGGCCGGAGGTGGTGCGACGGTGCCTGAATAGGTGAAAAACCGTGTGGCTTGGAGGAGCTCGTGGTGGCTAACGGTGGCTCGGATGGAGGTGAAACTTGGTGGGGATGTTCACCGGTGAGAGGGGAAGAAAACTGGGTGGGTGGTGAAGGCCACGCCGCCGGCGAGAGGCAGTTCTGGGCTGCGAAAGCAACCGGCGACAGGGGAGAAAAATAGGGCAGGTGCCGTGACTTCCAACCATGCGTGGTGGCTAACGGCTGGTCCAATGGCTCTGAAAATTGGTGGGGATGAACTCTGGTGGGAGGGGAAGAGAATGGTGGGGGTGGTGTACAACACAGCTGCCGGACGACGGCGCACTGGGCGGCCGAAGTGGCAACGACGGTAAGGGGAAAAAGAAGGGGCAGCACGCGGGAGAGAGGAAACGGGGAAGAAAGAAGAAGAAAAAGAAAGAAAAGAAGAAAGAGAAAAGGAAAAAGGGAAAAAGAAAAAGAGAAAAGAAAAGAAATGAGGTCCAATCCTCACTCCGGAATCCAAAAACTGATCCGCCGAAAACGATTTTAAAAACCGTAAAACGATTAAAATAAATTAAACACAACATCAAATAAATTAAAAGCCAATTAAAATACATTAATTTAAAATAAATAAACCAATATATTAATTAAATTAAAAACACTCATTCAGTGAAAATACACGTTAAAGCGGGTCATCACATCCTCCCCCCTTTAAAAAACAAATTTCGTCCTCGAAATTTGTAAGATCAAACACCAACTTGAAACAAGCCACATAATTCCACATAAAACCACCTGCAACCAAGATTAAAAAACGTACCGTCATTACTCAAACAAGTAGGGGTACTGTTCCCTCATGTCCGCTACTCGCTCCCAAGAGAAATCTTGAGCTAACGGATCTCCCCAAGCCACCTTAACCAAAGGTATCGTCTTGGACCTCAACTGTTGCTCCTTCCAATCTATGATCTGCGACGGAACAACCTCATAAGTAAGGTCCGGTTGCACTGAATACTCTCTGGATCGACAAAGAGCGGCTCTTGTTGACCAAAACTCTTCTTCAAGGATGATACATGGAAGACATCAAGAATATCCCCAAAGTAATCTGGCAAAGCAACTCTATAAGCAACGGACCCTATTTTCTCCAAAATCTGGAAAGGGCCGACATACCTCGGATCCAGTTTCCTCTTTTTACCAAAACGCTTAACTCCTCTCATGGGAGAGACCTTGAGATAAACCCAATCACCTTCTTCAAAAGATAACTTTCTCCTCCTGGTATCAGCATAGCTTTTCTGACGACTCTGAGCTACCGCCATTTTATCCCTGATGATCCAAACTTGGCTTTGCATCTCTTGAATTATTTCAGGCCCAATAATTTTATTCTCCCCGACTTCATCCCAACAAATTTCAATAGTTATTATCTTCACACCATAGATTGCTAATATCGACGACGTCTGTTGCGCCTAAACCTTAACTCAAATTAATGAACCAAAATTTAGTGCAGTTTTACCTGCAAGTATACAGGTGTTGTAGTATCTTACAGGATCAAATCCACAGGGATTGACTAATGTGAAAAATTCTCTCAAACAAATTAAAATAAAATACTAAAAGAGATGTGTAATTGAAACTAAAATGAGATTATAGAAATGATGATTTTTATCGTGACAAAACAAAATTAAAATGATAAGTTGTATTGATATGAAAAAAAAAGGACTACGGTTTTGAGGATTTGTTTAATAATTTAAAATATTGTTTCCGATCGAATTACTTCAATTAAACTAGAATAATAATTCCGTTTAATTGGAAGATTTAGCATTTAAGATCAAGAAAAATAGTTACGAATGATTGAGCATGAGCGATCGATGATTAAAAAAATTATAACTCTATTTGACTATCACAGGGATTTCTCAAGCATTTACTGTATTCGGAAATCACAATAAATCAAGAAAAATTTATAGATAACCAAAATATCCAATAATAAAATCATTCAATCGATTAAACTCGCAAAATAAATTCGTCGACGATCCGAAAACAATTTTCAAATCATTAAACTTCACCTCTAACCTTAGTATTCAAATTTAGCCGACCATGTTTAACACAAGCGCTATAAAAATCAAATAAACATTTTTCATGAAGACATTAAAATAAAACACAATAAAACAACACACAAGAAGAAAAACAAAGATGCTGAACTGCCAAATGAAAAATAAAATAAACTGCAGAAAAATAAAACCAAAGCCGTGGCCGATAAGTAGCACCACGCTAACTCCACCAAACAATAGATCCAGAGAATAAACAAAAATTGAAAACTAGTAAGTGAAAACCTACTACTTAAGGTTTGAACCAAAAGAAAGTTTAAATGAAATAAAGAGCCGACCACAATGGTCTGTAAACAAAAACAGAATGCAAGAAAGCTAAAAAAATAAACGACCAACTCCCTTTCCGTCCGTAAGAAACTATGGCTCCGTTCGGTACTCAAGTTCAGCCTCAACCTCAAGTTCAGCTGCCGAAGCTCCTGCATGTTTGTGCCATTTTTTCTCAGCTTTTCGTCCAGCATAAAACTGCCAAGAACTTCAGTTTATCCATCCTCCTTCACGTCCATTTCAGTTTCCTCCAAGATGTGTCCGACTTCTCTCACCAAAGCCAGTCCACAGGTCCCTTTTAGTAGTCCAGCGTTAAGCTCAAATTTAGCTGCCGTAAGTCCTGCTCCAGAAGAAAATGAAATCCCAGACCAGAGTAGCGTGTCTTTTCGTTTCAGCTTTCACCTTCCAGAAAAACAGCCCTCATCTTCACGTCCTTCGGCCTCTTTTACTTCCACTCCAAACGAAAATGAAAACCTGCACTTTGGCAGTCCAAAGCTCTCTGTTTTTTCCTCTAAAAATAGAGCACCTGGTTCCGTGAACTCCCAGCCAGAACCGAGCTTCCCAGCCTTCTCCGTAAGAGCCTTCACGTCCAACCTCCTACTCCCTTCCAAATCAAAGAAAAAAAAAAACTCCCCTCAGTCCGTAGCTCTCTGGTTTCTATGTCTGAAAACAGAGAACCCAGTCTGGTTCTCACCGTAAGAGCTCTCCCAACGTAAACTCCCCTGTATCTCAGTTCCTCTCCCTCTATATATTTTTTTTTTCTCTTCCGTAAATTCCCCTTCCCTAAGCTCTACCTCAACCCAACGTCCAGCACACCTCTCCGTCAACTCCTCTCCCCGAACGTCCACCTCTTTCAGCGTTTCCCTTCTTTTCTTTATTCCGTAAATCTTGCCTAACAGATTTACGTCTCTAGCCCTCTTCCGTATACGTCCAGAAGTCATCAAATTCATGCACCAACTATACCTCAACTTCAACCTAAACTCCAGCCGACAGCTGCCTCCACTCCAGCAAAGAAAATATCTTTTAAAAATAGCCGAACTCTCTCTTCAACCCCCACAAGTCATGCCTCAAACAGCTCCTCATTTCACGCCCAACTCTCTTTTCCTCTTTCGGCCCCCTATCTCTTTATTTCCTTGATTTTCATCTCAACCTCCCCTCACCCAACGTCCTGGCCACACTCCAAAAATAAACGCCAGCCTCCTTTTTCTTTCCGTAAAAGTTGACCAGACCAAAACAAAACAACAATCGCCGACGGAGAAAACCAGCAGTTGAATGCCTTTCTTTATTCCACGTGCTCCGTGATGTAGCTACTCTTTCAACATTTTCAGCTGCTTTTTTCTCGGTGGTTTTAATTGTTGACTACATGTGAAGTGCATGCAGCTTATTTTCCTCCATTTCTTTTGCTTTCTTTGATTTTCGTCTGCTTTGCCGTAAAACACTACTTTTACTTTTCAGCTTGCTCTTACTTAATTTCAGCTCTTTTTCACACATGCTTCTTCAAAGCTTCTTTCCGGATTGCTTGTGAATTTTATTTATGCTGCAAATAAAAAAAATAAAAATAACACTTGAAATAAATTAAAAAGAAAAAAGATTATTAAAAATATATTATATATGTGAGGAAATATTTTTCAATTAAATCATAGTTATAAAATTAAGCATAAACATGATATTAATCAATTAAAAATTACAACTCGAATTTATGCTTATTAACTATTTTTCCATCTAAAACCAATAATAATGTCACGAAGCAGTTGAAATAAATTGATTTTAAATAGCTAAAATATGCAATTTTTCAGCTCAAACAACGTCTCTGCTTTACCTTCCGAATTTTCATCCTATTCCAACTTTGGTAACCTAATAGTCACTTCCAAAGTTAACCATCAATAAACCAAATTGCACGACCAAATGATTAATCTCCCATTAAAACTTCGAATCACTACTAAATCTTCAAAGTCGATACAAAATTTGAACTTCTAAACATCTCCAAAAATCATGCTTTCGCGCGGACTCTGATAACTCATCAAAATACTTAAAGGCTATATCCTCAAAATTAATATCATGAAGTACAAGCTCAATCCACACCTAATCACAAGAAAACCTTTACCACATTTCCATAGAAAATCGTATGCCTCCAAAAACATCAAATCTTCACTCATTCCTCAGTTGGCCATCGCTGCCCCAAACGAAAACCAACTTTCCGCAAAAATACATCCATTGATTGATGACAAAAACCAGTACTAATCAACCTCCAGGTCCCAATTTAAAAACACATAACATCATCCCAAAATACACCTGTCTCTTCTAAAGATAAGGAACATCTCCAAAAAGGCCCAAGTCCTTCTCGGCCAGCCAACGAGAACGCCTACAACTTCTATCCAATATCCCACACTTCAAGCTCATTACCTATATTTTGAATAACATTCAATCTTGCAATGACTAACTCACTATAAACTACCATTGACTTCACCTAGACATAATTGAAACGCTCATGGTAACTCACCCACCTACTTGTACTCTCAAAAACTCTAGTTTCAATACAACTAATTCCTTCAATAACACTTCACAAATAAATCTCAAGACAGGCCATACTGTTTGAATCTTCAATCCATCAAAAACTATCAAACAACACTCATGGATTCTACTGCTTTATTACTTCATACATGTGATTATGCTACCCACCTTTGATGCATAAGTTTCAACTTCCAAGATTTATTACTTCATACACCACACATGGTGACCTAACGATCTCTTTTCAAGTTAAATAACCATATCCCCAATTCTCCCAACTGGATACTTGATCTCCAAAGATAAGTATAGCCTCACCAATTTAAATTCCTATGACTTCAAGTCGCAATTAATTCTCAAGATAAACACAACAGTCGTTTCAAACCACCATCCCAATGGGTAACCCACTTCGTCTACACATTCCGTTTAACTTACCAAACAACTCAAAGCCAAAAATCTCTTGAATTTAATATTACCACATAGATTCCTCTTCAACTCCTACCAAGCCAAAAATAGATGAGACTAGGACCAGCACTATCTGAAATCCATACATACGTACCATTACTACTCATCGATCCCATGCACTCTTAGCCAACACCAAAAATCATTCAAACGTACAAGTGATCCATTATCACATTTCCATCATCTGGACTTATATCCTCAACTCAGCAAGAATCATTCCTAAATCTACTCAACTCTAATCAACCCAATTTTAATGGTTACAAACTAATCACTCACTAGAGTAGATCAAGCTACAGCACTAAGTCTGTAAAACTAAGAACTCAATTCTTATTTTAAATCAGTCCTTCAACTCTGCAATTCTAAAACCTTAAATCAAATAAGAATCATCTTCCGGAACTTCTAAGATCAATGACCTTACATCCCATAATAGAAAAAAAATCGACTTCTCAAATCTTTCAAATTCTAAAACATTAATAGATAATAAATCGTTTTCTAAAATTCTCAAAATTGGTGGCTTTAATTCAAAACATTCACCTTAAAAGCTTGTAAAATCTAAAGCCCTAATTGCCACCTAATTACTCATCTGAATCACGAAATCTAAAACTCGAAATTTAATTATTTCCCCCCAAAGCTTGTCGAACCTAACACCTTAATTACCATAAACTTATTTCTTAAAATCTATAAGGCCCCAAACTTTAAAACTTTGCTGAAACCTCATAAAATCTATCCTTGAAATTTGTTGAACTTACAACCTACTACGTTATAGACCATTTCATAAACTCCACGGAACCAAAGAACTCAATTATTCTACTCCCCTAAAAGATCACCCAGATCATGCCATGACTCTAGCATTCTGAGTCTCCGTAACCTCGCGTCCAACAGTACCAAGAGTCACTGCGTACATTCGAGCCCGAGCTAATTGCCTCTGGTTAGTTCTACCACTGTGACGAGCTCCACAGCTTTCTTGAACTCGACTAGGGCACTCACAAACAACACTCGCCTCCGTGAGCTCTATTACATCTTCCACAAACTGGCACTCGTCCACCCATACGCACTCCCAAGGCCGCTTGTGGTCGAGTCCCGGTCCGCTGAACAAACTTTTAAGGCGAACCCGAACTACTTCCTTCACCAGTAAAACTCCGCCTCTTTTGTCCTGGAGGCGAGCCCATACTCAAATTAACCTCTCGCTCTGCAAGAGTGGCTAAGTCAACCAATTCCTGAAAAGTTGTAATCCGGTGGCAAACTACCATTTTGCATATATCTGGTCGCAAACCTTAAATAAAATTCCCTTAAACACGTCCTTAAAGTTCGCTGAACCTACACTCTCCTATCCTATAGCCTCGCTACATAAATTCTACAAAACCTTGACCTCAATCATCTTAAGCGACTTAAAGCTAATTCCTCTCCTCATTGCTACGTGAGTTCCCACTTTACAAAGATTGCTTAAACCATGACATTCCCTTCAAACCTCAACATCATACAAGCAAACCACATCGCTAAAAATTCAAACCTACTACACTAAATGTTCATGCCTAATAATAGTATCCTCGATTATACCGCCTTCCTGCCACAACACAACCCTTGACCCCCTTTAAGAAAAATGAATAAAACCAACAACATAAAACCAAAACCAAAACCGAAACCACATAACAAGAAAACAAAAAGAAACCAGCATGCAATAACATAACTAAGTAAATAAACACAAGCAAACTAGTTCAAATAAATTCAAAACAAATAAAACACGTCAAATAGCAACTTTACTTAAAATAAATTTCAAAACACCTCCTTAAAAACATTCTGGTACTACCTACGGGACATGTGGTTCGACCCAGAGCCGGACCGCTCTGATACCACTTGTGACGCCCCCAAATCCCCACGCACGGACACGGGGAAATCGAGACGTCCGGATGGTGACAACACGGGTAACCATCCTCTCGACGAGTGCCATGTTTGTGTAAGCAACAAATGTGCACGAAAAAACACGCAGCAGATAGCAAAGTCATATAACTAAGTACCAGAATTTTCTTAGTTTAATACAAAGCTGTTCAAATCATACATAATAAAATATTACAAATACAAATATCGATTCAAAGCCAAGTACAAAGCATAAACTCCAACTCAGAACTTTGGCGGAGCCGCATCCTCGGGCTCAGCCTCCTCCTCCTTCTCGATCTCTACATCAAAATCTACGGTACCAAAAATGGTGCCGCAGGTAAGTAAAATCCAAACACCACTAGATAAAGAAACATATTAAAACTCAAACAATATGCATGAGAGAATGCCAATGCACAAAACCCACAAAACCATATTTTTTCCACGCACGCCAAAAGTCCATTTGGCCCATATCCAAATCAATCCGTTAACCAAATAAACCGTATGCACCATGACCTCCGCTAGGGGTCATCCGCACACCCTGGCTCCTGTGCCACACCGTGGTTAACTACCACGCGTATGACACCTAAACGACCGATGCCCAGTTCTGCGCCTCGCGCGTTCGTAGCCAAGCATCCTCTAGACGAGCGATGTCCAGTTCCGCGCCCCGCGTGTTCGTAGCCAAACATCCTCTAGCCCTCGCCAGTGAAGGGCCATGGATTCGGTGCATAGAGCGATGCCCAGTTCCGCGCCCGACGCGTTCGTAGCCAAGCATCCTCTAGCCCCCGCTCCCATATCGCTCAGTTCCACGCCCCGCGCGTTCGTAGCCAAGCTTCAACTCAGGGGACGTCATTCAGTATATTATGCTCCCGAGTGACCAGAGGAGCTCCACCGAGATAATACCCCATCCCGGCTTGGGTCGTGGTACATACGCACCCGAAAATCCATTTAACTCATGAAAATCCCAATTTCAATAAATAACACATGAATATGCATGCACAATGCCATGCAATTAAAATCACACAATTTGACTAACATAATCCAAACATCAATAACAACCAAACAATCAGCTCCGTCCTCAATCCANAAAAACCAATTAAAATACATTAATTTAAAATAAATAAACCAATATATTAATTAAATTAAAAACACTCATTCAGTGAAAATACACGTAAAGCGGGTCATCACATCCTCCCCCCTTTAAAAAACAAATTTCGTCCTCGAAATTTGTAAGATCAAACACCAACTTGAAACAAGCCACATAATTCCACATAAAACCACCTGCAACCAAGATTAAAAAACGTACCGTCATTACTCAAACAAGTAGGGGTACTGTTCCCTCATGTCCGCTACTCGCTCCCAAGAGAAATCTTGAGCTAACGGATCTCCCCAAGCCACCTTAACCAAAGGTATCGTCTTGGACCTCAACTGTTGCTCCTTCCAATCCATGATCTGCGACGGAACAACCTCATAAGTAAGGTCCGGTTGCACTG
Source organism: Carya cathayensis (assembly GCA_011037825.1). Classification (NCBI taxonomy): domain Eukaryota; kingdom Viridiplantae; phylum Streptophyta; class Magnoliopsida; order Fagales; family Juglandaceae; genus Carya; species Carya cathayensis. Next base: position 63,949 of record QGSO01000342.1, read on the forward strand.
AATACTCTCTGGATCGACAAAGAGCGGCTCTTGTTGACCAAAACTCTTCTTCAAGGATGATACATGGAAGACATCAAGAATATCCCCAAAGTAATCTGGCAAAGCAACTCTATAAGCAACGGACCCTATTTTCTCCAAAATCTGGAAAGGGCCGACATACCTCGGATCCAGTTTCCTCTTTTTACCAAAACGCTTAACTCCTCTCATGGGAGAGACCTTGAGATAAACCCAATCACCTTCTTCAAAAGATAACTTCTCCTCCTGGTATCAGCATAGCTTTTCTGACGACTCTGAGCTCCGCCATTTTATCCCTGATGATCCAACTTGGCTTTGCATCTCTTGAATTATTTCAGGCCCAATAATTTTATTCTCCCCGACTTCATCCCAACAAATTTCAATAGTTATTATCTTCACACCATAGATTGCTAATATCGACGACGTCTGTTGCGCCTAAACCTTAACTCAAATTAATGAACCAAAATTTAGTGCAGTTTTACCTGCAAGTATACAGGTGTTGTAGTACCTTACAGGATCGAATCCACAGGGATTGACTAATGTGAAAAATTCTCTCAAACAAATTAAAATAAAATACTAAAAGAGATGTGTAATTGAAACTAAAATGAGATTATAGAAATGATGATTTTTATCGTGACAAAACAAAATAAAATGATAAGTTGTATTGATATGAAAAAAAAAGGACTAAGGTTTCGAGGATCGTTTAATAATTTAAAATATTGTTTCCGATCGAATTACTTCAATTAAACTAGAATAATAATTCCGTTTAATTGGAAGATTTAGCATTTAAGATCAAGAAAAATAGTTACAATGATTGAGCATGAGCGATCGATGATTAAAAAAATTATAACTCTATTTGACTATCACAGGGATTTCTCAAGCATTTACTGTATTCGGAAATCACAATAAATCAAGAAAAATTTATAGATAACCAAAATATCCAATAATAAAATCATTCAATCGATCAAACTCGCAAAATAAATTCGTCGACGATCCGAAAACAATTTTCAAATCATTAAACTTCACCTCTAACCTTAGTATTCAAATTTAGCCGACCATGTTTAACACAAGCGCTATAAAAATCAAATAAACATTTTTCATGAAGACATTAAAATAAAACACAATAAAACAACACACAAGAAGAAAAACAAAGATGCTGAACTGCCAAATGAAAAATAAAATAAACTGCAGAAAAATAAAACCAAAGCCGTGGCCGATAAGTAGCACCACGCTAACTCCACCAAACAATAGATCCAGAGAATAAACAAAAATTGAAAACGAGTAAGTGAAAACCTGCTACTTAAGGTTTGAACCAAAAGAAAGTTTAAATGAAATAAAGAGCCGACCACAATGGTCTGTAAACAAAAACAGAATGCAAGAAAGCTAAAAAAATAAACGACCAACTCCCTTTCCGTCCGTAAGAAACTATGGCTCCGTTCGGTACTCAGGTTCAGCCTCAACCTCAAGTTCAGCTGCCGAAGCTCCTGCATGTTTGTGCCATTTTTTCTCAGCTTTTCGTCCAGCATAAAACTGCCAAGAACTTCAGTTTATCCGTCCTCCTTCACGTCCGTTTCAGTTTGCTCCAAGATGTGTCCGACTTCTCTCACCAAAGCCAGTCCACAGCTCCCTTTTAGTAGTCCAGCGTTAAGCTCAAATTCAGCTGCCGTAAGTCCTGCTCCAGACGAAAATGAAATCCCAGACCAGAGTAGCGTGTCTTTTCGTTTCAGCTTTCACCCTCCAGAAAAACAGCCCTCATCTTCACGTCCTTCGGCCTCTTTTACTTCCACTCCAAACGAAAATGAAAACCTGCACTTTGGCAGTCCAAAGCTCTCTGTTTTTTCCTCTAAAAATAGAGCACCTGGTTCCGTGAACTCCCAGCCAGAACCGAGCTTCCCAGCCTTCTCCGTAAGAGCCTTCACGTCCAACCTCCTACTCCCTTCCAAATCAAAGAAAAAAAAAAACTCCCCTCAGTCCGTAGCTCTCTGGTTTCTATGTCTGAAAACAGAGAACCCAGTCTGGTTCTCACCGTAAGAGCTCTCCCAACGTAAACTCCCCTGTATCTCAGTTCCTCTCCCTCTATATATTTTTTTTTCTCTTCCGTAAATTCCCCTTCCATAAGCTCTACCTGAACCCAACGTCCAGCACACCTCTACGTCAACTCCTCTCCCCGAACGTCCACCTCTTTCAGCGTTTCCCTTCTTTTCTTTATTCCGTAAATCTTGCCTAACAGATTTACGTCTCTAGCCCTCTTCCGTATACGTCCAGAAGTCATCAAATTCATGCACCAACTATACCTCAACTTCAACCTAAACTCCAGCCGACAGCTGCCTCCACTCCAGCAAAGAAAATATCTTTTAAAAATAGCCGAACTCTCTCTTCAACCCCCACAAGTCATGCCTCAAACAGCTCCTCATTTCACGCCCAACTCTCTTTTCCTCTTTCGGCCCCCTATCTCTTTCTTTCCTTGATTTTCATCTCAACCTCCCCTCACCCAACGTCCTGGCCACACTCCAAAAATAAACGCCAGCCTCCTTTTTCTTTCCGTAAAAGTTGACCAGACCAAAACAAAACAACAATCGCCGACGGAGAAAACCAGCAGTTGAATGCCTTTCTTTATTCCACGTGCTCCGTGATGTAGCTACTCTTTCAACATTTTCAGCTGCTTTTTTTCTCGGTGGTTTTAATTGTTGACTACATGTGAAGTGCATGCAGCTTATTTTCCTCCATTTCTTTTGCTTTCTTTGATTTTCGTCTGCTTTGCCGTAAAACACTACTTTTACTTTTCAGCTTGCTCTTACTTAATTTCAGCTCTTTTTCACACATGCTTCTTCAAAGCTTCTTTCCGGATTGCTTGTGAATTTTATTTATGCTGCAAATAAAAAAAATAAAAATAACACTTGAAATAAATTAAAAAGAAAAAAGATTATTAAAAATATATTATATATGTGAGGAAATATTTTTCAATTAAATCATAGTTATAAAATTAAGCATAAACATGATATTAATCAATTAAAAATACAACTCGAATTTATGCTTATTAACTATTTTTCCATCTAAAACCAATAATAATGTCACGAAGCAGTTGAAATAAATTGATTTTAAATAGCTAAAATATGCAATTTTTCAGCTCAAACAACGTCTCTGCTTTACCTTCCGAATTTTCATCCTATTCCAACTTTGGTAACCTAATAGTCACTTCCAAAGTTAACCATCAATAAACCAAATTGCACGACCAAATGATTAATCTCCCATTAAAACTTCGAATCACTACTAAATCTTCAAAGTCGATACAAAATTTGAACTTCTAAGCATCTCCAAAAATCATGCTTTCGCGCGCACTCTGATAACTCATCAAAATACTTAAAGGCTATATCCTCAAAAATTAATATCATGAAGTACAAGCTCAATCCACACCTAATCACAAGAAAACCTTTACCACATTTCCATAGAAAATCGTATGCCTCCAAAAACCACAAATCTCCACTCATTCCTCAGTTGGCCATCGCTGCCCCAAACGAAAACCAACATTCCGCAAAAATACATCCATTGATTGATGACAAAAACCAGTACTAATCAACCTCCAGGTCCCAATTTGAAAACACATAACATCATCCCAAAATACACCTGTCTCTTCTAAAGATAAGGAACATCTCCAAAAAGGCCCAAGTCCTTCTCGGCCAACCAACGAGAGCGCCTACAACTTCTATCCGATATCCCACACTTCAAGCTCATTACCTATATTTTGAATAACATCAATCTTGCAATGACTAACTCACTATAAACTACCATTGACTTCACCTAGACATAATCGAAACGCTCATGGTAACTCACCCACCTACTTGTACTCTCAAAAACTCTAGTTTTAGTACAACTAATTCCTTCAATAACACTTCACAAATAAATCTCAAGACAGGCCATACTGTTTGAATCTTCAATCCATCAAAAACTATTAAACAACACTCATGGATCCTACTGCTTTATTACTTCATACATGTGATTATGCTACCCACCTTTGATGCATAAGTTTCAACTTCCAAGATTTATTACTTCATACACCACACATGGTGACCTAACGATCTCTTTTCAAGTTAAATAACCATATCCCCAATTCTCCCAACTGGATACTTGATCTCCAAAGAAAAGTATAGCCTCACCAATTTAAATTCCTATGACTTCAAGTCGCAATTAATTCTCAAGATAAACACAACAGTCGTTTCAAACCACCATCCCAATGGGTAACCCGCTTCGTCTGCACATTCCGTTCAACTTACCAAACAACTCAAAGCCAAAAATCTCTTGAATTTAATATTACCACACAGATTCCTCTTCAACTCCTACCAAGCCAAAAATAGATGAGACTAGGACCAGCACTATCCGAAATCCATACATACGTACCATTACTACTCATCGATCCCATGCACTCTTAGCCAACACCAAAAATCATTCAAACGTACAAGTGATCCATTATCACATTTCCATCATCTGGACTTATATCCTCAACTCAGCAAGAATCATTCCTAAATCTACTCAACTCTAATCAACCCAATTTTAATGGTTACAAACTAATCACTCACTAGAGTAGATCAAGCTACAGCACTAAGTCTGTAAAACTAAGAACTCAATTCTTATTATAAATCAGTCCTTCAACTCTGCAATTCTAAAACCTTAAATCAAATAAGAATCATCTTCCGGAACCTCTAAGATCAAAGAACTTACATCCCATAATAGAAAAAAATCGACTCTCAAATCTTTCAAATTCTAAAACATTAATAGATAATAAATCATTTTCTGAAATTCTCAAGATTGGTGGCTTTAATTCAAAACATTCACCTTAAAAGCTTGTAAAATCTAAAGCCCTAATTGCCACCTAATTACTCATCCGAATCACGAAATCTAAAACTCGAAATTTAATTATTTCCCCCCAAAGCTTGTCGAACCTAACACCTTAATTACCATAAACTTATTTCCTAAAATCTATAAGGCCCCAAACTTTAAAACTTTGCTGAAACCTCATAAAATCTATCCTTGAAATTTGTTGAACTTACAACCTACTACGTTATAGACCATTTCATAAACTCCACGGAACCAAAGAACTCAATTATTCTACTTCCCTAAAAGATCACCCAGATCATGCCATGACTCTAGCATTCTGAGTCTCCGTAACCTCGCCTCCAACAGTACCAAGAGTCACTGCGTACATTCGAGCCCGAGCTAATTGCCTCTGGTTAGTTCTACCACTGTGACGAGCTCCACAGCTTTCTTGAACTCGACTAGGGCACTCACAAACAACACTCGCCTCCGTGAGCTCTATTACATCTTCCACAAACTGGCACTCGTCCTCCCATACGCACTCCCAAGGCCGCTTGTGGTCGAGTCCCGGTCCGCTGAACAAACTTTTAAGGCGAACCCGAACTACTTCCTTCACCAGTAAAACTCCGCCTCTTTTGTCCTGGAGGGGAGCCCATACTCAAATTAACCTCTCGCTCTGCAAGAGTGGCTAAGTCAACCAATTCCTGAAAAGTTGTAATCCGGTGGCAAACTACCATTTTGCATATATCTGGTCGCAAACCTTAAATAAAATTCCCTTAAACACGTCCTTAAAGTTCGCTGAACCTACACTCTCCTATCCTATAGCCTCGCTACATAAATTCTACAAAACCTTGACCTCAATCATCTTAAGCGACTTAAAGCTAATTCCTCTCCTCATTGCTACGTGAGTTCCCACCTTTACAAAGATTGCTTAAACCATGACATTCCCTTCAAACCTCAACATCATACAAGCAAACCACATCGCTAAAAATTCAAACCTACTACACTAAATGTTCATGCCTAATAATAGTATCCTCGATTATACCGCCTTCCTGCCACAACACAACCCTTGACCCCCTTTAAGAAAAACGAATAAAACCAACAACATAAAACCAAAACCAAAACCGAAACCACATAACAAGAAAACAAAAAGAAACCAGCATGCAATAACATAACTAAATAAATAAACACAAGCAAACTAGCTCAAATAAATTCAAAACAAATAAAACACGTCAAATAGCAACTTTACTTAAAATAAATTTCAAAACACCACCTTAAAAACATTCTGGTACTACCTACGGGACATGTGGTTTTACCCAGAGCCGGACCGCTCTGATACCACCTGTGACGCCCCCAAATCCCCACGCACGGACACGGGGAAATCGAGACGTCCGGATGGTGACAACACGGGTCACCATCCTCTCGACGAGTGCCAAGTTTGTGTAAGCAACAAATGTGCACGAAGAAACACGCAGCGAGATAGCAAAGTCATATAACTAAGTACCAGAATTTTCTTAGTTTAATACAAAGCTGTTCAAATCATACATAATAAAATATTACAAATACAAATATCGATTCAAAGCCAAGTACAAAGCATAAACTCCAACTCAGAACTCCGGCGGAGCCGCATCCTCGAGCTCAGCCTCCTCCTCCTTCTTGATCTCTGCATCAAAATCTACGGTACCAAAAATGGTGCCGCAGGTAAGTAAAATCCAAACACCACTAGATAAAGAAACATATTAAAACTCAAACAATATGCATGAGAGAATGCCAATGCACAAAACCCACAAAACCATATTTTTTCCACGCACGCCAAAAATCCCATTTGGCCCAAAAACATAACCTTTCCAAATATCACGCCAAAAGTCCATTTGGCCCATATCCAAATCAATCCGTTAACCAAATAAACCGTATGCACCATGACCTCCCCTACGGATCATCCGCACACCCTGGCTCCTGTGCCACACCGTGGTTAACTACCACGCGTATGACACCTAAATGAGCGATGCGCAATTCTGCGCCCCGCGCGTTCGTAGCCAAGCATCCTCTAGACGAGCGATGTCCAATTTCGTGCCCCGCGCGTTCGTAGCCAAACATCCTCAAGCCCTCGCCAGCGAAGGGCCATGGAGTCGGTGCATAGAGCGATGCCCAGTTCTGCGCCCGGCGCGTTCGTAGCGAAGCATCCTCTAGCCCCCGCTCCCATATCGCTCAGTTCCACGCCCAGCGCGTTCGTAGCCAAGCTTCAACTCAGGGGACGTCACTCAGTATATTATGCGCCCGAGTGACCAGAGGAGCTCCACCGAGATAATACCCCATCCCGGCTTGGGTCGTGGTACACACGCACCCGAAAATCCATTTAACTCATGAAAATCCCATTTTCAATAAATAACACATGAATATGCATGCACAATGACATGCAATTAAAATCACACAATTTGACCAACATAATCCAAACATCAATAACAACCAAACAATCAGCTCCGTCCTCAATCCATCCGACCCCCGAACTCCTCGGACTCAGTCCGAAATCAACCAACCAACCAGATAATTTATTGTAAGAGCAAAATATATTTAAATCTAAAAGTAGAGTTTGGAAAATACTTACAGTGCTATACGGTATTTTTTGAAATCTTGTGGCGTTGCAAACGGCGGAGGAAAAGCAATGTAACAGTGTATTTTACACTGTGGCCGTGGGTAATAAATTACCCATTTTCGAACGGGGACAAACCAAGGCACGAAATTGATAAGGAATGGTCTTGAGATGTTTATGAAGCTAAGGGAAACGAGTTTTGGCCGTGGGTGGTAGTGCAAATGCGGTCGAAGGCCAAAAATGGGCTGAACGGAGTTAAGCTCGTGGAAGCTGCTCCGGCAATAGATCGGGGCCGAAATTAGGTGGGTTAGGTTGGCAAGAGGTAGAGGAAGAAGCTGTGAAGAGATGGTGGCCGGAGGTGGTGCGGCGGCATCGGAATCGGTGAAAAACCGTGTGGCTTGGAGGAGCTCTTGGTGGCTAACAGTGGCTCGGATGGAGGTGAAACTTGGTGGGGATGTTCACCGGTGAGAGGGGAAGAAAATTGGGTGGTGGTGTAGGCCACGCCACCGGCGAGCGGCGGTTCTGGGCTGCGAAAGCAACCGGCGATAGGGGAGAAAAACAAGGCGGGTGCCGTGACTTCCAACTGTGCGTGGCGGCTAACGGCTGGTCCGATGGCTCTAAAAATTAGTGGGGATGAACTCTGGTGGGAGGGGAAGAGAATGGTGGGGGTGGTGTACAACACAGCCGCCAGACGGCGGTGCACTGGGCAGCCGAAGTGGCGGCGACGGTAAGGGGAAAAAGAAGGGGCAGCGTGCGGGAGAGAGGAAACGGGGAAGAAAGAAGAAAGAAAAGAAAGAAAAGAAGAAAGAGAAAAGGAAAAAGAGAAAAGAAATGAAATGAGGTCCAATCCTCACTCCAGAATCCAAAAACTGATTCGCCGAAAACGATTTTAAAAACCGTAAAACGATTAAATAAATTAAACACAACATCAAATAAATTAAAAGCCAATTAAAATACATTAATTTAAAATAAATAAACGAATATATTAATTAAATTAAAAACACTCATTCAGTGAAAATACACGTTAAAGCGGATCATCACAATAGAGCTCAAGAAAAATCCTTGCAGTCAGTTCGAAAACCAAGCGAAAAAGTCTTCCACCTCTGTCCAGCTTGATCCTCACTTGCTCTTCGTCACAGACCAAGAAAGCAAGCATCTAGTTCCAAGTTCCAGACGAATGAAAATCCTTCCCTGTCAAACACCAAACCAACGTTTTGTGCAGCCTTGTTCCAAGCTTGTTACCAAAGCTCTCAGCGAAAGGTCCCTGTCCGAGCTCTCATCTCCTTCGTGCTGCATCCTCTCAAGAGCTCTGTGCTCTATTTTTTTCTTCAGCAAACTCCGTTCTCTCCACCAGCATTTCCTCCAAAAACCAGAAGAAGAACTCCTATGTAAGCACCCTAGAAACAAATCCTCCCAACTACAGTGCATTAGTCACCCAGTTGTTCTGTCTGCTCTCCAAGAAACAGCTCCCCATGAAAAAGTTAAAAGCTCCAGAGCCTCTCGTCTCTCTCTCCTATGTGCGTCACCCACTAGAAATCCCAAAAAAAGTATTCGTCCAGCTCCTCTCTAGCGTCCCAAAACAAAAATCCCAAAAATTATGAAAATTCTCCTCCTTTCACTTTGTCTCCCAAAATTGAAGCCCTTCTGCATTTCATCTGTTCTCCTACTAGGTCCTTGTAAATCCCTTCAAAAGCAAGCCAGCTGCTCGTTTTCCCATCAGTACACTCATGAACAAGCCCCCATATGTTTTTCTATCTTTTTTATGTGTTTTCATCCCAGCTCTCTTTTTCTCTCCCAGTGCAGCGTGTTTCGTAAATCACTCTTCGTGAAGTGCAGGGTTAACCTCTCTTGCGTCTTTCCTTTTCCAAGTCGTAAAGTCCACTTCTCTCTCCTATTGCATCCAACACTCCTGTCAGACAGTCCTCTTTTCATCAAACGTCAATGCCGAAGTCCCTCTCAGAGCCAAGCAGTGTACTGTTTTTCCTACGTCTTGAAAGCACATGCAGCACTTTCCCTTTTTGTGTGTAGAGCAACTTCCAAGAAATAAGACCTAAAAAAAAATAGAAACCATAAAAATAATAAAGCAATAAATAAAAATAAAAAGCAAGATTGGAATATTATAAATGTGTTGTGCATGTGAAGAATTATTATCTAATTAAATCATAGGTTATAAAATTAAACATAAATCATGATTTTAATCAATTTTAATTACAACTTGGATTTATGCTTATTAACCATTTTTTCATCTAAAACCAATAATAATGTCATGAAATAATTAAAATATATTGGTTCTAGATATATAAAATATGCAACAATCCAACTCAATCATCAAGCTTATTTATGATCATGTATGCATTTATGCTTTTACTGTCATGCATGTATCTTTGACTTGTATGTAATCAAGTCTCACCATGTCAGTCCTAACTACCATTCTACTCAAAATGGTAGACCATGTGTCAGGATCAGGAAGCGCATCAGAGGTTGACCAACTAGAGACAGTAGATTAGAGTGTCGGCATGATGTGAAGCTCAAAGCCTTAATGCTTCGATTTATCGTTAGTATTATGGCATCCTTGACTGAGTTGTGCGAGCTACTCAAGGGATTAGCCTAGTAATTGTTTTAGTTCCTGCTTGTACTTAAGAAGCTCGGTCTCCAATATTCTTATGATTACAGATATTTTGGACTCGTGCTGTAATCATGGATGTTTAGCATTTCAACATGTATGAATTATACTTTGAAATATTTAGGATATTTTTAGTTTGGTGCTTTGTATTGCTCAAAAAAAATTATCCACTGCGAGCTAGTCCATGATTTTGAAATGCATGTCCGTGTGTTTCAGGAAGTGACACATGGCATAGGGTAGGATACATCGAAACCCCAGTGGAGATATCAATTAAGAAAATCATAATCCCACGATGGATAGGGAACAAGGATTTACTGAGACTATACATTTGCTGATTGATGTACCTAGACATCAACAATAGCAGCAAGTGCATGCACCTATACCTGAACTTAGAGGTTGTTGTTATAAGAAGTTTTTGATCTATAGATATGCAAACTTTTCTGGTAATGAAGGACTGCTGAAGGGCAAACAAATGGAACATAGATCTCGGAAGGACATATGAGATATGTGGATGCACTAAGGACCAGAAGGTTCTATACGCTGGGTATCTCTTACAACGAGAAGCTAGAATTTGGTGGGATACCTAAAGGCAACTTCTGAAAGGAAATTAGGAACCCTCGCGACTTTGCCATGAGAGATGTTCAAAGAAGAATTTGACAACAGATTCTTCCCAAATTCTATCAAATAACTGAAGGCACAGGAGTTTGTGTCTTTGATTGAGGGTAGTTTAACTATGGAAGAGTACGCTGCCAAGTTTACAGCATTGAGGAGGTTTACACGTCACCTGATATCTATACAGAGGATGTAGGTGCAGAAATTTCAATGAGGACTTCAGTCTAGGATCCATAGCCAAGTGGCTTGTCACAAAATAGAAACCTACTAGGAGTCAGTAAACATTGATGCCATAACAGAGGCAGAACAGAAGGGTTTGCCTGCTCAAATCATTTCGGAAAGAAAGAAGACTTTACCGTATGCTACTGAAGAAAGTCCATAAATGAAGAAGATGTCTATTGGACCAGATAAGGGAAAAGGCATTGAGACTGGAAGCTCAAGGCTGACCACATACCCAATATGTGGGGTGAGCAAAAAGAATCATGGAGGCAAATGCAAACCTATCTTATGACTCTATTTCGAATGTGGATAATCTGACCACTTGATCAAAAATTGTTCCAAAAGAGCTCGGAGAAAAGGGACTGTTCCCAATAGAGATTCCAAACTGAAGCCACGGCCTCCAATACTAGCTCGAGTGTATGCAGTCACTCCTAGAGTAGCAAATGCTAACGCCTTAGGAACATACAGAGAATATGTCATTTATGGTATTTTTCTAAGACCTATGTATTGTTAATCTTAGTTAAGTTTGATTGGATTGCAATTGATGGTATTATTGTATTATTGTTGTTTTGGAGTAATATCAAGCCATTAAGGTTTGTAGCATGTACGTTGTATAATTCGAGTAAGTCCCTATTTTTAGTGATTGTGGTATTGCACAAGAGTTCAGTTCAGAATCCGAATTGTTACCTGGTGGTAAGAGTAACAATTCTCATTAGGAGTATTACTGTTCATACCAATATAAATATAGAATACCTTTTAGTAGTACAAGGATATTTAGGGTTGATGAATTAGTATTTCGCATATTCGGAGTTTGTTTTGATTTTGAGGATGCAATATAATTTGTGTTCAGAAGAGTAAAGTGTTTGGGAGAAGCTTTATCCTTAGTAGGATTCACTTATCTTCCAAATTTTAAAATTTTAAAGTGATTTGTGATATTCAAATTTTAAAATTTATCTTCCAAATCAAATTATGTCACATAAGCAATGTATGGTTTAAAGACCTTAAAATAACAACACTCTTATTGAATACTTACATGCCATGATATTATGAGATTAATTTGTCACATTTGCTTGGCTAAGATAGGTTTTAGGCTAAGAAAATTTATTGTATTTCTCTCCCTCCTATAGTGGATTGAAGAATAAAAAAAATATTAAAGAAACGAGAAATAGGGATGTATCTTTAGCTAGCTACTAAAATGTCACAAAGTGCATTTATTGCACAAAGTGATTTTTTTGCGCTTTGAATTCGATGTTGGTGATTTCAATACCTAATTTTATTTAACACTCATTGAATACAGTGGTGTTAGTGAGATTTCTTAAATATATAAAAGTTTGATGGTCAATTATTAACTTAGTGACATTATTTCTCGAGTAGAGAGATAATATAATAAAATGTGACACGGAGGTATAGGATGATGAGTGTGAAGCTTGAGAAATTGAAAATTTTCTTGCTAATTTGACCCATCTCCTTTGTTTTGTAGAGTCAATAAGAAAACACAATATGAGCATTTTTTACGTCAAAGTTCCTATACATGCAAAATAGTACTTCTAAGGACATAAAATAAGAAAAAATTGATAATATAACTACAATTCCAAAGAAATTTTTAAAAGTTTAAATCATAAGGAAAATATTTTCTTCAGATAAAATATTTTCTAAATCGCATTTTTATGAGCTATATCTCATAGTGTAATAACTTACTGAGAATTGAGTTATAATTAAATTATGGTGCAAAGTAGTTGATACATCACACTTGCATTGATGCGATATGGGTTTGAAGCAATATTTTAAATTCTTTTCCAGTGATAATTTCAGTTTAAGCACTGGAACGTAATGGTGTACTATTTCAAGATTAACTACATATATATATATGTATATAAACTAATAACTAATACAGTAAATACATATATATATATATATATATGTAAGTGTATAACATGTATATGTGTGTATATGACTATTTATAAAATAAATATAAATTGATGGGAAAGAGATCCTTTCCTTCTAAAGGATGATGCTTTTCTCTCCTTGCTCAAGCAAAGAGTTTGTTCTTAGTCTTTGTCTTCTATACTTTGTCTATAGAGGGTGATATGAAGGGGGAATTGGAGAAGGTGTAGGCCTCTTTTAGCCTCACTGATCAAGAGAAGAAAGATATTGTATTATCTCTACCAACCATGCAAGAGTCCACATCAAAAGATAGGTCTTGTCTTCTTGTCCAAGTGATTGCTAAAAAGACTGTGAATAGGGAGACCTTCAAAACAGCTATGTTTGCGGTTTGGAAACTAGAAAGGTGTATAAGGTTTAAGGAAGTGGGAGAAAATCAAATACTTGTGGAATTCCAGTTGGAAAAGGACAAGACAAAAGTGGTGTTGGGCAAACCTTTGTCTTTTGATAGGATGTTAGTTTGTATGCAAGAGTTTGATGGAACCACTCCTCCTAGGGAGATTCCTTTCTCAACAGAGGGTTTTTTGGTCGAGGTACACAACATTTCCATTGCTAGTATGACAAAAGAGGTGGGAAATCAAGTTGGTCAGGGACTGGGAGAGGTACTGAATGTAGAGGTGGATAGTAGTGGAATGGGATGGGGCCATTTTTTGCAAATTAGGGTGGTAATTGATATAAGCATACCTTTGACTCGAGGCAAGTTTTTATCAGTAGATGGCAGACAAGTATGGTTGCCCTTCAAATATGAGAGACTTCCATTATTTTACTTCCATTGTGGAATAATCAAACATGGGAAACAAGGCTGCCCTCTGGCTGATCTGAGACAGCAGGCTTCTATAGAACGAAAAAAAAAACTCAATGTGGCCCATGGCTACATGTCAGCCAATCCTCCAAAGTCAGTTGGTGATACTCATTGAAAGTATGGTGGTGGCTAAAGTTGGCAACCTCACCACCACCAACAAAAGGAATATTTAGGCAAGGAGATGGATAAGGAAAGTGCCAGTGAGGGCCCTGAATTGTAGGAGCCTATTCAAGCCCCTATTATGGAGAATGCCAATCAAACAGAAGTACAAGGTAATTATGGAAAGTTTCCTATCTCAGCTGACGATTTGAATAAAAAACAAGCAAAAGTAGAGGACGACAAATCAAAAATTGAGGAAGTGCATATTTACTTAGCAGACAACATTGCAGAAAAGGCAACTATGACCAAAGATGGAGGAGCTGTATCAATGGAGACAAATTTGATGGAAATTAAAACTAAACAAGATTTCCAGGATCTAGTCGATATTTATATCACTCACAATAAGAAATGGTCCATCTTTGTGGAGGATTGTGGGTTAAGTGACTTAGGATATATGGGTGACTGATTCACTTGGAGAAATAATAGAGAGGGGCAACAATTCACAAAAGAAAGATTGGATAGAGGTTTTGGCAATGCTAGGTGGCTAGAATTATTCCCTTCACACTAAGTGACTCACGAGACGGCTCAGAATTCAGATCATGGGCCTATTGTGATTTCTATGGCTAAGCAGATGCCTAATACGCATAGAAGTGAGAAGCCTTTCAGGTATGAAGCAAGTTGGGCACTTAGAGATGATTGTTTACAGTTACTTAAGGAGGAATGGAAAAAACCAATGCTGACCCCACATAAGTTAGCATTGGCAACAAAAGGGTTACGAAGGTGTCAAAATAGACTGAAGTCTTGGAGTAAGGTAACTTTTGGGAATGGTAAGAGAGTCATAAACTCAAAGCTGTATTTGCTCCTCAGAAGTCATGAATCCAATAATGGTGAGGGGGGTGACAGAATCAAAAGGCTGAGCAAAGAGGTGGAGGGGCTTCTTGAAGAGAAAGATGTGAAGTGGAAGAAGAGAGCAAAACAAAGATAGCTTTAGGATGGGGACAAGAATACTAAATACTTTGATCAATATGAAAATCAGAGAAAGAAAACAAACTCTATACAAAAAATCCTTAATGATGCTGGGGAGGTTTACACAAGTTGTGAGGCCATTAGTGCTCAATTTCAAAAATTCTTTTATGAGCTATTCTCTACAGATGGTCCAAGTGGGATTGATAGGTGTCTGAAATATATGAAAATTATGGTTACTAAAGAAATGAATGGCTTATTGACTAGAAAGTTTACTGCAAAGAAAGTAAAGGAGGTTGTATTTCACATGAACTCATTGAGTTCACCTGGTCCTGTTGGTTTCCCCCTGCCTTCTACCAAACCCATTGGCGATCTGTTAGCAATGAAGTTAGAGAAGCAGCACTTTATGTTCTAAATTCTGATGGTATGGTTTCATATATCAATAACACCTTTATTGCTTTGATTCTAAAGAAAAAATCTCCTACTAAGGTGTCTGATTTTAGGTCTATTAGCCTTTGCAATGTCTTCTTTAAAATAATCTCAAAAACTATTGCTAATAGACTGAAGAGAATCCTCCCTGATGTTATCTCCCCAACACAATCTGCATTTGTGCTTGGTAGACTTATTTCTAACAATATAATTGTTGCCTATAAGGCCTTACATACAATGAACAACAAGTTATATGGCAAAACTGGTTATATGACTTTGAAGCTTGATATGAGTAAAATGTATGATCATGTAGAATGAACTTTTTTTAAAGCTGTCATGAGGAAAATGGGTTTTTCTTAGCAGTGAATTGACTTGTTCATGAAGGGGGTGGAATCTGTCTCCTACTCTCTCTTGATTAATGGTATCTCTCAACCATATTTCAAACCAACTAGAAGGATTAGGCAAGGTGATCCATTATCACCTTACCTTTTCATCATTTGTGCTGAAACTTTAACCTCTATGTTGAATAATGCCGAACATTCAGGAGTGCCGTTAATGGAGTCCCTTTGAAGAGAGGCAAACTACACATTAACTACCTCTTTTTTGCAGATAATAGTTTTCTTTTTAGCAGAGCCAACTCTCTTGAATGGAGCTAGCTAATTTATTTACTGAATACTTATGAATGAGCCTTGGGTCAAAGACTCAATAAGGAGAAGACATCAATACAGTTCAGCCGTAACACCCCCTTTCCCCATTGAGGTCAAGAATGTCTCTTGCTTACTTGCATACAGTCAGGCAAGAGACTTGCACAATTTGCAGAAATATTATTCATCACTTAAAAGAGTTTATAAAATAAGCTGTCTTAATAAAACATAACTCAATTTCTCAAACTGACTAAACTAGAAATACTAAGTTTATGGTATGTTCCTTCTAAGCTTGGCTTGACTACTTGTACTAATCATCATCCTGACCTAGGTGGTTAGAAAACATGAAATAAACTAAAATGAGTCAAAGACTCAATAAGAAATTTGTTACAACGGGAACATAATAAATATAAGGATTTTCATAAATTATTTCATGCTGAGAACTTAAAATCATGATTGATCATGCTGATGCTTATATTGTGCATCACTTGTCTTGATTTATCTGGATTAACTGATTGTTTTGACATGCCTGACTGATCTGATTTTTACTAAGCTGATTTGACCAACACACTTAACCTTATGTGCAAGGTTGTGCACTAACTTCCCTCGCTGCAGTACAAAGGAAGCTAACTGTGTAGTACCCTAGCGTACTACGGTAGACCACGCTTGAGTCCATGGCTTGCACTGCCACCCTAATCTAAACTAAATGCCCATCTGATTAACTGTTATGATCTTATCTTGTACTTGAACTTAAAATAGCTTATGTGTCTTATGTAACATGAGATGCATGACATACATACTGATATACATAACTTGTTATTTCTGAATCTGAACATGATGCTGAATGACATGATCATAAGTTGTACTGAGTGATATGTTGGCATATATCATGGCATTCGTGGTACATAAAAAGGGTTGTCAATGAATTGGCTTGAATTGTGATGATCCTAATTAATAATCAAATTACTTACCTTGTAGCGATGTTTCCTGAATCTTGTTTGGTAGCTCGCACCTATATGAAGTATTAAACATTACTAAACTGTCTGAAATAACGTGTCTTAACATTCTGCCAAATTAATACAATCAAGTTTCATACAAAAACATTGAATCATACTTATCATATAATTAAACATATTATAATTTATTAAAATACTTGAGGTAATTCAACACCGTTAAAATAAATCATGGAAACATAAATTCTTAAAATAGATTTACTTTCTTATACCAAACATAATTATTCAATGTTATAAGAAATCTAATAAGTACTAATATCATATAATTATTTAAACAGTAATATCATATATAGTCTTTCAAGTATAATCTAGTAAATAATATATTTTAACTCCCTTAAATAATTTCTGCTGGAAAACTTATGTTATTTAATTACATATTAAATAACAGTAGGGGTGAGTATCGGCCGGTCCGGACCGGCCAAACCGACCAGACCGGCCATTTTTGGACCGAACCGGACCGGACCGAATGAGTCCGGTCCGGTCCCGGTCCAAATTTAGGGGGACCGACCAAGTTCGGTCCGGTCCCGGTCCAGGGGTTTTCTACCCCGGACCGGACCGAATAAAAATTAAAAAAAATATTTATATATATTATTTATATAATATTTGTATATAATTAATTATATATGGTATAAAAAAATATTAATAGTCTAATATAGATTGTAGTTATACTTATACTAATATAGTTATACTAAATCATTATAACTAATACTTCAACAATAGCTATAGTGACCTATAATAATAGTCTACTATTAATACTAATATACTATTATATAATTTATATACTTATACTAATCATTCTAATTAATACTATGTATAGCTATATAGTATATTTATCACTATAATTAATATAATTTAATTATCACTATACTTATATTTAATTAATATAAATTATAATTATCACTATACTATAATTTATATAGTTATACTAATCATTATAGTTAACACTTATATAATTATACTAAAGCACTGATTCACCATAACTAATATTACTAATATATAGCTATATTAATGGTCTAATACTATTATAATTTATATAGTTATACTAATCATAATAAGTTAATAACTAAATCACTAGAAATATAACTATATATATTTAGTATGAATGTATTATTATATTCTTTAATATATAACTATAATATATAGTACTAGTATATATTAATATATTATAAGAGTTATAGTATAAATATAATATAGAAATTATAATATACTAAATCACTATAACAGTATAACTAATA
Source organism: Carya cathayensis (assembly GCA_011037825.1). Lineage (NCBI taxonomy): Eukaryota > Viridiplantae > Streptophyta > Magnoliopsida > Fagales > Juglandaceae > Carya > Carya cathayensis. Next base: position 81,943 of record QGSO01000342.1, read on the forward strand.
CTAATATATAGTTATACTTATAATCTACTATTATATAGTTATACTAATTACTATAATTAAAACTAATATATAGCTATACTGTATACTTATATAGTTATACTAATACTATTAGTCTATTATATAGTCTAAGACTCTCAATTCTAATATAGGCTATATAGTTATAACTAATACTAATATTTATATTAATACTAATAATGTAGAATATAGTTATACTAACTAACTGATTCAACATAACTAATATTACTAATATAATATAGCCAAATTGAATTACTAATAGTCTAATACTAATACAATTATATAGTTATACTAATCATAAATTCATAATAACTAAATCATTATAAGTCTATAACTATATATATTTAGTATCAATGTATTAATATATTCTTTAATGTATAACTATTAGCTATAATATATAGTACTATAATATATAGTACTAGTATAACAAATCAAAAAAATATATATAGTACTAGTATATATATTAATGTATTAACATATTATAAAAGTTATAGTATAAATTATAATATATCATATATTTGTAAATTTATAATAGTATTAGTATAGTTAGCTTAATATGTAATCTGTTAGTATTAAATCACTATAATCGGACCGACCGGACTGAACGGACCGAGTGGGACCCGACCGAACCGGTCCTTAGGAAGTTCAGTCCGGTCCGGTCCAGGTTGGGGAAATCCTGGACCGAATAGGTCCGGTCCCGTCCGGAAAAACTCTCCGAACTGGACCGGACTGGACCGAACTACCCCCTAAATAACAGTGTAAACTAGTTTCACAAAACATGCTCATTATATAATTAACCCAAGCGGCAGCGAAGAGCACAACGGAACCGGTTTGCGAAGGCTAGCGTGCGACATGGAGTGGCTCTCGGTGAGCTTGCTGCATCTCCTTCCTCTGTTTTCCTTGCTTAAAAACAGAGGTCGTTGGTTGGCTGAGGGAGTTGCCGTAAGGGTTGGAAACATAAAGGAAGACTTGAAGTTGGGGAGAGATACACCGCGCGACTGAGCTGGTGGGGATCGGCGTGGATGTTGGGTTCTGAGAGAGACGAGAGGCTTACGGAAGAGACGGCGGCACCTTCTGTGTTGCCCCGAGGTTTCTGGCAACGGAGTTTACGGCTGTCTTGCTTTCGAGCAGGTGAGTTCTCTTTTGGTGGTCCTTCGGCGTTGAAAGGCAGACGGACAGGGAGCTCACGGTGGAAGGTAAAATCCTCTTTTTCGGAGCTTGCAAACAGGGGTCTTTGTGCGAACTGGACTGTGGGTCGGAGCTGCTTCCATGGCGGTTCACGTTGGAGGGAGAAGCTGTTAGCGGTGGTCCGTGTGCTGGGAAGGCTGGGGCTCTTCTTCTCCATTTGATCCAACGGTGGCTGGTGCAAGGCAGCGTTAGGAGGCAACGTACGTAGGGGGTGTCGGTTCCCTATGGTGGTGGCTGGAAATTATGGGTGTCTCGGTTAAGAGAGAGAGACAGAGTCGGTTTGCTGTGGTTTTTAGGATTTTGATTCTGTGAAACTTGCCGACATGAAGAAGGGAATTAGAGGAGTATAAATACAGTGTGTAAGTCGGCAAAATCTGAAATCTTCGAGACGAAGAAAGCGGCTGAAGGCCGACATGGAATTATTGGAGGGTTGGAAATGGTCGAGATATAAAAATATGGCAGGATAAATGGATTTCAGGGTCTAGTACTATGAGAGCACAAGGTACTGCCAATGTTGGTGAGGCCCAGGCTACTGTTCAAGAACTGATTGATCTAGAGACAAACCAGTGGAGGAATGGTCTAATTGCAGATTATTTTCAGAAGAGGAGGCTGAGAACATTTTAAAAATCCCCATTAGTTGCACAAATGGCCAGTTTAATGTTAGAAGTGCGTACCATTTTAAAAAAGAACTGAAGGATCCGTCCAAGGGTCAACCTTGAGTATCTAATGACAAAACAGAACTCTGGTCTGTGCTATGGAAATTAAATATCCCTCTTGAAAATAGAATCTTTGTGTGGAGAGCTTGTTTAGAGGGTCTGTCCACTAAGCTAAACCTTTTTAAGAGAAGAATTGTTGATAATCCTAAATGTCCCATCTATTTTGCTGAAGAGTCAGTTGTTCATGCATTATGGTTATGTCCAACAGACAAGATGTTTGGTGTCTTTGCTCTGAACAAATTCGTAAATGTGCTATGTGGAAGACAAATTTCCTAGGGCTGTTTGAGACTTTTTGCTTTGATTTTAATATTGGCATCGTGGAGGAAATTTCAGTAGTGGTAAAAAGGATTTGGTAGAGAAGGAACAAGTTCGTTTTTCAAAAAGATTTTCAGCATCCTAATGAGGTATTTCTGCAATCTCAAGTAGTGTTGAAGGAGTTGCATAAGGGGGAAAAAAAAAAGAATGACCAAGAAGAGAATGAAGTGAGTAAGTATATACAAGAATGGGTACCTCCACCTACACACATCATGAAGGTCAACTAGGATATTGCTACAGACAAGGAGAGAGGTCTTATTGGTATTTGGTATTATCATAAGAAATAGTGCAGGGTCAGTCATTGCAACATCAAGAACAAACAGATTCCTCAAGCATGATCCCCTCTTGGCTGAAGCTACTGATGCGTTACAAGCCACTCTTTTCAGTCTGAATCTAGGTTTTCAAAATATCATTTTGGAAGGGGATTCTCTTCAGGTTATAAAAGACATTCCCAAGGACAATGATAATCTTTCTTGTTATGGGTTGTGCATTTCTAGTTGGTCTATTAGTCATGTGAAGAGGGAGGCTAATGATTTAGCTCATTTTCTAGCAAGAGCAGCTTTATTAGCTACTAATGTAACTGTGAATCAAGAATTTTGTCCTCCTTTATTTTGTTTCCTTTTTCTGAGGATTTGAATGAATGCAAGTTTCCTTTAAAAAATAAAAATAAAATAAAATGAATATAAATCGAAAACATTAGGAAAATAGAGATATTAGTGTCAAAAGACTAATATTAAGGAAATCACAAACTTAAATTGAGACAAAAAAAAAAAAGTAGAGAAATTATTTAAATAATGAAAGAGAAAGAGAGAGAGAGAGAGAGAGAGAGAGAGAGAGAATGAGGAGATATATTTAAATTTACAAAGAAATAAAACTATATAAATACCTTTTAGATTTTAGAGTTAATTAAATATAATCTAGATTTAAAATTTATAAAAATGCATCCAAACTTAGGAAAATTTCAAAAGTGCCAGTAAAACAGTCCAGAATATAAAGGGCCCGAAATGCTAATTTCGACCATAATTTGAATGAAACGGAACAAGGATGTATAATGTACTGGGTACTACACTAGAACATAAAATTCAAGAATGGCCAGAACAGAACTGGAATTNATCTCACTGTGGTAGTCCCAACTACCATTCCCCCCGAATGGTAGATCTTGTTACAGGACCCGAAGGAGAATTGGAATCTGACCAACTGAATACAATCGACTAGGCCACGGTGCGATGTTGATGATGGCATAGTATTTAACTTAGGTTACTACTTGTACTTTTGGAGTTGTATCTCAAGTATTCTTTTGATCACAACCATTTTAGACTAGTGTGGTGATCACGGCTTTTTAGTATGCCTTTATGTATGAAATATGTTTCAAGTATTTGAGATATTTTTAGTTTGGTGCATAGTATTGCTAAAGAAAAAAATTATCCGCTGCGAATATTGCATAATGCTAGATGCATGTTAGGAACATTGCATCTTATATGTCATGAACGGGGGCAGGTAACCTTGTGTTGCATGTCTCGACGCTTCAAATGTCCGTTCAATCCCAAGCGGAATTTGGAGGCGTCACAGTATTAGCAATAAGAGTATTACTAATTTACTATTATAATATTATTTCTATTATTTAATATAGTATTACATATAGTATCACTATCATTACATATAGCTATTAGTTATAGTATTAGTACTAGTATAGTTATTAGTACTAATAGACTAATAGTATTAATTATTAGTATTACATATAGTTACATATATTACTATTATTGCTATTACTATTACATATAGTTACATATATAGTTATCACTATTACTATTATTACATATAGTTATTAGTTATATTATAGTTATTATTACATATAGTTATTAGTTATAGTATTATTACTAATAGACTAATAGTATTAGCTTATTACTAATATATATATATAATAGTATACTATATGTATATATATTAAATATATCACAATATAATTACATAAATATTAAACAAAATTTCATTGGATTAAAATTAAAAAAAAAAAAAACATAGGGTGGACCGAACGGACCGAGTGGGACCGGACCGAACCGGTCCTTAGGAAGTTCAGTCCGGTCCGGTCCAGGTTGGGGAAATCCTGGACCGAATAGGTCCGGTCCCGTCCGGAAAAACTCTCCGAACTGGACCGGACTGGACCGAACTACCCCCTAAATAACAGTGTAAACTAGTTTCACAAAACATGCTCATTATATAATTAACCCAAGCGGCAGCGAAGAGCACAACGGAACCGGTTTGCGAAGGCTAGCGTGCGACATGGAGTGGCTCTCGGTGAGCTTGCTGCATCTCCTTCCTCTGTTTTCCTTGCTTAAAAACAGAGGTCGTTGGTTGGCTGAGGGAGTTGCCGTAAGGGTTGGAAACATAAAGGAAGACTTGAAGTTGGGGAGAGATACACCGCGCGACTGAGCTGGTGGGGATCGGCGTGGATGTTGGGTTCTGAGAGAGACGAGAGGCTTACGGAAGAGACGGCGGCACCTTCTGTGTTGCCCCGAGGTTTCTGGCAACGGACCGAGTGGGACTGGACCGAACCGGTCCTTAGGAAGTTCAGTCCGGTCCGGTCCAGGTTGGGGAAATCCTGGACCGAATAGGTCCGGTCCCGTCCGGAAAAACTCTCCGAACTGGACCGGACTGGACCGAACTACCCCCTAAATAACAGTGTAAACTAGTTTCACAAAACATGCTCATTATATAATTAACCCAAGCGGCAGCGAAGAGCACAACGGAACCGGTTTGCGAAGGCTAGCGTGCGACATGGAGTGGCTCTCGGTGAGCTTGCTGCATCTCCTTCCTCTGTTTTCCTTGCTTAAAAACAGAGGTCGTTGGTTGGCTGAGGGAGTTGCCGTAAGGGTTGGAAACATAAAGGAAGACTTGAAGTTGGGGAGAGATACACCGCGCGACTGAGCTGGTGGGGATCGGCGTGGATGCTGGGTTCTGAGAGAGACGAGAGGCTTACGGAAGAGACGGCGGCACCTTCTGTGTTGCCCCGAGGTTTCTGGCAACGGATTTTACGGCTGTCTTGCTTTCGAGCAGGTGAGTTCTCTTTTGGTGGTCCTTCGGCGTTGAAAGGCAGACGGACAGGGAGCTCACGGTGGAAGGTAAAATCCTCTTTTTCGGAGCTTGCAAACAGGGGTCTTTGTGCGAACTGGACTGTGGGTCGGAGCTGCTTCCATGGCGGTTCACGTTGGAGGGAGAAGCTGTTAGCGGTGGTCCGTGTGCTGGGAAGGCTGGGGCTCTTCTTCTCCATTTGATCCAACGGTGGCTGGTGCAAGGCAGCGTTAGGAGGCAACGTACGTAGGGGGTGTCGGTTCCCTATGGTGGTGGCTGGAAATTATGGGTGTCTCGGTTAAGAGAGAGAGACAGAGTCGGTTTGCTGTGGTTTTTAGGATTTTGATTCTGTGAAACTTGCCGACATGAAGAAGGGAATTAGAGGAGTATAAATACAGTGTGTAAGTCGGCAAAATCTGAAATCTTCGAGACGAAGAAAGCGGCTGAAGGCCGACATGGAATTATTGGAGGGTTGGAAATGGTCGAGATATAAAAATATGGCAGGATAAATGGATTTCAGGGTCTAGTACTATGAGAGCACAAGGTACTGCCAATGTTGGTGAGGCCCAGGCTACTGTTCAAGAACTGATTGATCTAGAGACAAACCAGTGGAGGAATGGTCTAATTGCAAGATTATTTTCAGAAAAGGAGGCTGAGAACATATTAAAAATCCCCATTAGTTGCACAAATGGCCAGTTTAATGTTAGAAGTGCGTACCATTTTAAAAAAGAACTGAAGGATCCGTCCAAGGGTCAACCTTGAGTATCTAATGACAAAACAGAACTCTGGTCTGTGCTATGGAAATTAAATATCCCTCTTGAAAATAGAATCTTTGTGTGGAGAGCTTGTTTAGAGGGTCTGTCCACTAAGCTAAACCTTTTTAAGAGAAGAATTGTTGATAATCCTAAATGTCCCATCTATTTTGCTGAAGAGTCAGTTGTTCATGCATTATGGTTATGTCCAACAGACAAGATGTTTGGTGTCTTTGCTCTGAACAAATTCGTAAATGTGCTATGTGGAAGACAAATTTCCTAGGGCTGTTTGAGACTTTTTGCTTTGATTTTAATATTGGCATCGTGGAGGAAATTTCAGTAGTGGTAAAAAGGATTTGGTAGAGAAGGAACAAGTTCGTTTTTCAAAAAGATTTTCAGCATCCTAATGAGGTATTTCTGCAATCTCAAGTAGTGTTGAAGGAGTTGCATAAGGGGGAAAAAAAAAAGAATGACCAAGAAGAGAATGAAGTGAGTAAGTATATACAAGAATGGGTACCTCCACCTACACACATCATGAAGGTCAACTAGGATATTGCTACAGACAAGGAGAGAGGTCTTATTGGTATTTGGTATTATCATAAGAAATAGTGCAGGGTCAGTCATTGCAACATCAAGAACAAACAGATTCCTCAAGCATGATCCCCTCTTGGCTGAAGCTACTGATGCGTTACAAGCCACTCTTTTCAGTCTGAATCTAGGTTTTCAAAATATCATTTTGGAAGGGGATTCTCTTCAGGTTATAAAAGACATTCCCAAGGACAATGATAATCTTTCTTGTTATGGGTTGTGCATTTCTAGTTGGTCTATTAGTCATGTGAAGAGGGAGGCTAATGATTTAGCTCATTTTCTAGCAAGAGCAGCTTTATTAGCTACTAATGTAACTGTGAATCAAGAATTTTGTCCTCCTTTATTTTGTTTCCTTTTTCTGAGGATTTGAATGAATGCAAGTTTCCTTTAAAAAATAAAAATAAAATAAAATGAATATAAATCGAAAACATTAGGAAAATAGAGATATTAGTGTCAAAAGACTAATATTAAGGAAATCACAAACTTAAATTGAGACAAAAAAAAAAAAGTAGAGAAATTATTTAAATAATGAGAGAGAGAGAAAGAGAGAGAGAGAGAGAGAGAGAGAGAGAGAGAGAATGAGGAGATATATTTAAATTTACAAAGAAATAAAACTATATTAATACCTTTTAGATTTTAGAGTTAATTAAATATAATCTAGATTTAAAATTTATAAAAATGCCATCCAAACTTAGGAAAATTTCAAAAGTGCCAGTAAAACAGTCCAGAATATAACAGGGCCCGAAATGCTAATTTCGACCATAATTTGAATGAAACGGAACAAGGATGTATAATGTACTGGGTACTACACTAGAACATAAAATTCAAGAATGGCCAGAACAGAACTGGAATTGAAAACTATGATTTGAACTTTGAAGCCTTAATTCAAACATGTTTGCCTTAGATCAAGTTTATTGGTCTTTTAGTAAGGCTGAATGATAATATGATTATTTTGTATAAATGTGAATATCTACATTTTGTATAATTTGTCGTTCCGCTCAGTACATTACGCTCCCCTCACTCTACTCCGCTTTACTTTCGACATCAGTCTATTTTCTCTATATACATGTATCACTTGATATGAGCCACATACTACAACAGTAATTACCAAGGCCCAAGGAAGAAGTCTCTGGTGGCCCAAGGAGTTTTAGATGGCATCAAAGCCTAACTGATAATTCTTATTCCCGCTGTATGAATTGTGAGACATCTCATAAGTTCTTGGATCATGGCTACTTTACTCTTGGCTGAATATTAAAACTCATACAAATGCATTATTTATTTATTTTATTCTATTGCGTTCTCATTTATTAGACATGATCTGCTAATTGGACCCATCTAGCTTGTTATATGCTGAAAATTGATTGGTTATAAAAACATAAAAGCGGAATATCCCAAATATATTGACTGAAAATTCTCACAATAGCATAGGGGCATTCCCAAAATACAAACAAAAAGGTTCTTCACTAATATACTAAGCATCTTCAGTACCTCCTAAACACGTCATAGACCAGGCTAAAATATATAACACCAATCAATTTAAAGTCCAACTGCTTGAATAATACCATCAAACCAAATTCCAGTAGTAATCAATAATCAAACCAATAGTAAGGCAACTGCTTGAACATCAATAATCAATATAGCTGTCATGGTGACATTCCCGATTTTTCCATCAGCATGGAATTCCCTGACATTCAAGCAACACAATTTCATACTAATCGGCACAGCGCTATGCAAACTGAGCTGCTCCAAGCTTGACAGTTCTAAATTTCCAGCAAGAATACAGCTAAAACCATAGTAAGTTGCATAGAAACAGCAGAACAAAAGAGTGCTAGACAATTCTTCCAACTATACTGTCAAACAAATTTATCTCAATAAGCACAACACAATCACCACATCATTCTGTATTTGTCTCCGGTCGACTAATGGTCAATTCTGTATGTGTCTCCAGTCGACTAGAAGAACTTACTGTGCTAAAAATGCCTCTCGTTAGAATGAAAGCTGGTTGTTTCGGAGTTGGAACTATTGCAGTCTCACTGTCAAGCATGGTAACAATATTTGAGATGGTGGGGCGGTCACTTGGGTCTTCTTGTACGCATAAAAATGCAATATTAACGCATTTCACCAACTGATCAACATCGCAACTCTCATGCAAATTCTGGTCCATTACATCCAACACCTTGTTTTCTACCCACAATCTCCATGCCTAATACATTTTTTCAAAGACATATTGATATGAAATAAGACGATAAAAAATACAGTTAAAAAATTGTGAAAAACAATAACACGCTTACATAAGCTATAAGGCTCATGGCTTCTTCTGACCGATAAAATCCTGTGTTCTTTTTTCCACTTATAATCTCAAGAAGAACTACACCAAAACTATAAACATCGGATTTGACCGAGAAAAGTCCATCTAATGCATACTCCGGAGCCATATAGCCACTGCATTGGGATCATTTTCAGTATACAAAGTTGGAAACCTTCTTGAGTTTTGTCTAAATGGAATTTGGAGATTGGGAATTATGGTTATATTATACGAAAATCAACTTTCATAATTAAATAGTCTACCATAAACTTACTAAGTTCCAGCTACTCGGGTTGTGTTATCTTATCCCCAGTATCTTTTCCTGCGACAATCCTTGCCAAGCCAAAGTCGGATATTTTGGGGTTCATCTCCTCGTCTAAAAGAATGTTGCTAGTTTTCAGATCTCTGTGGATGATCCTCAATCTGGAGTCTTGGTGAAGATATAGAAGTCCTCTAGCTATTCCCAAGATAATGTTGAAGCGAATCTTCCAGTCCAAAAGCATGCTCAGATTTTGATCTTTCAAGGTTTCCAATTTTCATTGAAGAGAATAATTTTAGCAGCACCAAAAAATAAGCTTTTACTCTAAACAAAATACAGTTTTATCAAGCACTACAGGAAGTTAATAGTTTGGTTTAGAAACTAACCAAATATAAATAAGTCCAAACTTTTGTTCGGCATGTACTCATAGAGTAAAATCTTTTCATCTCCCTTTATGCAATATCCTCGAAGTCTGACAAGATTCCTGTGTTGGAGTTTTGAAATCAACACCACCTCATTTTTAAATTCCTGTAAGCCTTGTCCTGATACACTTAAGAGCCTCTTTACAGCAATTTCTTGACCTCCTGGAAATGTACCCTGTGACAAAATTACCCACAATATAACCAGTAACAGAAACTAGTATATAGGAACATACCAAATTATGCTTCTACAATTACCATGTAAACAGGCCCGTAGCCCCCTTGTCCAAGCTTGTTTGTATCTGAGAAGTTATTTGTAGCGGCTAGTATGCTTCCCAGATCGAAAAAAGGTACTTCAATGCCTTCCCTATCTTCTTCCATAGGCTCAACCGAGTCTATCAAGTCTATGACATGCCTTTCACTGTCTAATGGGCGAAGTGCTCGATCTCTTCTATCACTTCTTATAACTTCTGAGTGCCGAATACAAACGTATACATTATTTACAAGATAATTACCGGATCATACTAGTAAGTGTTTTCATTGTGATATCATTGTGGAGTACGGTGTGATTGCACAAAGGAGTTACCTTGTCTCTTGACCCTCTTTCTTATCCACATGTAAATAAAGATACAAGCGAGAGCAGTCACACATGCAAGAGGTAACGCAACAATCAAGGTCAATCGAATCTTTCTCGTTGAAGGCTGATCTTTTGAAGGCTCTTTCGAAGGCTCTTCTGAAGACTTAGGAAAACCATCTTCTACAAGAAAGAAAGAGGACATGTCTCACTTAGATATTTAAAATATTGAAATGAATCTTCTTGAATAGGTCTGTGACGATGTTCAAGATCAAATGGGAAAAACAGATATTGAAACATGTAACAGATCTGCTATGCAGAGTTTTCAGACTGCCTAACAAAATTAAAGATTTTGTAGGTAAGAGTTGATTGTTTCTCACTTTCTTTTCCTTATCCATCTTCTCTTTTTTCGAAAAGTAGCTGTAATACATTGGCCAAATCAATGCCTATTGGTACAATTCAGCCACTGAATCAACTCCATAATATTCTGACATTTTTTAAAGGATTACCTGTATCAGCATTTGCTACGCGAACAGAGAGGTTACGACCCTGGTTCCGATGCGCCTCTTGAAGATTATAGAAAGAGTCACTCCAAAAACAGCAACTGTTTTCACTAACAGTTCCTCTTTTCGTGCTCTTTCCAGCTTCCTGATATGAATAAGCGACGCACAGGTCATTCGCAAGGCACCCCGTTTTACATTCTGTTTCATTTGCTACCTTGAAATCATCTATATATGGATCGCTCACTTTCTTCACCTTTAAGCTAAAAAATTTATCGAAATTAGTTGATTCCGAATTTCTGATGCAGCCACCAGAAAAATCTCTTAAATCCACATAATGAAAAGGGTTAGTAGGCTTGAACCCCGGCAAACATTTGCATGATAAAGGCCAATTGTCAATATTGCAGCTCCCGAATTTCCCACAATAGTGATCAATGCCACATTCGTCTTCCGGTTTCCACCATTTTAAAAACCAATTGCGTTCCAACTCATTCCAGGTCAGATACTGTAACTGCCCATTGTTATTCATTACCAGCTTTGTGAGATTTAAACTTCGATTAGTCGGCAGCGGATATTTAGATTTATTGTCAGGTATCTTGGGTAATAACAGGTCGGCTATGTAAAAAGGAATTATTTCATCCGGGCTCGAGAACTTACCTGGCATCCGATTTTTCCAGTAAACGATTGATTTTTTTAAGACAACATAGTGGCCCTCTCCTTGTTGATCTAGCTTAAACGTGTATAGCCCAATTCCAGGGTCATCTTTGCCTTTCGTTGAAGTTAATGCCAGTTTTTCAGCCATCTTCATACCTGGAAGAAAAGTATCGGTTGGTTGTTTGAAGCTCTCCCATAGATACGACTCCATGTGATCATCATCTCTTAATACCAGGTTTCCAGAATCCATGAGCGTCACAGTTCGATTTGTATGGGAGGAAATCTCCGTAGAAAAATACACTGTCCCGGCGGTGTCCCATAGCTTGAGGTTTCCATCTCTTGCAATTCCAAAAGAACCAGTGAAATTCCTAGGCAATGGTTTGTCCCGGTTGGCAACCCATACAGCTGAACCTCGATCCCCTTGATGATAGAATATTCCAACGAAAAATTGGCGGCCTGTGGCGTAATTAATGTTGGCAGTGCTAAAGAACCTCAGTTCAAACTTTTTTCCCGCGGAGACAAGCCTTTTGTTCAAAACAATAGACTGGCCATGCTTAAGAGTATCTCCAGCATAGCAATATACAGGAGAGGAACACAAGAAGAAAAAGATAGAAGAAAGCAAAAGACTTGCAGACCATTGTCTGTTCAGTTTTCTTCTATGGTTTGCCATTTCCAAGAAAGCATGTGTACATTGGTTCATGACTCCATTTCCGTTCTTGATGGCTTGCCATTTCCAAGAAAGCATATCACAATAATTGTGATCTTGAGGCTTTGGCTTTTCTTCTTGTCCAAAAAACCAAAATGTGTGGACTGTAATATAAAGATAATGTTATGAAACTTATAAATTCTTTAAAGGATACAACGATATATATAGGAGTACAAATGAAACTATGCGTTTGACGACTAGTACTATGCATTTGACGGCTAGCTAAAGGTGGTCATACAATACAATTTGAATTTGATTTCTAACACTCCCCTTTTGGATGACCACATATAAAGAATATGCCTCGTTAAAACCTTGTCATGGAAAAACCCAATGGGAAAAAAACCAATGACGAAGGAAAAAGAGTACAATATTCTGTATATCGCCAAGTGCTTTAAGATTGCCTCATCAAAACCTTGCAAAGGAAAACCCAGTGGGATAAAACCTTAACGAAGGAAAAAGAGTACAATCAGCACAAGTCTTCAAGACTTTACTCCCCCTGAAAAGTGCATGATAATATGTCTTCAAGTCTCCGCATTCCAATGTTCTGCACAATCTTCTTAAATGTTCCAGTTGGTAATGCTTTAGTGAATAAATCTGCCAGATTATTTCTTGACCGTAGCTTCTTGACATCAATTTCAACTTTCTTCTCATGAATTGCAATGATCTTCTTGTGTGGATCTGATAGATAACTCGCATCTGTATATCCATCTAATTGTGGACTTGATCCAAATAATCACATATTCAGGGCTTCAATTGAATTGGAGATAAGGTACTTCAGGACCAAGAATTTCTCTATCGTCTTCACAAGGACGAAATGGATTTTTCTGCTCATCAAATTATTGAGCAACCATTGGAGTACTCAGGACTTTATAGTGAAATTCACCATATTGATCCAAGATCATTTTAATATTGAATTCAATACTCTTCTGGAGTTGTGCTCTTCTGGAGTTCTTGTAAATAACACAGTTAGTGAAGAATTCATCAATATTAAACCGCTAACCTCATTTTTCAACAAAAACGGTGGCCAGCTTTTTAGATCAGACAAGCAACGCAAGCTTTTTCAGCTTTTCTGTAGCTGTCAGGCACCGCAGAGTTATGATGCTACATCTTCTTGTCTCTTGTAAAGAGATACTTCACGAGGGACGCCGTGAAGTAATAGAGGTGCTTCGTTCTTTCTTTCATAATTTTCTCTATAAAAGAGATATTCAGCTCATCTTCATTCACATCTCATCTTCTTCACTTTTCTGTAATCATACTGCATTCTTACTCTGCAATCTCTTTCTGCATTATTACTTTGCAATCTTTTTCTGTATTCTTACTCTGCAATGGCTCAGCAATCTTCTCATGGCCAATATATAAGGTATTATGCACCTCGTTCATCAGCTGTTCCTGCTTCTACCACAGGTGCTATAGTACAATACAATAATGATCTGACTAATAAGTCAGATGTTGAAGCTATCTACGAGCTTGTAAATCTCGGTACCCATTACTCTTCAACTATTTATACATTTTCTCAGCGACTTCTTCAGGAGTCTAACATGAAGATAGAAGCAATAAAGCAAGAGAATAGGAAATTAAAATCTCTGCTTAAGTCTTCTTTTAGATTGCCTACTCCTTTAGATAAGGATGACATGCAGATTCTTGAAGAACTTGAGCGTTTAAAGAATGAGGCGAAATGCCTCAAATTTCTGTAATTTTTTCTTCAAGATAATAAAATAATATTTCACAAATATTCATATTTGTGTTTCTATCTTCTGGTAGATATTTTGTGTGCTCTATTTTATTTCTCATTTAATAATGCACATTTATCTCCCCCTTGAAACCTAAAGGGTTTCTGATTTATATTTCAAATATATGCAGTTCTTCTAATCTCTTCAGGAGTTTCAGCAAGATTTAAATCATCAACCGTAATAATAACAGATCCGGAATCTCTTAATAAAAATACATGGGTATATTGGATTATTTGTCAAATCCTTCTTTCAATAAATATTCGCTAATGCGTTTATACCACATGCGTCCGGATTGTTTTCTGGATGTACTCAGATAAGAAGTTTCGGGCATTTTATATCTTTCAGGGATTTTCATTTATATTTTTGGATGTATTCAGATTAGAAGCTTCATGCATTTTATATCCTTCAGGGATTTTCATATATATGTCATAGTCTAATGACCCATATAAATATGCAGCGACCACATCCATTAACTACATATCCAATCTTTTTGTAACTACCAAGCTTAATAAAAAATCTGAATGTGATTGCATCCATAACAGGAGAGTATGTTTCCTCATAATCAATCCCTGATTTCTGCAGTTTTCATGAGCTCTTCTGGAGCTTCAATGACATTTAAATTATCTATATAAACTGCAATAAAAAATAATATAAATACTAAAAATATATGGAAAATAGTATGTTCCACATGCGTTTAGCTTGCATTAGATCATATAAGGATTTTAAGACTTGATAGAATATGTACTTTAGTACTATATGCTTCATTCATACCCAAACTCTTGGTAACTATCAAGTTAATACAAATCTCAATATGATCTCTTTAACTTCAAAAACATATCAATATTATTTTTGAGGGAAATATATTCGTGATTTATAAATCACATTTTCATTTCCTTTATACAAATACCCACTGATATTCAACAAGCATCACCTCATAGGTGTTTGAACTTCAAGTCCATATGCATCACTTTTTACTAGTGATATCAATTCTGCAGGAATTGTTTCTTTCAAATTTGGCCAATATTTTACGTCGGTATTCTTCGACGGTTCTGAGCTCACTTTCTTTATTACTTCTGGTAATATCAAGTGTCATCTTATATGAAAATACGTTGTCGACAACGGTTTTATTTCTCTCTATAATTTCTCTATTACTCATGAAATGTAATATCGAGATCTCGTTATTTTCAGGTACCTGTCCCTCTTTAAGGGAAGACATTTCATGAAAACCTCTTCAGGAGGTACTCTTCAGGAGTATTATACTCTTCAAGAGTTTTCATTATAAGAGAATTTTGTATAGAAAGTTTAGATGGATCTTATTGCTTGTTTTGTGGGTACGGCCTCTTCAGGAACACCGATTTTTTTTTTGTGCTTTTCTCTTTCGAGATGCTTTATCATTTGTATTGATAGGTCTCACATGCTTTCAGAACATGTCTTATGTTCATTAGATGCTAAATTTCTAATTGTCCTACGGGGACTTCAATCCTCACTGGGATTTTAGCAGCTAGAATATGAGACCTTTTATCTTATTGCATCCATAAATTAATTATCATCTGAACTTCTGTTCACGTATGATAATCAAGATAACGTCGAATTATTTCATTTTATTTGCTTCTAGCAAATTTTTCTTTCCGCTCATAGTAGGAAAACTTTATAATAAAAGAATCTTCTGGTTCTTTTATGGACGTCCATATAAAAATTATTCGACTTATCATAATTGATTTCGAATGATCAAGATAATCATGAAAAACATACAAATATTTTGAATCATATCATTTTTTATTCATCAACATATTTGATTCAATAGTTGTATAATATCATCTCAAAGAGAAAGCTGATAATATTTTCAATACGATTCTGGCCCGAAATCATTGAAGTACTTAAAGATATTCATACCACGTCCAATCTCTTGGTTTCTTTGAAAACAATTCGTCATTCTCTTCTGGGAATGATATAAATCCAATTTCATTCACTTCAGGGAATGATGTGGAACTAGTAGGACGTGGCTCATGATTTCTTAGCAAAATCTCATTATTTTGCTTAGCCACTAGAAAACCAGATATAAATTTAGAATATATTATGAACTTTTGACTCGATATTGCTACTTCAGGAGCACATTCGAGGCGTTCATTTTAAACATATATTCTTTATGATTTTTCTCAACACACTTTCAATATGAACTTCAGGTGCATTAATCATAATGAGATTTTTTGTACACGTATCACTCATTTAAATTATCTCACGGAATCAATAGATCTTTATTATGAGATACTCAATAAAATTATTGATTTAGAACAATCCTTCAGGGATGTTCAATTTTTATTCCAAGATGAATTTTATCATCAATAATTCACAACAAGTATATAAATAAATAAAACTTGTATATAAATTGAATGAGAATAAACATAGAATTTAATCAAGTAATAATAAAGAATATAATCTTTAATACTCACCTTGGAGATTGTAAATAATATATTGAAAAACTTACTTAAATGATAAGATCATTAACTTCATAATCAACAGAATCTCGTGCGCAGCTCCCTTGATTTTATTTATTTATTTATTTTAATGACGGCGCCTTCCTTCCTCTTACTCGGGTTCTTGTCTTTTAAATACACCCATGGATCCTCACCTAAATTACGCAAGTCTGCCATTCCCAGATTCTCACCTAATATCTTGTCTTTTACAAGATATTATTTTGTACAGAATCGACTCTTCTCCAGTAGCCACGTCAGCTTTCCGGGGACGGTGTTCTTCGTTGAGTTACCGAGCTGCCGGCCGACGTGCGACGCGATCTGGAGCGTGGACTTGTCAAGTGAGTCCGTATCGTCGCGGCATGGAGGAGATTCCAATCTTAGCTGGAGATCTGACCTCCATGGGCGATCCAAAAGGAGTCGTCTCTGGAGGCGGCAGTGAATGCAGATTTATTCAGAGTGGAATTAAAGAACTCGTGAGGACAGGTGTTGTTCCAGGAGTCGGAGCGGGCGAGGGTCATGGGCCCTTGAATATAGAAGTCTCGTTTAAGAGAGCCATTGTTCCCGATTTCCGTGAAGTTGGTGAGAAAAATATTTTCTGGGGTAAACGCAGTTCTAATCCAAAAACTAATTTCAACATGAATCTGCGCTCGATGCTGGACGGGTCCTCCATCAGTATCAGTTTGGACTGGTCTTTCACCCCGCACATGTCCAAGTACTCCCTGTTCTCTCGCTCTTTTCCTCTGAATATCACCCGCTGTTCTCCCGGCTGTAAACCTGTCTCTCCCATCAGTAGCTTCTTCACCTCCCCAAACGTGGTCTGAGAATTGGTCGGGAAGGGAGCCATGGTCTTGGGATGTCGAAAAAAGGAAGGGAGAGATGCAGGGAAGTGGATCTAGCACATTCCATTGAAGTAACCGTGGGGTCCTCCGGCAAGACAGCAGAAATAGACCTCAGATTCCTCCTCAATCTACTGGTGGAATCCTGACAACCCATCGGAGCCAGAGTTCCAGGAGTACAAGATCGACCAGCAAACCGTTCTTGTGGAGTTAGCCATGGGAGGACTAGCTCGAAGCATTGGAGGAAAGATCCAGCTGGGTTAGGCTCTTCCTCTAGTTTCTGGTGTTGGTTGGCTTTCAGCGTTTCCTCTAGCTCGAAGCTTCCCCCGAGAACAGGTGAGTTCGTACAATGGGACGATTGACTGGAAAGGATCTTGCGTTGATGGCAACGAGGCTCGCCTCGAGTTCACCGAACGTGATCGGGAAGAGCAGTTGGAAGGCGGTGTTCCTCTCAAGCAACATCCCATGTCGAAGACTCAGCCGCCGATGCCCATTTATGGCAATTTGAAGCTGTTCCGATCGGATCTACAGCAACAAAGTTGCAGCTAAGATGAGTGGGGGTGGGAGAATCACACTTCCCGTTCATCGGCAGAGTCCCGTTCATCTCCTTGCATTTCTCTGCTACAAGGTTGCTTATCTTGCTGCTTATATGAATTGGATACTCAACAATAATCTTGGAAGTGGTGTTCGTGAGGTCGAGATTGATGAGATCAGAGAGAAGAGACATGGCTGGATCTCCATGGTTTCTTGGGTTTGGTAGAGAGAGCCAGAGAGAGAAAGAGAAGAGAGAGGTTGAACTTCGGTTCAAGACTGGGATGGCTGAGAGGTTTAGATAGAGAGAAAGTAGATCGTGCTGATAACGTGTTATGAAACTTATAAATTTCTTAAAGGATACAACGATATATATAGGAGTACAAATGAGACTATGCGTTTGACGACTAGTACTATATATTTGACGGCTAGCTAAAGGTGGTCATGCAATACAATTTGAATTTAACTTCTAACAGATAAATTATTATTATTATTATTATTACTTTTTTTTAAGAAGAATGCGAAACTCTAATTTTATTGATTATTCTCATATGTGACAAACGAAAACTGCAGTTATAAACTGGATACCTAGGGATTATAGATATACAATAAGAACCAAAAGCAGGCATTAAAATAATAAAATCCTAACACAATCCAAAGAATCACAACAAAATAAGCCAAAGAAACACAAACAACCTGCGAAAACAACGTTAGCCCGAGATAAAACAAAACAAAAACCAAGCAAAAAAACCACAAGCAAATAAAGAATTACAAAAGCAATGGAAAACAATATAAAGATAAATCATATTTTCCTTCAAAAAATAAACATAAATCATATTTGCAATATTGAGTGTGTTAGTATTTTGTTTTTTTTTTAAATGATATTTATATGAGAAAAAATTAATTTTTTTAATGGTAGAATCTACTCTTTTTTAAAATGAATACATAACGCTTACATAATTCATGATTATATTTAACATTACTCTTATAAAAATTTACATATTATTTCTTTTTCTACGAAAAATCAATTATATTTTACTAAAAAAATACAACGGATGATGATTGGTCATAGTTATAATTAGAGGTGTAACCAGTTCGGTTTGGTCTGGTTTTGGATAAAATTTAGTACCAAACCGATATGAATCTGGTTTTACATTTTCAATAACTGATTTTGTACCTATTACTCCCCTAAACTGGTTCTGTCGGTGTTACCGGTTCCAGTCCGATTTGGTCTGAGTTTTTGATTTTTAGAATATTATAATATATAGTGATATATTATTAGTATAACTATTAGTACAATAAACTATAGTGATATAATATTTTAAAATTTAATATTATATTAATTAGTAATTTATCATATAATACCAAACTATTTTATATATAATTATATATTATATCTAAAAATTATATACAATATAAAAAATTAATAAATATATATATGAACCGGTCTAGTTTTAAAAAAAGAAAAATTAAAATTGGACCAATTTTGACTGATTTAAAAAAATAAAAATAAAACTGGTACTGGACCAAACCAAACTCGGTACTGGACCAAATCTACCAGTTCAGTTCAGACCAAATCTACCAGTTCAGTTCAGTTTGATCCGGTTTATCGATTCACTATTTTTTACTTTTACATCCCTAATTGAAGAAAAAACATGATAGATTTATTAAAACGGTTACTAGGAGTTTTGCAACTAGTATGCACACAAGGGATGTTTGGAAAAATTGTAGTATTCACACACCTTGGTAGGTGTTATTCCTAAGAGTTTTGCTATATACAAATAAAGTTACGTACTAATCTGCATATTAATACTGATTTTTTTATATTTAAATTTTAAATTAGTACTATTTTTAATAAAATCTACTTTTTGACCAATTACTTTATATTGATGAATATATTAATACACAATTGTACTTATAACTAAATTTTACCTATTCCTAAAAATAAAAATTGTAGAAAAGATGAATGTCCAACAAACCTATGCACACGGGTTTAAGGATACAGTACGGGTGGGCAGCGGGCCCCGGAACCCGTTGCCTCGCCCCGTTCGCCCCGCCCTCGCATAGGGCGGGGCGGGTCGTCCGCTCCATTAAGGCTGGGGTGGGGCCCCCCGGCCCGCATGGCCACCTCCAGCGGAGGCAGGGGATGGAAACGGACTCCCCCCGGTCCGTTTTTCCCCCGCCCCACACCGGTTATATATATATAATATATAATATATTATATTATATATATATAATAACTGGATACTTAAATGAAACGGCACCGTTTTGTCCACCACAAAACGGCGCCGTTTCATTAATGGGTTAACCCTAACCCATACCCCCCCGGTCCCCTCCCCTCCCCTCCCGAGTCCCCCTTCGGCCTTCACAGTTTGCACGAAACCCACTCCCGTCGACGCCCCCGTGTTCCCTCCTCCCTCTCGCAACCAATCCATCCGCCGCACGCCGTATTCCCTCCTCCATCTCTCTCGCACGACGCCGGACGCACGCCGCACGCCGTAGAAAGGGGGTGCGGGGGGTGGATGGATTGCCCCCCCACCCCGTATCCCGTCATGCGGGACAGGGTACCCCGCCCCCGCATACCAGGGGCGGGGGACGGGAGAGATTTTCCCCATCCGCCCCATGCGGGGGCGGGGGCAGGGGGCCGGGGGGGGTCTACTCCGCACCGTATGGTGCGGGTAGCGCCCGTAGGATACAGTTTCGGATAAGAACATTTTTGAAAAGGAATCTAATCGTACGTTGTTGACTAGTAATTGCCTCAAAATTTTCCTTGGAACGTAGCAATGATATGATTCTCTGTTGCATCCTTAATATTAAAAAAGCAATTACATTTCACATCTTGCAACAGAAAATTAATTATAAACAAAGGCTGAAAGAAAATCTCTGCCATCCTTTTAGAGAAAATCTGTATCTTTGATGACGGAAACGTGAATGCTCTTTCTTCTCAAGATTCTCCAAGCTGAAATTTGTAAAGAAATGGCCAGAAGTTGACCATCTTATCCTGCGTGCATCTTTATTTGTTGGTGAATTTCAACTACCGTAGCATGCGCCAAGTTGACCAAACATAAAATTTAAAAAAAAAAAATCTAACATTTCTCATATCTTCGTTTTAAAAAATTATTCAAATACAAAAAAAATTTCTATTTTTAACTTTTAATTTTTTTTAATCTAATCATTATATAATCAATACTCAAACATAAAAATTAATACAATATTTGCAAATTCAAAAAATGTAATCTAAAAAAAAATCATATTCAAATCACCTTTTAACTTTATCCATCCACTTTCATAAACTCTAATATTTAATTTAAATTAAATTTTGTTCAAGATTCACTTTCATTTTTCAAAATCTACTTTCATTTTTCAAAATCTAATCTAAAATAAATTTTCAAATATTTCTAAATATTTTTGGTATCTCTGATATGATTTTCTTTGTGGGTTTAGAATTAATGTCAGGTTTGGATACAAAAAGTATTTCATCTCATTTAATCATTACAATTTTTTCAAATTTCTACACAAAATACAATATACAATTCAAAATTTTAAAATCCTAAAATAATAATAATATTAAAATAATATTTTATTTAATTTTAAATTTTTATTTCAATTCATCTGATCTCAACTTATTATCCAACACTTCCAATACGCCCACTTAATCACTGGGCCACTAATGTATTGATGGACTTTAGGAAACTCAAAATTTCTTGGTGGGAAGAAGAATTATTGGTCAAGCTTTGATGCCACCTGGGGTAGGTTTATTAAGTAGGATGAGAATTTGGAGTTGAGATGAAAATTTAAAATATTATTTTTGAATATTATTATTATTTTGAGATTTGAAAAAGTTGAATTAGAATTTAAAAAAATTAAATTGTTTATTATATTTTATATCAATATTTAGAAAAATTATAATGATAAAATAAAAATTTTTAGTTGAAATAAAAAATTTGAATTGAGATGTTTTTATCAAACCTTCCCTAAAACTCATTGGGCCACCAGAGATTTCTTTGTTTGGCCTTGGTAATTACTATGCATGCTCGACGACGTGTGGATGGCCGTTGGAATAAGCACAGTTTCATCTAAAATGCCTCACTTAAAGTTGTATTTGGATACTAAGCTAATATTAAATATTTTATAAATAATAATAAAATATTAAATAATAATAAAATAATAAATAGTAGCCACTAACTAAACGTAGCCTTAACTTGTTAATAAACTCTCAAGCATTCACAATGTAATTCTATCCAGTAAACTAGCAATAAGAAATTAAGCATCTCTACCACGTTTACTGAACAAAGTAGCTTCTGAAAAATATCCGAATCTTTGCAAAGGTGCGTCTGGTTTATTTAGTGGATCGATTGGTTGTGATTGAAAGTCGCAATTGATGATGAAGTATTGTGATAAGCGAGTTCTTCTACTTAAAAATCAGTGTGCAAACTATATTTTTTATTTTATTAATATGACAAGACTTAATTTGTAAAAAATTTTAATTTTAAAGTTTTCTAATAAATCAAGTCTTATTATATTAATTAAATGGAAGATGTACTTTTACACACAGACCTTCAAATAGAATTTTTCGTAGTTTTATATGCTTGCTTACGTTGCTTGAGTGGGTTAAAGTACTGTGACCATATAGGTACACCTGATTTATTGACTTCGCTATAAATATGAGTAGGTGAAGCTTCCATCCCTAATTAGAAGTATTTTTTAAACCACTATGGCTAGTTTTTATTACAAGGCACATTTTCATTTCAATCATTATAGTCATTCACTTAACTATCTTTTGTACTTGATGTAACTTATAATATTAAAAAAAATAATTAATAAAAAAATTGGCACTTTCCATCATGGGCTGAACTTGGGTATTAAGGATGTTTGAAAAAAAAAAATAATATGATAATTTTGTAAATAGTAATAAGATAATTTATGAATAATTATTGGACAGTTTAAATAAATCAAGTATTTTTTGAATTTTGAGAAAAGAAAGAAAAAATTAAATAAAAAATATTATAAAATTAAAACTTTGTTAGAATATAATTTTAGTTTTGATATTTAAAAAATTTGAATTTCTTTTTATTTTTTAGTTAAATGTTTGAGGAAATTGTAATTATTAATTTGATAAAATTATAATTATTATTTTAAAATATTTATTTTTTTAATTATATTTAAAAATAAAATAAAATTGGATGATATGGAAGAAGATAGGTTGAAAATAATTTCCAAAAAACTGTACATCAGCAAGTTGCAAGTGCATTTGGGTGTTGGGGAGTCCTCAACTCTCCTCAACACTTCTCACTACTATTTATTACTTTATTATTACTTTTCACCTACTTTTTAGTACTATTTATTACTTTATTATTACTTTTCACCTACTTTTATTACTATTCATTACTTTTTATCTACTTTTTATTACTATTCATTATTTTATTATTACTTTTCACCTACTTTTAAACAAAGCAAAAGCACGCTATATAATAACATTCTTTGTTAGAGTACTCTAATGATTTAATTATCTTATTTTTTAAAATATATCATTAAAATTTATTTATTTTTATTTTATATATTGACTTTTACGATATATTATACATCAGTTTATCTATTTTTTCTTTATATTATTTAAATATTATACTTTTTATTCTTTTTTATTCATTTCAATTAAAATAAAAAGTAGAAAGTAGAGAAAGAAATGAATAAAGAGTAAAAAGTAGGAAGAGAAATGAATTGAAAATTTATACAAGTGTGAACAGTATTCTATAAATGTGGAGGAGGTACTGTAGCAAACTGTATATTAGAAATAAAATACATAATCCATTGGGTAGCTATTTTGAAATGTTTTCTTCAAATTTTACAAAAATATAAATTTTACATAATCCATTGGAAGTGCTCTTAGACCTTTGGTTTTTCTAGAAAACCTTTTGTCTTCCCTAAGGTGGTTTACTTCATCTAAGATGATACACTTCATCTATCAAAAATAGGTAATTGTCCTTTATAAATAAAGTTGTGACCCTTGCTATTTTTTTATGGATGAAATAATGAGAGTAGACTAAAGGTTGTAGGAGTAATAAATGAGGGTCTCTAGTCTTACCTATATAAAGGGGCTTGTGTTTTCCATTAGAACCATCCAAAAAATTCTAAGGCAAAAACTAGAAGTCTCTTCCCTACAAAATCTCTAATCTCTTTTGAGTTATCAAGCACAAATTGCTGGAGGTAAAAGATCCTATAATTTTTTTTTATTCATTAAAGTTATTTTCTTACATTTGGAATCAAAGCGGTTGCCTTTCAGTTTTGTGTTTGAATTATTAGCATTTCACTTTGTTCATGGAGTGGGCTTTTGAAATCCAATTTTGTTCTTTGTTTTATTCTCTTGGCCTGATCAATGAATTTTGTCATAATCTATGTTGTGAGAGAAAAGCCGGGTCATGATTTCAAACTTTTGTGGGCCTTTCGGCTAATTTATAGTTTTTTTTTTAAGGAGATGTCCAGTTGTATTTCTTTTAATAATGAAGGTAATGTCACAACATCCTTATTATTTAAAAGAATACATAAAAAAAAAAAATTGGAATCTCATTGTAATTAAATCATAGGTTTTAAGGATTTATCCCTATAGGAAAATCTTTAATTTTTTGTAATTTAATTAGTTTAAGAAAATAATTTTCGGTATTGACAATAAAATTTATCTTCTGCCTACTTGTGTTGATAGTTTTATTTGTTAATATTTGGAATAATTTGTCTTATAAATAAAGATAAGTAAATTTATGCTGTTATGTAACATTTTCCCATAGGAAGGTTAAAATTTACTTGAATTTATAGCATTAAAGTTTTTCTTGGTTTTGCAGCCGTTGTACCACAATTCTTAGCTGATGGTGTTTATTTTATTCCAATGCTTGATGGCACTAATTTTTCTAACTGGAAAGATTCGGTTCAATTTACCTTGGGATATATGGACCTTGACTATGCATTTCGTGTGGAGCAACCACCTGCTGCCACGAATACGGATGCATGGAAGTTATTAAAAATCGCCAATGGTGGGAGCGATCTAATTGCCTAAGTCTAATGCTCATAAAGTCTCGCATGAGTAAGAGCATTAGAGGGAGACTTTATGAGCATTAGAGGTTCTATTGGTAATTGCGCTATAATTAAGAAATTAATGCAGGCAATTGATGAACAGTTTGTTCGCTCTGACAAAGTTTTAGCTAGCACTCTTATCACGCAATTCACTACTAAAGCCTTTGATAGTTCTAACGGTTTGCGTGCATACATTACAGAAATGAGAGACATTGTTCTCAACTTAAGGGCTTAAAGATAGAGATATCTGAGCCATTCTTGGTCCATTTCATCATTGACTCACTGTCATCTGAGTATGGACCTTTCAAGATCTCTTATAACACACATAAGAAAAACTGGTCAATTACGGATCTTCTGACCATGTGTGTGCAAGAAGAGGAAATGATGAAGCATGATCGACCTGAAAAGTGCAAATATGATTGTGAATGATAAAGTTAAGACGGAGAAGGGTCAAAGTGGACCTCAAAAGAAAAGGAAGCATAATGTGCCATCAAAATCCAATAGATCCAATAGCAAAAAGGTGACCTGCTTCTTTTGCAAGAAAAAGAGACATGTAAAAAAGAGTTGTATTAAGTATAAAGAGTGGCTTGAGAAGAAAGGTAGCTCTATATCTCTTGTGTGTCATGAATCTTTTTTCATTGATGCTCCTAAAAGTTCATGGTGGATTGACTCTGGTTCTTCAATTCATATTGTGAATACATTGTAGGGTTTTCTCACCAGAAGGAAACCAACAACAAGTGAACTCTGGGTTTTCATCGAAAATAAAAGGGCGTTCACAAGTTGTTGTAGTTGGAGTTTTTAGAGTAATTCTCAAATCGGGACATGTTTTGGATTTAAATAATATTTTTTATATTCCAGAATTTTGTAGAAATTTAATTTCTGTTTCCAAACTTGTTATCAAATGATACAGTTTCCTTTTTGAGAATGTTATGACTGTTTTTAAGAATAAAATTCCTATTAGTTCTGGAACTTTAGTTGATAACTTGTTTAAATTAGATATTCATTTCGATTTTGAAGAGAATTATCTCTCCCTACATTCAGTTGGCATTAAGAGAAACACTTTGAATGAAAAATCTTTTCTACTATGGCATAAGAGATTGGGACACATCTATATAGAGAAGATGAGACGGTTAGTAAAAGAAGGGGTCCTACAGAATCTTGATTTTACTGACTTCAAGAATTGTGTGGACTGAATAAGGAAAATTCTAAACGCAACGGGGGTATATCCCCGTTGCGTCCTTGGTGCCTACGTGGCTTAATAATGTAAACGACGTCGTTTACAATTTGGAAAAGTACGGGTCAGACGTTGGCAATCCCCTTCTCGCATTTGTTCTTTCCTCTCATCTTACATGAGCCCTAACCCTAGCCCTCTCAGCTCCCTCTCATCTCTCCTTTCTCATCATCCCTCTCATCCGACGCAGAAAAACGAACCTTAACCCAGAGAACCCAAGAAACCCACACGAACCCTAACCCAAAGAAGCCGTGAACCCACTCGTCCTCCCTCTTCCCTTCGTCCTCCCAGAGAACCCACTCAATCTTCTCCCCGTGCCCTCCCCCAAACCTCCATCCCATCGTCATCACCCCCCCGAGGCCGCGACGGGACATGAACCCTCAAGGCACGAATCTTTGTTGTAGAACCTAGGTTTTTTTTTTTTAAATATATATTTATGCTTTTAGGTTTATGAATGAAAGTTGTGATTGTGATTTTGATTATGATTTTTAAAGTGTTGATTAGTTTATATATTTTGAAGTTGTGAAAATTTTTTATGAATAAAAGTTGTGATTGTGATTATGAGTTTTTTGTTGCCCTGTTTATTTATGAATGAAAGTGGTGATTGTGATTGTGATTATGATTATGATTTTTAAAGTGTTGATTATTTGATTTGGTGATTTTGATTCAACATCCATTCGGTTTAATATTTTGGAATGTGAAATTTTTTTTTATCAATGAAAGTTGTAATTGTGATTATGATTTGCCATTCTAACACCAAATTAAAGGGGATTCATCATTCATTAGTCATTACCATGTATTAGACATAAACAAATAGCATTGGAGTAAAAAAGTAAAACAACATATAAATCTCAAAATAGCCTTTAAGGAACCGTGTATATAAGTTATAGATACTGATATAAACCCATAATTTAAGTCAGCGACATACCAAGGCAGGCAATAAGAGAGGGCTAGGAGACTTCAGCTGGTTATCCAGAAAGGGCATGATAAGTTTGGAACCAGAAAGTAGTGATTGTCAAAGCCACCTAAAACATTGAAGGAATAATAAGGAAAGAAGTGTATTAGAGAGTAATTAAGCCATTGCAAGGCAGCTCATCTGCTTGTTGTATTGGTGTTGATAGATCCGTATTCAAGAGAGGATATATTTTCCAGCAAGTCTTATTACTGAGAACAATATTTTAGGAATGTGGATAGCAATAAAATACTTATCTAAACCAGCAATAACAATAAACCAACAATAACAATAAACCAGCAAGTCTAATACTTATCTAAAAAAGTGTTCATCCGTATAGATTATCTTTTGATCTATAACTTATAAAAATAAAATAAATCTTCTGGCGATCTTGTATACATATCCATACTTGTCTTTTAGGTTACTATGATAATTTCGTTGTCTTAATCTTGCCTATCCTCATGTAGAGGATAAGCATTCATCTTCATGAAGAATGGACACTCCTCAGCAAGTATTGTTCTCAGCAAGTATGGTTTATTTATATATTTTGCATGTGCACAATTTTTTTTATGAATGGGTTAAAAAGCTCTAATGGACCCAACCCTTAAAAAAACTGCTCTGTTGCTTGATTTTAAGTAGATTAAGAGCTCAAGGTCTAACAATATTGTATCAATGAAGACATTTGTCAAAACTTGCTGCTCTTCATTAATTATTCCATCAATATTCAACTGTTATTCAATTGTTTTATGGGGTTCATCGTAGAATGTCAAAATCATCTTCATCAATATCTTCATCACCTTTTCCCAAACGTACTTTGGGAAAAGAATTGTGCTTCTGCAAGCTCGAAGCCACATTGAAATGGTCAACTACTACAAAAATCCTAGACGACTCTTCTTAGGGTGTTCAAAGTATAATACACAGGTAACTACATTTTTTGTTGCCTAAAACATTTATATATATATTGATTAATATACTGTTCATGCATTTCTAATATATGCATGAAATGAAATGGGCAAGGATTACCATACTGTAAATTTTTCAAGTGGTTGGATGGTAATGAAGTGACTGAGCTACAACTCCAAGAAAGAATTGTTGAATTGTTAAAGAAAGAGAAAGATGTCGAGAAGATACTTTAGCTACTCGAAAAGAGGAAGATTGAGCTCTGTAAAATAGTGGATCACCTCGAGAGGGTGCAGATGGTCCTGTCGAATAAAAGCGATGAGGTTACGCAAAAGGAGTTGGTGCTTAACACACAATTAGCTAAAAGAAGGCGTTTAGGCACGCTACTTTGGATTTATTGTTGTTTTGTATTTGAACATGCATTTTACCTAGTGTTATATAAGTAATTTGGGATTGTTATTAGTAGTTCTGTGTTTAGGTACTGGACTTGAAATTTGTATTAGCCATTGAGCAGTTTGGAATTATTTTGGTGGTTAGGCAGTTATTTTGTGGAATATTATCCTAGTTATGTAACTGAGATACTGTTTTAACGTATTTAGAATGTAATCAGGTTGAGCAGCTTTCTTAATAATTTAAGCACCTTTCTTAATAGTTTAAGCAGCAATGATTAATAATTTTTCCAATTTTCTGCTGTTATACGGGCTACAAGTCCATTTGTTAATTTGGTTTGACCACTTAGTAATAAAAGTAGCTTAGCTTTCCACGTAAAGATCTGCATCCTATCACTTTTAACTCATCGATGACAACCTGGATATCATTATACACGCTATTATATACATCTGTTGAATTATCTACATGTTCCAAAATATCATTTCCAGCTCTGAATGATGATGAGCAAGAAGATGGGTATACATTTTGGAACCATTCTGAGATTGCTAATGTGTTTCAAGGCTCAAAAGATTCCTGCATATCACATCCAATAGCACAACAAAGTGCACAATCAAATAACCATAAAGTCACAAAAAATTTCCTGCATAAATCCCCCTATCCAAGCGCACATCAAAGTGCCTTAAGGCACAAAAAAATCCCTTCAAGACTACAAATCCATTAGCATAACAAAGTGCACAATCCAAGTACCATAAAGTCACATAAAAATTCCTGCATAAATCCCCCTATCCAAGTGCACATCAAAGTGTCTCAGGGCACAAAAAAATCCCTTCAAGACTACAAATCCATTAGCACAACAAAGTGCACAATCCAACCCTTAAATACACTACAAAATGTTCAATCCACAAATCCAAGTGCCTCAAATACACAAAAAATATTCAATCCACAAAAAATATTCAATCCACAAATCCAAGAGCACAAGAAAGTCCATAAAATATATTCAATACACACATATTTCTTGGAATACATTCAATACACAAATAAATATATTCACAATCCCAACCATCAAAAACACTAAATCAATTCATTGCAACTGTTGTTATCCATCCAACCCAAAGTGCACTAATTATGATCCATCCAACCCAATTTGTATCTATAAATAGTAAACCAAAATATTAATTGATACCACATAAAAATTAGTATTAAACTCGGGAAAAAAGTTTGAATCCACTTACGCTTTCTTGACTCTGACTAGCTATTTCTCGAGACTGGGTTCCAGTAATGTCTATAGCCACGCTTTCTCTTTGAGGAATAGCCTATTGAAAATCAAAGGTAAGTTATACAGCCAAATATTGTAACTTAGTAATAAAATTAAACTTGTTAATATATCGCCATGTGTCCAACATTGGAGACATCCATCTCAGAAGGGCGAAATAAATTCCTGCATACTTCCGCGACAGGTGTATCTCCTTAATCCACGACCCGGGTATCTCCTCCATTCCGTTAATAATTATTTAACAAACAAATATACATTAAATCTTCTTCGTCAATAAAATATAAATAAAAAGCGGATATTAAAATATTTGCACCTCTTTACGCTTCCCCTTTGTTGGTGCTTTCTTCGTCTTTGTTTCAGCTTTTCACATGTCTATCTCCATCCTGGATGTTCTCCTTAGATATGAAGGTCTGCCTTTGCCTCGCACAACATGTGGACTGCGTACTTCCCCTTGAGCACCGACCGTAGTGTCCTTCCTTGTACTATCAACATTGGAACCAATTTGAGTCATCGATGGGCGTTCTTGATTGGCACAATACAATTCAATCATTGCATATAACTTAGTTCTCGCATCCTCAGTATGCTCTCTCGAACCCGCTGCATGAGAAATCATCTGACAATAGATATTTAAAAGATTAAATATCTATTAGAATCTGCTCGTTGTTCCCCTACATCGTAGCTACTGTCGATTAATGTGTATCGCCTTCTAATATACTTCCTCCATCGATCTAAAATGTATATTTCTGGCAAAAATTTAATATCATTACACCTGAATACGGCCAAAATGTGCCGACACATTATCCCCCTCATCTCAAATAATCCATAAGAGCACCTTGCAACTGCGTTTTCCTCACTAAAGTCCACAAAATACCGCACCAACTTGGTGAACTCTTCCACACAAATTTCATCCTGTATCAGATATGTCTTTACCGCACCATCACTTTTATGTAACTTTGGATTCAAGTCAATGATGCCGTTGACTTACTACTGAACTTCCTTGAATTTAGCATTCGTGTACAACTCTTGGAACCTCTTTTCAATCGAGATCTAGATATGAAGGGGATTGTGACATTAAATGATTGGAAGTCCATGAGATTTTCATCCTCAATTTTTTTTTTCAACACGTTATCAAATTGGTTTACAAACTTCTTCAAGTTTGTCCTAGAATGAACGTAACCATCAAAAAATGCATTCATGCTCTCGCTTCGTTGCGTTGTACTCATTCTAGCCCAAAACACTCTTTTAAAAATGCTGGTACCCAATATTTACGCTCAATGTATAGGCTTTGCAACCATGCATCCTCTTTCAAGTTGTAAGTGGCAAGCAATTGATCCCAACATTTCTCAAACTCATCAACACTTTGAGAGTCATATACACATTTCATCAATGAATTTTTCATCCCAGTTTTGTAGGAATCATATGCGCCAAGTTTCTCGGGGACTTTCTTCAATATATGCCAAAGAAAAAATCTATGTCGCGTTTTTGGGAAAACAATTGCGATTGCATTTTTCATCACTCTATCCTGATCAGTGATAATAGCTATCAGAGCAATACCATCCACGCATTGCAACCTTGTCTCGAATGACCACACAAAGGTCTCGGTATCCTCACTGGAAATCAAGTCTGCTCCCAACAAAACTGATTGCCCATGGTGGTTTACACCAACAAATGGTGCAGAGGGCATCCCATATCGATTCGTTAGGTATGTGGTGTCGAATGTGACCACATCACTGAAATATTGGTAGGCTACTCTACTAATGGGGTCTGCCCAGAAGACATTTTTTAACCTCCTGTCATCATCTATATCCATCATATAAAAGAACCCAAGATTTTTGAACTGCATCCGTAAAAAGTACTCTCGAAGCGCTCTAGCACCTCCTACGCCAAGCCGTAAATGTCTTACCTTGTCAATATAATTACGACAATCCTTTTTCCAAAAAAGGGAGGTTCTCAAATCCACCCGCTGTGGCGCCCCCAAAATCCCCACGTACGGATACGGGGAATTCGAGGCGCCCGGATGGTGACATCACGAGTCACCATCCTAACGACGAGTGCCAAGTGTGTGCAAGCGACACATGTGCACAAGAAGATACGCAGCGGATAGCAAAGTCAAATATTAAGTACCAGAATTTTTCTTAAATAAAATACAAAACGGTTCAAAGGTACATAATAAAATATTACATGATATAAATATTGTTTTAAAACTAAGTACAAAGCATAACTTCAAATCAGAACTCCGGCGGAGCCGTATCCTCGGGCTCAGCCTCCTCCTCCTCCTCGAACACTGCATCAAAATCTACGGTACCAAAAATGGTGCCGCAGGTAAGTAAAACCCAAACACCACTAGATAAAAGCATATTAAACTCAAACAATATGCATGAATGAATGCCAATGCACAAAACTCTCAAACCATATTTTTTCCACGCACGCCAAAAACCCATCTGGCTTAAAAACATAACTTTTAAAACCAAGCCTCGCCATTATCCCAGATAATGGCCCAAATCACCATTTTCCCAGAAAATGGATCACAAGACCATCGCCATTTTCCCAGAAAATGGCTCATATCCGAAAACCATGAAAATCAACCAATTATGCATGCACCATGATCTCCCCTAGGGATCATCCGCACACTCTGGCTCTGTGCCACACCGCAGGTAACGTCTACGCGTGTGACACCTACACGAGTGATGCCCAGACTCGCGCCTCCAACTCGCGCGTACCTGGCCAGGCCATCCTCTAGTCCCCGCCACTAAAAGGACCACGGAGTCGACACGACAGCGTTACCGTATCGTGCGATCCGGTCGTCGCCCGGCGACAACCCAGGGGATGTCACTCAGTATTATCCACTCCCGAGTGACCAGAGGAGCTCCACCGAGATAATAACCCATCCCGGCTTGGGCTCGTGATACGCACACTCCCAAAAACCATTTACGCCAATAAAACATGATTTTATCCAATAAAATAAAATACAAGTGCATGCATCATGTAAATGCCAATTTCAATGCTCGACAAATAAATTCAACCATAGCACAACAAATCAAGCAACTCCGTCCTCCATCCATCCGACCCCCGAACTCCTCGGACTCAGTCCGGAATCAGCGAACCAACCAAATAATTTATTGAAAGAGTAAAATACATTTAAATCTAAAAGTAGCGTTTGGAAAATACTTACAGCGCTATATAGGATTTTTAGAAGGTTCGGCGCGAAGCGAACGGCGATGCGAAAGCAACGTAACAGTGCAAATGCACTGTTCCCGTGGGTCGCAAAATACCCACTTTTGACCGGGGACAAACCAAGACACCAAATTGATAGGGAATGGTCTAGAGATGTTTATGAAGCTAGTGGAAGTGAGTTTTGGCCGTGGGTGGCGGCGAAAACGCCGGTAGGGGCGGAAAAAGGGCAAATCGGAGTTGAGCTCGTGGGAGCCGCTCCGGTGACCGTTTGAGGCCGGGGATGGGTGGGTTAGGTCGGCAAGGAGTAGGGGAAGAAGTGGTGAAGAGGTGGTGGCCGGAGGTGGAGCGACGGCGGCGGATCGGGCCTCAAGCCGTGCGGCTTGTTGGGCTTTTTCCGGCCAAACGGCCGGCCGGTTGGGGCTGGGAGTCGGAGGGGATGATCACCGGCCGGAGGGGAGTCGACCGGCAGGGGTGGCGTCGGGCACGACGCCGGCGAACGGCGGGCCTGGGCGGGAAGGCTTTCCGGCGTGGGTGAGGAGAGAGAGAGAAAGAGAGGGACGCGGGGAGAGAGAGAGAGAGCCGAACGGGAGAGGGAAAAAAAGGAAAAAGAAAAAAGAAAAAAGGAAAAAAGAAAAAGAAGAGGAAAAGAAAAGATGAAGGAAATTAATGAGGTCCAGTCCTCACGTCGGAAGTCCAAAAACTGATCAGCCGAAAACGGTAAAAACATAAAACGATTAAAATAAATTAACACTACATCAAATAAATAAATAAACACCAATAAAATATTTTAAACACATCAATAAGCTAAAATAAAATAAATAACTAGTAAAAACCAATTATTTAAATTTTTAAAACCAAAAACAAGCCAAAATAAATTAAATCACAATTTAAATCCAACAGCCAATAAAATCCATTTAAAACTCGATAATTTAAAATAAAAGCACTATAAAATATTTAATTAAATTAAAATATCCCTTCAGTGAAAATACACATAAAAGCGGGTCATCACATCCTCCCCCCCTTAAAACAAATTTCGTCCTCGAAATTTGCAGGTCCGAACACCAACTTGAAACAAGCCATACAATTCCACATAAAACCGACTGCAACCAAGATTAAAAAAAACGTACCGTCATCACTCGAACAAGTAGGGGTACTGCTCCCTCATGTCCACTACTCGCTCCCAGGAGAAATCTTGAGCTAACGGATCTCCCCAGGCCACCTTAACCAGATATATCGTTTTAGACCTTAACTGTTGCTCCTTCCAATCCATGATCTGCGATGGAACAACCTCATAAGTAAGGTCCGGTTGCAACTGAATATTCTCTGGGTCGACAAAACGTGGCTCTTGTTGTCCAAAACTCTTCTTTAAAGACGATACATGGAAGACATTGTATATATCCCCAAAATATTCTGGCAAAGCAACTCTGTAAGCGACGGACCCTACCTTCTCCAAAATCTGAAAAGGTCCAACATATCTTGGATCCAGCTTTCTCTTCTTCCCAAAACGCTTAACTCCTTTCATGGGAGAGACCTTAAGATAAACCCAATCGCCTTGTTCGAAAGACAATTCTCTCCTCCTGGTATCCGCGTAACTCTTTTGACGACTTTGCGCTGCAGCCATGTTATCTCTTATAATCTGAATCTGATTTTGCATATCCTGTATTATCTCGGGTCCAATTATTTTCTTCTCCCCGACTTCATCCCAACATAAGGGTGATCTGCATTTTCTACCATACAGAGCTTCATAAGGAGCCATTTGGATGGATGCATGGAAGCTGTTATTATACGCGAATTCTATGAGTGGCACGTGATTCTCCCAACTTCCTTGAAAATCTAAAGCACACGCTCGCAACATATCTTCAAGAGTTTGAATCGTGCGCTCTGACTGGCCGTCTGTCTGGGGGTGATAAGCAGTACTAAACTTTAATTTAGTACCTAAAGCCGCCTGCAAACTCTTCCAAAAATGGGAGGTGAACCTTGGATCTCTGTCCGACACTATGCTCTTGGGTATCCCATGTAGTCTCACTATTTCCTTTACATACAAGCGGGTCAATTTTCCCAGAGAATCCGCATTATTGACCGGTAAGAAATGAGCACACTTAGTCAGTCGATCAACAATTACCCAAACTGAGTTCTTTCCACTGGGAGTCCTCGGTAAGCCCACTACAAAATCCATAGAGACGTCATCCCATTTCCATTCAGGAACAGGTAGAGGCTGGAGCAAACCTGCTGGTCTTTGATGCTCGGCCTTGACTTGACGGCAAGTGCCACATCTCTCAATATACAAGGCAATATCCCTCTTCATTCCTTCCCACCAATAATTTTTCCTTAAGTCCCGATACATTTTGGTGCTACCCGGATGAACGGAATAGGGAGCCGCGTGAGCCTCCGTCATAATTCGCTCCTTAAATTCCGAGTCCTTAGGAATTACTCTACGATCTCGGAATCGAAGAATCCCATCTTTATCCAAACTGTAGTGCAACGGCCCTCTAGATTTTCTGACCCTTTTTCTAATGTCCAACAGCTTCGGATCTTTTCTCTGAAGAGTCTTCAATTCTTCAAAATCAATTACCCGAATATCAAGAATTGAAGATATCACTTCCTCTTGCTGCGAACTTCCAATAAGGAGCCTTCTCAACCCGCAAAGTAAAGAATCCACTCCAGAAGATTCAGCTTCATCCTCTAAATGTGACTTCCGGCTCAAGGCATCTGCAACTACATTTGCTTTTCCTGGGTGGTATTTAATCTCGCACTGATAGTCGCTTATTAGCTCTAACCATCTCCTTTGCCTCATGTTGAGATTCTTCTGAGAAAATAAATGCTTCAGACTCTTGTGATCGGTGTAGATCTCGCAAACTGCTCCATATAAAAAGTGTCGCCAAATCTTAAGGGCAAACACTATTGCGGCCAATTCCAAATCATGTGTCGGGTAATTCTTCTCGTGGTCTTTCAGTTGACGAGACGCATAAGCCACGACCCGTCCTCCTTGCATGAGAACACACCCCAAACCAAATTTAGATGCATCACTAAAAACAACAAACGGCTCAAGCGGTTTTGGAAGTGCTAAAACTGGCGCAGTTGTCAATCTGTTCTTCAATTCTTGGAAACTCCTCTCGCACTTGTCTGACCAAACAAACTCTGCATTCTTTCTAGTCAAAGCGGTGAGAGGACCGGATAATCGGGAAAATCCCTCCACGAATCTTCTATAGTATCCAGCAAGTCCCAAGAAACTTCGGATCTCGCGCACAGTCGATGGACGCTGCCATGATAAAATAGCTTCCACCTTACTGGGATCAACTGCCACACCGTCCTGGGAAATTACATGCCCGAGAAATCTGACTTCTTCCAGCCAAAATTCACATTTGCTAAGCTTCGCGTACAACTGGTGCTCTCGTAACTTCCCAAGCACTAAGCGAAGGTGATAAGCATGCTCGTCAACATTCTGGGAATAAACTAAAATATCATCAATAAAAACCACTACGAAAGAATCCAGATAAGGTCGAAAAACCCGGTTCATCAGATCCATGAAAGCTGCAGGAGCGTTAGCCAACCCAAAAGGCATCACTTTGAACTCGTAATGCCCATATCTTGATCTAAAAGCAGTCTTGGGGACATCTCTATCTCTTATTCGCAGCTGATAATATCCCGATCTCAAGTCAATCTTCGAGAAGATAGCCGCTCCTTGAAGCTGATCAAATAAGTCGTCAATTCTTGGAAGAGGGTACTTATTCTTTATTGTCACTTTATTAAGCTCTCGATAATCAATACACATTCTAAGAGTGCCATCTTTCTTTTTAACAAATAAAACTGGTGCACCCCATGGCGAAGTACTTGGCTGGATAAACCCCTTGTCGACCAACTCTTGCAACTGGGCTTTCAACTCTTTCAACTCGGCTGGTGCCATACGGTAAGGGGCTTTATGCACAGGAGCCGCCCCGGGTTCTAGATCGATAGCGAACTCCAACTCGCGGACTGGAGGTAACCCCGGCAAATCATCTACGAACACATCGGGAAATTCTCCTACCACTGGAAAATCTGCCAAGGACTTGTTCCCAATTGGCGTAGACGCCACTTGAACCAAAAAGGCATCCGCCCCACAAGCAATATCTTTCTTCGCTTGAATTGCCGATATAACCATCGGCTTCTCTTTTAATTTACTTCCCATAAACTCTAAACAACCACCATCTGGGAGTTGAAAACTGATTACCCGACTTCTGCAATTTATACTTGCACAATACCGATATAACCAATCCATGCCGAGAATAATATCAAATCCCAACAACTTGAACACCACCAAGTCGGCATCAAGGGTCCTACCACCAAAATCCAAGGGACAACCCAACGCAACTTTAGAACAACAAACCATTTCACCATTCGGAAGACTCACCACTAACGATCCTGGTAGGGGTCCCGTAACCAAATTACATATCCGAGCGAACGTAGAAGACACAAATGATTGAGATGCACCCGAATCAAACAATGTGCAAGCATAAAAGTCATATAACCGAACTCTTCCTGAACCAAACACATACACCCACAAAATCCGAAACAAACAAACATCAAACCACACCAAACATCAAATCCAAAAATTAGTTAATTTAGAACCATACCTGTAATCACTCCAGCATCGTGGGTCGCTGGTGCCTCATCATCCACCTCTCCAGGGGTAAGAGCATACACTCGAGCCTGTGCTACTTGTCTCTGATTAGCTCTTCCACCACGTCGACCTCCACGGCTTCCTTGAACTGTATTAGGACACTCACGGGCAAAGTGTCCCTGCTGGCCACAATTATAGCATCGAGCTCCACCCAAAGTGCACTCACCCGTATGAGCTCTATTACACCTCATGCAAACGGGCATCCGACCTCCTATACGCACTCCTGAGGCAGCTTGTGGTCGAGTTCCAGACCGCTGAACAATTTTCTGAGGCGATCCAGAGCTACTTCCTTCTCCAGTAAAACTTCGCCTTTTATGTCCCGGAGGGGAACCCATACTCAAATTATTCTCCCGCTCCACGAGGGTGGCCACATCCACTAAATCCTGAAAGGTGGATATCCGGTGGCTGACTACCAACCGGCGTATATCGGGGCGTAGACCCTCCTGGAAACGCTCAGCTTGCATCTCCTCTGTGGCGATGAGGTGGGGAGCAAATTTCCCAAGTTCTACAAACCTTCGGGAGTACTGTTCCACGGTCATGCTCCCTTGGACCAAGTGTGAGAACTCTCTTGCTTTTTGCCGCCTTACAGAAGCGGGAAAGAAGCGGTTATTAAATTCCTTCTTGAAGCGCTGCCAAGTCACCGCGGCAAAAGACCCCAATTCTGACTCCAGCATTATTCTTTTGGTATCCCACCAATCAAAAGCAGTGCCTTGTAACAGATAGCTGGCGTAGAGAACTTGTTGCGCCTCGGTGCAACCACATACCTCAAAAGTCCTCTCCAAGTCCTTGATCCACTTTCCAGCTTGTAGTGGATCCTCGTCTCCAGTGAAGTGGGGAGTCCTATGCGCCAGAAAGCGCTCATACGTGCACCCCGCTTGCACTCCTCCACTGGACCCTCCTGGTAGCAGCCATGGCCCTCCTTGTTGCCAAGGCCCTCCTTGTTGCCAAGCCCCTCCTTGCTGCCAAGGTCCTCCTTGTTGCGGCCAAGGACCTCCAGGTTGTGGGCTAGGCACTCCTTGCTGAGGCCTAAAATTTTGCTGCATAAATTCTGTCATTTGCCGTATAGCTTGGGCAATGGAGTCATCTCTCTGTGTATCATCCCGTGGCCCTTGTGTAGATTTCCTCGGTCTCACCATTTTACCTGCCACCACAACCTTTGACCCCCTTTTAAAAAAAAAAAATAAAACCAATAACATAAAACCAAACCAAAACCAATCCACATAACAAGAAAACAAAAACAAATCAGCAGCAATAACATAACTAATTAAATAAAACAACCAAACAAGCTCAAATAAATTCAAAACAACTAAACCACGTCAAAAAGCAATATTACTTAAAATAAATTTTAAAACACAACTAAAAAAAAACATTCTGGTACCTCTCCTATGGGACATGTGGTTTTACCCAGAGCCAAACCGCTCTGATACCACCTGTGGCGCCCCCAAAATCCCCACGTACGGAAAACGGGGAATTCGAGGCGCCCGGATGGTGACATCACGGGTCACCACCCTATCGAAGAGTGCCAAGTGTGTGCAAGCGACAAATGTGCACAAGAAGATACGCAGCGGATAGCAAAGTCAAATACTAAGTACCAGAATTTTTTTTTTAAATAAAATACAAACGGTTCAAAGGCACATAATAAAATATTACATGATATAAATATTGTTTTAAAACTAAGTACAAAGCATAACTTCAAATCAGAACTCCGGCGGAGCCGTATCCTCGGGCTCAGCCTCCTCCTCCTCCTCGAACGCTGCATCAAAATCTACGGTACCAAAAATGGTGCCGCAGGTAAGTAAAATCCAAACACCACTAGATAAAAGCATATTAAACTCAAACAACAAGTATGAATGAATGTCAATGCTCCAAAACTCATAAATCATATTTTCCACGCACGCCAAAAACCCAACTGGCTTAAAAACATAACCTTTAAAACCAAGCCTCGCCATTATCCCAGATAATGGCCCAAACCACCATTTTCCCCGAAAATGGATCACAAGACCATCGCCATTTTCCCAGAAAATGGCCCATATCCGAAAACCATGAAAACCAACCAATTATGCATGCACCATGATCTCCCCTAGGGATCATCCGCACACTCTGGCTCTGTGCCACACCGCAGGTAACGTCTACGCGTGTGACACCTACACGAGCGATGCCCAGACTCGCGCCTCCAACTCGCGCGTACCTGGCCAGGCCATCCTCTAGTCCCCGCCACTAAAAGGACCACGGAGTCGACACGACAGCGTTACCGTATCGTGCGATCCGGTCGTCGCCCGGCGACAACCCAGGGGATGTCACTCAGTATTATCCACTCCCGAGTGACCAGAGGAGCTCCACCGAGATAATAACCCATCCCGGCTTGGGCTCGTGATACGCACACTCCCAAAAATCATTTACGCCAATAAAACATGATTTTTCCAATAAAATAAAATACAAGTGCATGCATCATGTAAATGCCAATTTCAATGCTCGACAAATAAATTCAACCATAGCACAACAAATCAAGCAACTCCGTCCTCCATCCATCCGACCCCCGAACTCCTCGGACTCAGTCCGGAATCAGCGAACCAACCAAATAATTTATTGAAAGAGTAAAATACATTTAAATCTAAAAGTAGCGTTTGGAAAATACTTACAGCGCTATATAGGATTTTTAGAAGGTTCGGCGCGAAGCGAACGGCGATGCGAAAGCAACGTAACAGTGCAAATGCACTGTTCCCGTGGGTCGCAAAATACCCACTTTTGACCGGGGACAAACCAAGACACCAAATTGATAGGGAATGGTCTAGAGATGTTTATGAAGCTAGTGGAAGTGAGTTTTGGCCGTGGGTGGCGGCGAAAACGCCGGTAGGGGCGGAAAAAGGGCAAATCGGAGTTGAGCTCGTGGGAGCCGCTCCGGTGACCGTTTGAGGCCGGGGATGGGTGGGTTAGGTCGGCAAGGAGTAGGGGAAGAAGTGGTGAAGAGGTGGTGGCCGGAGGTGGAGCGACGGCGGCGGATCGGGCCTCAAGCCGTGCGGCTTGTTGGGCTTTTTCCGGCCAAACGGCCGGCCGGTTGGGGCTGGGAGTCGGAGGGGATGATCACCGGCCGGAGGGGAGTCGACCGGCAGGGGTGGCGTCGGGCACGACGCCGGCGAACGGCGGGCCTGGGCGGGAAGGCTTTCCGGCGTGGGTGAGGAGAGAGAGAGAAAGAGAGGGACGCGGGGAGAGAGAGAGAGAGCCGAACGGGAGAGGGAAAAAAAGGAAAAAGAAAAAAGAAAAAAGGAAAAAAGAAAAAGAAGAGGAAAAGAAAAGATGAAGGAAATTAATGAGGTCCAGTCCTCACGTCGGAAGTCCAAAAACTGATCAGCCGAAAACGGTAAAAACATAAAACGATTAAAATAAATTAACACTACATCAAATAAATAAATAAACACCAATAAAATATTTTAAACACGTCAATAAGCTAAAATAAAATAAATAACTAGTTAAAACCAATTATTTAAATTTTTAAAACCAAAAACAAGCCAAAATAAATTAAATCACAATTTAAATTCAACAGCCAATAAAATCTATTTAAAACTCTATAATTTAAAATAAAAGTACTATAAAATATTTAATTAAATTAAAATATCCCTTCAGTGAAAATACACATAAAAGCGGGTCATCACACCCGCGCCAACAACAAGAGATCCATAACTCTTATTCGTTCAGATCCCAGCCAAATCGTTTGTATCTATGACCCTTTTTACGGCATCATTAACTTCTCTATTATATTGGAAGAAGCGAGATTTATTTAGACTAAGGCCGTGGTTATGAATATTATGTACTGTCGTCAACCAAAGCACTCCATCTTGCTTTAAGGCATTAATCTTTGCCTTACATTCCGTCTTTCCCTTCGGACGTGGGTTGGCAACATTTAACGTCCTATTCTGGGCCTTCCCACCTCGAGCACAAGCAAGGATGACATATCTAACAGACTCATCTTCTCTTCTCTCAGTCCGTTTTGTCATCACCCCAAATCCGCATTTCTTACCATATTGTTTATAATAACTCAAAACTTCATACCCAACTTTGGCTCCTCAATCGTATCATCATCATCATCCACTTCGACATTCAAAGATGTCTCGACACTGCCATCATCGGTTTCCGTAGGATTTGGTCTAATCACATAAGTGTTTGCTTCAACTCTAGGGGATCCACATGGCACTTCAGTTTCCCCACCATGAAGTCTATTATCCTCTGAACCAACTACTCTACTTGTAATGGAGCTTGAATTGTTGATAGGAGTTGGAGGTTTCATGCCATGTTCAAATGGGTAATCAGCATTATGTAAAAAACACAAAAAGTTTGCAATTAAACTCCTGAAAAAATGACCAAAGTGCTGTTTTTTTATAGGTGCAAAGAAGCCAAGTTATTAAAAATAAATCATAACATGTTATCAACACCTTCATATTGATTGGATATTGATTGCCAATCGGATATGGAAGAAAAGCCAGTGACTACGCAGGCACTGGTCTATAGTAACCAGGCATGTAATTTGGGATGTTTTGACTAGTTGGCTGTTCTTTCTCGTTGCCCATGCTGAGAAGGAGACAAATGCATTGTTAATATATTTTTTAAATATCTCCATTAAAGAGACAATAATTGATGGCAAAATAAGAGTTTCTAAACTTTATGAGATTTCTTATGTACAAAAAAGATTAAACACTAATCTAAAGCGTATCAGATGTCTTATAAATAAAATTATTTATATGATCATAAATTTTTACTATATGAGATTGTGTAATAAAGTGAAACTATTAGAACTGCCTATATTATTAACAAACTACCTATATTATCATAATGCTGAGAAGGATTATAAAACTGCCCTACATGCCCAACTAAATAATCCATATCGCCTAGCATGCCCAACTAAATATTTAAAAGTTTTTTCTTTTTTTAGAAGGTAATAAACATAAGACATAAGTAAACATAGTAGATAGGCCAAAGTGGAAACCGACAGCTTTCCTTGCTTCCTTTGATATATTTACATATATATATATATATTTTTTTGAAGGTAGTAAACATAATAGATCAACCCAATTTGCATGTGGTCCCAATCATCATGATAAGCCAAAGTGGAAAGTGGAAACTTAAGTTTGTTCTTTGTTTCCTTGTGACATATATATATATATATTTTCTTCTTTTCGGAAGGTAGTAAAATAGATCAATACAATAGGTGGTCCCAAAATCATGATAGACCAAAGAGGAAACGACAGTAAACTAAAGCTTTGGTCCTTGTTTCTTTGTCATATATATTTTTTCTTCTTTTTGGAAGGTAGTAACGTAGATCAATACAATAGGTGGTCCCAAAGATCATGATAGGCCAAAGTGGAACCGATAGCAAACTAAAGTTTGTTTAGCTGTTTCTTTGTGATATATATATTTTTTCTTCTTTTTGGAAGGTAGTAAAGTAGATCAATACAAGTGGTCCCAAAGATAGACCAAAGTGAAACCGACAGTAAAGTTTGGGGGCCTATTTCACGTTGAAAACAGATGTATTCACCCAGAGGAAGAGATAAAAATGATAGGCCCCAAGGTGGACCGAACTTTAGAGATTCTTTGCAAGTGCTAGATGTGCAATCACAAGAGCAAGAGCCAAAACGATCAATGAGGCATTGCAAGGATGAGTGCAAATCCACTTGGGATGAAGCTAGCAAGAGCCCAACACTCAAGATAGGCTTGAATGAAGGAGAACCAATTTTGATCGATTTTATACAAGCTATGGAAGAGAGCAACAAAGCAACATGAATTGAAAGCTTTCAACTTAGTTAATTCATTTAAATTACTTATTTTATTAGTTTAGAATAATTGGGTTTATTATGAGAATGACTAAAGAGCATGTTGGGAAATATTGAACTATTAGGGTTTCAAGGAGTTACTGTAGCGCGGCACTATTCACGGTACTGTAGCGCCGAACAGTTCACTTAGGATTATTGGGGATTGTTTATTTAAACCATTTGTATCCTCATTTGAGAAAAAAAAGACATTATTGAAATTGATGAATTTTATTCACTGTAAGTTGAGTTTATCTCCTCTTGTTCTTGATTGAACGTTTGAACTTATCAAAGGTAAATCACAACATTTGTGGCGTTCCTCCTTTGTAATCCAGGTTTTTGAGACGGGTTCTTCAACGGGTCTAGATTTTAATATAATCTAGATTTTTTAAACGAGTTCTCAACGGGTCTGGATTCTCCATCTGTTGACTTAAGTTTGGCTTTCTTGGGTTTGTTTTTCCAATATTGTTGTTGGGTCTCAAAACGAGTCGATTGGGATTCATATCATTTGATATTCAGAGCCAGATTTCCAATCAGGTCTGATTCTATTTTTTATTTATTGTATCATAAATTCTAGGGTTTCAATGTTCTAGGGTTCCTAAACAAAAAAAAAGTTGAGAAATTCGTTTTTCCTAGGGCTGCCAATTTATTCTATCATTTGGGTTTCATGTTCATCATCATAGGGTGGCTAAATTGCTTGTTTGAGTGCTGCCAAAATTTGCACTATCTAGAGTTTGAAATTTCTAGGGTTTCGTAGATTCCCATCTATTTTCTTGTCAATTTTTATGTGTTAGAATTCAATTGTTTGATTATCACAATTGAATATTTCTATTTTTGGTTAAATTGTTGAGAAAAGAAGAGAAAAGAAAGGAAAAGAAAAGAAAAGAAAAGAAGATCGAAAAAAAAAAGAAAAACAATCGAAAAAAAAGTGTAGAAAAAAAAAATTGGATTGAGCCTTATCATCAAAGGGGCTAAATACATATCATTATAGTTGGTATCTTGTCTTGTGAGTATTGTTTTTCTCGTATCATTTCCTTGAGTCTCATGTCATTTTATTCTTTCTGTGTTTCTCTTATTCTTGTTTCTTGGACTTAATTATTAGTTGGGATAAAATCAAGTTGTATTTTTTTGATTGAGTTCAATTAGTTCTTAAAGAACTTGAGTGGAAAAACTATTGAGGTAAAAGGAAAGAGAGTGTGAGATCATTATCGGGAAAAAGCCAATTAAGAGTGTGATACACGAGTGGAGTGTCATTATTTCGAGTGTAAACACGTAAGGGAGCGTGTTAGGTGTTTTTTTCCACTAACATT
Organism: Carya cathayensis; assembly: GCA_011037825.1. Taxonomy (NCBI): domain Eukaryota; kingdom Viridiplantae; phylum Streptophyta; class Magnoliopsida; order Fagales; family Juglandaceae; genus Carya; species Carya cathayensis. The sequence goes on from QGSO01000342.1 coordinate 126,321, forward strand.
CTTTTTGTGTAGCGCGTACTATGTCTCACAATAGTAACTTAACACCGAAGGGGTTGGCAGAAAATTCATTCTTTCTGTTGCAGTCTATGCAACTGCAACAAAAATTGGAAAGGTTAAATTTGACGTTGGGGAAAGTGAGAAATAGGATGGATCAACAAGGTGCATTGATTAGAAATCTAGAAAATGGGAGAGATTGGAGGAGACGTGAGCCTAATATTGAGAATAGGTACGATAAGAATGAAGAGTATGGCGAGTCTGTTGTTGTTAGGCGTGCTCCCAATACAAAATTTAAGATGGATGATATAGAGTAGCAAAGAGAGAACATTTTTCATACTAGATGCTACATCAACAACAAGGTATGTAGTATGATCATTGATGGGGGGTTGTACTAACGTGGCTAGCACTACTTTAGTTGAGAAATTGAATTTACCTAACTTGAAACACCCTAGACCATACAAGTTGCAGTGGTTGAATGATTGTGGGGAGGTTAAGGAAAATAAGCAAGTGTTAGCTTCTTTTTCAATTGGGAGGTATAAGGATGAGATACTTTGTGATGTAGTGCCTATGCATACTGGCCATATTTTGTTGGAGAGGCCGCGGCAGTATGATAGGAAAGTGATCCATGATGAGTTTAGGAACATGTACAGTTTTGAAAAGGATGGAAAAGCAATCAAACTTGCTCCTTTAACTCCAACACAGGTCCATGAGGACCAACTCAAGTTGAAAAGTGAGGTTGATCAAAAAAGAAAGAAAGAAAGTGAAGTTGATCAGAAAAAAAAGAGAGAAAGTGAGATTGATCAAAAAATAAAGAGTGAAAGTGAGATTGAGAAAAAAAAAAGAAATAGTGAGGCCAAAACCTCAAGAGAATGAGATAGTGAAAAGAACGAAGAGAGCGAAGAAAAAATAGAGAGTGAAAAGAAAATAAAGAGTGAAAAGGAAAAAGAAAGTGAAAAGAAGAAAGAGAGTGAAAAGAATAAAGAGACTGAAGAAAAAAGAGAGAGTGAAAGGAAAAGAGAGAGTGAAAAGAGAAAAGATAGTGCAAAAAATGAGAGGAAAACAAAAAGAAAAGTGAGTTTTTTTACTAAGGCAAGTTTTAATACTAATGAACTTGTCGTACCTTTGCCTAGTATTGTTGTTTCTTTGTTGCAGGGATATAAGGTCATGATTCCTAGCAGTGTGCTTAGTGGATTGCCACCTATTAGAGAGATAGAGCAATACATTGATTTTGTGCCAGGTGCGATAATCCCTACCCGACCTTTCTTTGAAGAACCTGAGTCCTTGATACACTTGAAAGGACAAGGTAAGTTGACTAGAATGCATGCCAAGTGGGTGGAATGTATTGAGATTTTTCCTCTTATAATCAAGTACACACATGGTAAGGAAACTTTTGTGGCTTGTGCATTAGCAAGAATGTATGATCGTATCATTATTTTAGATGCAAAGTTATTGAGATTTGAATATGACAAGAAATTTCATACTAATGATGATGACTTTGCCAGTGTGTATGGAGTATGTGAGAAAACATCGTTTAGTAAGTGCTATAGACTAGATTGGTATTTGTTTGGAGAGAATAAACTTTGTGAGCCTGCTAGTCTTATGCATAAGTTGCTTGTACATGGATGTGGTTTGTTGGGTCATTTTGGTGTAAAGAGGATTTTAGATGTGATTCATAGTTTGTGGGAGTATTACTTTCCATTCATGGAGTTTGCATATAATGGGGAGCGATCAATTTAGTGTAAAGAAGATTTTTGACATGTTGCATGAACGTTGGTGCGAGTACAATAACCATTCAAAGACTTGTCGCATGAACACTTGCAAAAGTATCATATTTCATTTATAGAGTTTGCATATAATAGGACCACACATACTACTACTTCATATTATCCTTTTGAAGTTGTTTATGGTTTTAATCCATTTACTCCTTTAGATTTGATGTTTTTACTTATTGATGACAGGAGTAATTCGGATAGACTTTTCCAAATTTATGAGAAGATTAATGACAATTCATATCAAGTGGATCTTCTAAGTAAGTATCATGTTTCTGCTATTTTCAATGTTACTAATCTTTTTCCCTTTGATCCAGGTGGAGATTCGAGGTCAAATCCTTTTGAGGAGAGGGGGAATGATGGGCCCCAAGGTGGACCGAACTTTAGAGATCCTTTGCAAGTTCCAGATGAGCAATCACAAGAGCAAGAGCCAAAACGATCAATGAGGCATTGCAAGGATGGGTGCAAATCCACTTGGGATGAAGCTAGCAATAGCCCAACACTCAAGATGGGCTTGAATGAAGGAAAATCAATTTTGATCAATTTTATATAAGCTATGGAAGAGAGCAACAAAGTAACATGAATTGAAAGCTTTCAACTTAGTTAATTCATTTAAAGGACTCATTTTATTAGTTTAGAATAATTGGGTTTATTATGAGAATGACAAAAGGGCATGTTGGGAAATATTGAACTAGGGTTTCAAAGAGTTACTCTAGCGTGGCACTATTCATGGTACTGTAATACCGAACTGTTCACTTAGGGTTTTTGGAGATTGTTTATTTAAACGATTTGTAGCCTCATTTGAGGAAAAAAGATATTATTGAAATTAATGAATTTTATTCATTGTAAGTTGAGTTTATATCATCTTGTTCTTGATTGAACGTTTGAACTTATCAAAAGTAAACACAACCTTTGTAGCATTCCTCCTTTGTAATCCTGGTTCTTGAGACGGGTTCTTCAACGGGTCTAGATTTTAATATAACCTAGGTTCTTGAAACAAGTTCTCAACGGGTCTAAATTCTCCATCCATTGACTTGAGTTTGGCTTTCTTGGGTTTGTTTTTCCAATATTGTTGTTGGGTCTCAATGCGAGTGGATTGGAGTTCACATCAGATGACGTGCAAGCAACTACTACCAGTTAAAGTCAGTCGGATTATGAGGCAAAAAACCCATTTCAAATGCAGAAACTACGGAGTCAAAAGAAGATTTCATATTACCCAGTTTAGCCGATGGAGATGTAAATCTCAAGACCCCGATGAAGACCCAGCAGTTTAGCCAATGAAGACCCAGAAAAAATGCTGCTGAAGAACTAGAAAAAATGCAATGTTGAAGACCCAGATGAATGCCCCACTGCAGTTTCCTTCCTCCCTACTGATGAAGACCCAGATGAATGCCGATGACTTCCTCTCACGAAATCTTTCTTCAAAATAAATTTCTTCCCCCGCATTTCTGCCTTTGTTTTCTTCTTTTTTAAAAAAATAAAAAAATTTAATATAATATAGTATTAGCGGTTGACGTGGCAAGCCACTTCAGCTGCAAGGCCGCACCGAGGATACGGGACAGTTGTCCCTAGCACTACTAACTACATAAAGGGTAAGCAGACCATCAATAATTGTAAAGGTTCAAGAAGGAGCTCAAGTGTTCTTGAGATTATACACACAGATATCTGTGGACCATTTTCTACCCCTTGCCTGAATGGTCAGAGATATTTTATCTCATTTATTGACGACTATTCTAGGTATATGTATCTTTTATCTTCTGAATGAGAAGGCTCAAGCACTAGATGTTTTCAAAGCCTATAAAGTAGAAGTAGAGAATCAAAGTGAAAAGAAAATCAAGATCATAAGATCTGATAAAGGAGGATAATATTATGTAGGTACACAGAACATGGACAAATTAAGGGTCTGTTTGCAAATTTCCTTCAGGAAGAAGGCATTGGGTCCCAGCATTCAATGCCTGGCACACCACCATAAATGGTGTTGCAGAAAGAAGGAATCGTCTGCTAATAGATATGGTAAGGAGCATGATTAGTAAATCTAATATATAACTTTCCTTGTGGAGTGAAGCTCTTAAAACTGCAGTGTATATATTGAATAGAGTTCCATCCAAATCTGTCTCTAAGACACCTTTCGAGTTGTGAAAAAGATGAAAACCTAGTTTAAATCATATACACATATGAGGTTGTCTTGCTGCAGTTAGGATTTATAATCCTAACATAAAGAAGTTAGATCCAAAGACAACTAGCGGTTTAACTCCAAAGGATATACATTTTATTGTCCCAATAATAGCTCTCGAATTGTCGAATCTAAAAATGCAAAATTTCTTAAGGATGTTGAACCTAGTGAGAGTGTGAATCCTCAAGAGGTCACTTTTGAGGAAACACCTGAACATATTTGCCTTCTTTTGGAGAAAAAATGGTTTTCTTAAGGCATAATAGATCGGAAGATCATGTAATGACACCAATTCATTACAGCATGTCCCCTTAAATGGGTTTCAATATGAAGTTATTCCGCATTTACAGTCTGAGCCAATTGAGTCATCTCCAAATGATGAAGTAATGGCTCTAAAAAGATCCTCAAGAATAAGTAGGCCTGCTATTCCAGATGATTACATTGTATACCTAACTGATTCTAATTTTGACATTGGACTTTCGGAAGACCCAATTACGTTTTCACAAGCCATGAGTGAAGATAAATCTACATTTTGGTTGGATGCCATAAAAAATGAGTTAGAATCTATTTATAAGAACCAAGTCTGGGATCTTGTCGAATTACCAGAAGGGGCGGCAACAGTTGGCTACAAATGGGTTTATAAAACCAAATGAGATTCCTTTGGTAATGTCGAACGATATAAGACTAGACTTGTCGCTAAACTATTCACTCAAACTGAAAGCATTGATTATCATGAAACCTTCTCTCTGGTCTCTAAGAATGATTCGTTGAGGATAATCATGACTTTAGTAGCTCATTTTGATTTAGAGTTACATCAAATGGATGTGAAAATGGATTTTTTTAATGGGGATCTTGATGAAGTGGTATACATGAAACAACCTAAGGGTTTTAGTGACGACAGTCAAAAAGTATGTAAATTGAAGAAGTCTCTTTATGGACTAAAACAAGCTTCCCGTCAATAGTATTTAAAGTTTCACAAGATTATTATCTCTTACGGTTTTATTGAGAATCTTGTTGATCAATGTATATACCTTAAAGTCAGTGGGAGCAAATGCATTTTCTTAGTCCTATATGTAGACGATATTCTTCTTGTAAGCAGTAATTTGGGATTGTTACATGAGACTGAACAATTTCTCTCCCAAAACTTTGAAATGAAGGATATGGGTGAAGCCTCTTATGTCATTGGCATAGAAATTCACAGAGACAGGAAACAAAGAGTCTTAGAACTGTCTCAAAAGGCCTACATTGAAAAAGTTTTACAGAGATTCGATATGAAAGATTGTAAAGCCTTTGTAGCTCCCATAATCAAAGGTGATAAATTTTATAAAGGAAAATTACCTGAAAATGCATTGGAACAAGAGCAGATGAAAAGTGTGCCTTATGCATCTGCAGTGGGTAGCTTGATGTATGCTCAAGTTTGTACCCGTCTAGACATATTTCTAGTAGTTGGATTATTGGGTCGCTATCAAAGTAACCCAGGACTTCAACATTAGATAGCTAGAAAAAAGGTAATGCGGTATTTGCAAGGAACCAAGAATTACATACTAACCTATAGGCATACAGAAAATTTGCAAGTGGTTGGCTTTTCAGATTCAGATTTTGCCGGCTGTGTACACACCAGAAAGTCTACTTTTGGATATATCTTTATTCTTGCCGAAGAAGCTATATCTTGGAAGAGTACGAAGCAATCTATAGTTGCTACGTCTACTATGGAGGCGGAATTTATTACGTGCTATGAAGCAACGACACAAGCCATATGGTTGAAGAATTTTATTTCTGGTCTTAAAATTGTCGATTTCATTCAAAGACCAATAAATATTATTTGTGATAATACCGCTGCAGTGTTCTTCTCAAAGAACAATAAGAGCGGAAGCAGAAGCGAACATATCAACATAAAGTATTTAAGTGTGAGAGAGAGTATCAAATATAATGTGGTGTATATTGAGCACACTAGTACATATTTGATGTTAGCTGATCCAATGACCAAAGGTTTACCGGTAAAACAGTTTCAGGGTCATGTGGATCGTATAGGCCTAACTAAAGTGTAATCTCTCATGCTACCATATATTTCACAAAGAATAAAATTGAATTCTATTTCAATTTTGCGTATAAAGTAATGAATTCGTCATATCCATTGGGTGATTAAGTTGGACCCGAATGATTTTTAATAGTTGTTCGTAAAGTATTTTAAGGGATACTATGTATTGTAACACATGGAAGGGAAATGTTCACTATAAAGAGCAATACCACCATAGTTCGTATATAGGATACCTTGACAGAATTAAGGGCATTATTTTGGTCATTTCAGTTTTACCTATTAAGTGAACCAAGTGGCTGAATGTTAGACCTTTGGTTTTCCTAGAAAACCTTTGTCTTTCCTAAAGTGGTTCACTTTATCCAAGATGATACACTTCATCTATCAAGCATAGGTAATTGCCCTTCATAAATAAAGTGGTGACCTTTGCTATTTTTTGATGGATGAAATAATAAGGGTAGACTAAAGGTTGTAGTAGTAATAAATGAGGGTCCCTAGTCTTGCCTGTATAAAGGGACTTGTGTTTTCCATTAGAACCATCCAAAAAGTTCTAAGGCAAAGAGATAGTTTGAGTTAAATATTTTTTGAATTTTGAGAAAAGAGAGAAAAAGTTGAATAAAAAATATTTTGAAATTAAAATTTTGTTAGAATATAATTTTTAATATAATTTTAGTTTTGATATTTAAAAAAATTGATTTTTTTATTTTTTATTTAAATATTTGAGAAAATTGTAATTATTAATTTAAAAAAATTATTAATTAGTTTACAATTTTCTCAAATATTTAAATAAAAAATAAAAAAATCAATTTTTTTAAATATCAAAACTAAAATTATATTAAAATATATATTCTAACAAAATTTTAATTTTAAAATATTTTTTATTCAACCTTTTCTCCCTTTTCTCAAAATTCAAAAAATATTTAACTCAAACTATCTCTTTGTCTTAGAACTTTTTGGATGGTTCTAATGGAAAACACAAGCCCCTTTATATAGGCAAGATTAGAGACCCTCATTTATTACTACTACAACCTTTAGGCTACCCTCATTATTTCATCCATCAAAAAATAGCAAAGGTCACCACTTTATTTATAAAGGGCAATTACCTATGCTTGATAGATGAAGTGTATCATCTTAGATGAAGTGAACCACTTTAGGAAAGACAAAGGTTTTCTAGGAAAACCAAAGGTCTAACATTCACCCACTTGGTTCACTTAATAGGTAAAACTGAAATGACCAAAATAATGTCCTTAATTCTGTCAAGGTATCCTATATACGAACTATGGTGGTATTGCTCTTTATAGTGAACATTTCCCTTTCATGTGTTACAATACATAGTATCCCTTAAAATACTTTATGAACAATAATTAAAAGTCATTCAGGTCCAACTTAATCACCCAATGGATATGACGAATTCGTTACTTTATATGCAAAATTGAAACAGAATTCAACTTTATTCTTTGTGAAATATATGGTAACATGAGAGATTACACTTTAGTTAGGCCTATACGATCCACATGACCCTCAAAACTGTTTTACTGGTAAACCTTTGGTCATTGGATATACACCACAGTATATTTGATACTCTCTATCACACTTAAATACTTTATGTTGATATGTTCGCTTCTGCTTCCGCTCTTATTGTTCTTTGAGAAGAACACTGCAGCGGTATTATCATAAAGAATCTTTATTAGTCTTTGAATGAAATCGACAATTTTAAAACCAGAAATAAAATTATTCAACCATATGGCTTGTGTCGTTGCTTCATAGCACGTAATAAATTCCGCCTCCATAGTAGACGTAGCAACTATAGATTGCTTTGTACTCTTCCAAGATATAGCTTCTTTGGCAAGAAGAAAGATATATCTAGAAGTAGAATTTCTGGTGTCTACACAACCGGCAAAATCTGAATTTGAATAGCCAACCACTTGCAAATTTTCTGTATGCCTGTAGGTTAGTATGTAATTCTTGGTTCCTTGCAAATACCCCATCACCTTTTTTCTAGCCATCCAATTTTGAAGTCCTGGGTTACTTTGATAGCGACCCAATAATCCAACTGCTAGAAATATGTTTGGACGGGTACAAACTTGAGCATACATCAATCTACCGACTGCAGATGCATAAGGCACACTTTTTATCTGCTCTTGTTCCAATGCATTTTCAGGTGATTTTCCTTTATAAAATTTATCACCTTTGATTATGGGAGCTACAAAGGCTTTACAATCTTTCATATCGAATCTCTATAAAACTTTTTCAATGTAGGCCTTTTGAGACAGTTCTAAGACTCTTTGTTTCCTGTCTCTATGAATTTCTATGCCAATGACATAAGAGGTTTCGCCCATATCCTTCATTTCAAAGTTTTGGGAGAGAAATTGTTTAGTCTCATGTAACAATCCCAAATCACTGCTTGCAAGAAGAATATCGTCTACATATAGGACTAAGAAAATGCATTTGCTCCCACTAACTTTAAGGTATATACATTGATCAACAAGATTCTCAATAAAACTGTATGAGATAATAATCTTGTGAAACTTTAAATACTATTGACGGGAAGCTTGTTTTAGTCCATAGAGAGACTTCTTCAATTTACATACTTTCTGACTGTCGTCACTAAAACCCTCAGGTTGTTTCATGTATACCACTTCATCAAGATCCCCATTCAAAAAAGCCGTTTTCGCATCCATTTGATGTAACTCTAAATCAAAATGAGCTACTAAAGCCATGATTATCCTCAACGAATCATTCTTAGAGACCAGAGAGAAGGTTTCATGATAATCAATGCTTTCATTTTGAGTGAATACTTTAGCGACAAGTCTAGTCTTATATCGTTCAACATTACCAAAGGAATCTCATTTGGTTTTATAAACCCATTTGTAGCCAACTGTTGCCGCCCCTTCTGGTAATTCGACAAGATCCCAGACTTGGTTCTTATAAATAGATTCTAACTCATTTTTTATGGCATCCAACCAAAATGTAGATTTATCTTCACTCATGGCTTGTGAAAACGTAATTGGGTCTTCCGAAAGTCCAATGTCAAAATTAGAATCAGTTAGGTATACAATGTAATCATCTGGAATAGCAGGCCTACTTATTCTTAAGGATCTTCTTAGAGCCTTTACTTCATCATTTGGAGATGACTCAATTGGCTCAGACTGTAAATGCGGAATAACTTCAGGTTGAAACCCATTTAAGGGGACATGCTGTACTTGAATTGGTGTCATAACATGATCTTGTGATCTATTTTGCCTTAAGACAAACATTTTTTCTCCAAAAGAAGGCAAATATGTTCAGGTGTTTCCTCAAAAGTGACCTCTTGAGGATTCACACTCTCACTAGGTTCAACATCCTTAAGAAATTTTGCATTTTTAGATTCAACAATTCGAGAGCTATTATTGGGACAATAAAATCTATATCCTTTGGAGTTAAACCGCTAATTGTCTTTGGATCTAACTTCTTTATGTTAGGATTATAAATCCTAACTTCAGCAAGACAACCCCATTTGTGTATATGAGTTAAACTAGGTTTTCACCCTTTCCACAACTCAAAAGATGTCTTAGAGACAGATTTGGATGGAACTCTATTCAATATATACACTGCAGTTTTAAGTGCTTCACTCCACAAGAAAAGTTGCATATTAGATTTACTAATCATGCTCCTTACCATATCTATTAGCGGACGATTCCTTCTTTCTTCTTTCTGCAACACCATTTTGTGGTGGTGTACCAAGCATTGAATATTGGGCAACAATGCCTTCTTCCTGAAGGAAATTTGCAAACAGACCCTTAATTTGTCCATGATCTATGTACCTACCATAATATTATCCTCCTTTATTAGATCTTACGATCTTGATTTTCTTTTCGCTTTAATTCTCTACTTCTGCTTTATAGGCTTTGAAAACATCTAGTGCTTGAGACTTCTCATTCAGAAGATAAAGATACATATACCTAGAATAGTCGTCAAAAATTAGATAAAATACCTCTAACCATTTAGGCAAGGGGTAGAAAATGGTCCATAGATATCTGTGTGTATAATCTCAAGAACACTTGAGCTCTTTCTTGAACCTTTACAATTATTGATGGTCAGCTTACCCTTTATGTAGTCAGTAGTGCTAGGGACAACCATCCCGTATCATCGGTGCGGCCTCACGGCTGAAGTGGCTTGCCACGTCAACCGTCAATACTATATTATATTAATTTTTTTTTATTTTTTAAAAACAGAAGAAAACAAAGGCAGAAATGCGGGGGAAGAAATTTATTTTGAAGAAAGATTTCTTGAGAGGAAGTCATCGGCATTCATCTGGGTCTTCATCGGTAGGGAGGAAGGAAATTGCAGTGGGGCATTCATCTGGGTCTTCGACATTGCATTTTTTCTAGTTCTTCAGCAGCATTTTTTCTGGGTCTTCATTGGCTAAACTGCTGGGTCTTCATCGGGGTCTTGAGATTTACATCTCCATCGGCTGAACTGGGTAATATGAAATCTTCTTTTTGACTCCGTAGTTTCTACATTTGAAATGGGATTTTTGCCTCATAATCCGATTGACTTTAACTGGTAGTAGTTGCTTGCACGTCATCTGATGTGAACTCCAATCCACTCGCATTGAGACCCAATAACAATATTGGAAAAACAAACCCAAGAAAGCTAAACTCAAGTCAACGGATGGAGAATCTAGACCCATTGAGAACTCATTTCAAGAACCTAGATTATATTAAAATCTAGACCTGTTGAAGAACCCGTCTCAAGAACCAGGATTACAAAGGAGGAACGCCACAAAGGTTGTGTTTACTTTTGATAAGTTCAAATGTTCAATCAAGAACAAGAGGATACTAGGCAAAGGTACGGCAAGTTCATTAGTATTAAAACTTGCCTTAGTAAAAAAACTCACTTTTCTTTTTGTTTTCCTCTCATTTTTTGCACTATCTCTTCTCTTTTCACTCTCTCTTTTCCTTTCACTCTCTCTTTTTTCTTCAATCTCTTTATTCTTTTCACTCTCTTTTTTCTTTTTACTTTCTTTTTCCTTTTCACTCTTTATTTTCTTTTCACTCTCTATTTTTTCTTCACTCTCTCATTCTCTTGAGGTTTTGGCCTCACTATTTCTTTTTTTCTCAATCTCACTTTCACTCTTTCTTTTTTGATCAATCCCACTTTCTCTTTTTTTTTTTTTTTTATCTGATCAACTTCACTTTCTTTCTTTCTTTTTTGATCAACCTCACTTTTCAACTTGAGTTGGTCCTCATGGACCTGTGTTGGAGTTAAAGGGGCAAGTTTGATTGCTTTTCCATCCTTTTCAAAACTGTACATGTTCCAGGATCTTGACAACTTGCTTCTTGGCGTGGCCGTGCTTGGACACATGCATGAGCGGAGTGAGGCCTTACCCGTCGAAACCCATGCCCGATTGAGTTTGAAACCATCTCTTGCGCTATGGAGGCCTTTTGTAACTTTTGATTTTTTCTTGCGCGATTGATTTTTTCTTGCGCGAAGTCTACATCAACCATCTCTTGTGCGATTGATTTTTTCTTTTCCTCTCCAGAGTCTCCAGTGCATCTGATACCATTACTCAATCCCAGTTTATCATTGAGGGCAGTTCCTTGATTTCCAAAGAAGCAGCTCTGGATTGGGTTTCTTTAGCCTAGGTAGTTCCACCAACCGTTACTTGGGAAACCCTTGTTAAGCTCTAGTTTGATTTCTACAAACCCTTTGTGTTCTGCTAACCAATCTGATTCCACCTCGTCTGCAAGCCCTAGAAAATCAAAGAGTGGCCTTGCATCCCCAGGATCAGAGGCAACGCAATCTTCGGCCGCATCGAGTTTGTAGCTTATGCAGATGGCTTCGTTTATGCAGACAAAGAGAACTGCAGAGAGGATTTGAGTTCATCGCTTCTGCAAATGAGAACTGCATCGAGTTCGTCTGTGCCATTTCGTTTTTTTTTTTTTGGAAAATGTCGGGTATACGGGTTCGACCCGCTTTTATTTTAGTCGGGTCGGACCGGATCGGTTTGGCGCCTTATTTGGTTGCTTTCGGATCGGGTTAAACAGAAACCCGGTTGTGCCAAGTCGGGTTGCAGCCCTAGTACGCGCTACACAAAAAGAATGTTAGTGGAAAAAAACACCTAACACGCTCCCTTACGTGTTTACACTCAAATAATGACACTCCACTCTTAATTGGCTAGCTTTTTCTCGATAATGATCTCACACTCTCTTTTCTTTTACCTCAATAGTTTTCCCACTCAAGTTCGTTAAGAACTAATTGAACTCAATCAAGAAAATACAACTTGATTTTATCCCAACTAATAATTAGGTCTAAGAAACAAGAATAAGAGAAACACATAAAGAATAAAATGACATGAGACTCAAGGAAATGATACAAGGAAAACAAAACTCACAAGACAAGATACCAACTATAATGATATGTATTTAGCCCCTTTGATGATAAGGCTCAATCCAATTTTTTTTTTTCTACACTTTTTTTTTTCGATTTATTTTCTTTTTTCTTCAATTTTCTTTTATTTTCTTTTCCTTTCTTTTCTTTTCTTTTATTTTCCTTTCTTTTCTTTTCTTTTATCTTCTTTTCTCAACAATTTAACCAAAAACAGAAATATTCAATTGTGATAATCAAACAATTGAATTCTAATACATAAAAATTGACAAGAAAATAGATGGAAATCTACGAAACCGTAGAAATTTCAAACTCTAGATGGTGCAAATTTTGGCAGCACTCAAACAAGCAATTTAGCCACCTTATGATGATGAACACGAAACCCAAATGATAGAATAAATTGACAGCCCTAGGAAAAATGAATTTCTCAACTTTTTTTTTTTTGTTTAAGAACCCTAGAACATTGAAACCCTAGAATTTATGATACAATATATAAAAGATAGAATCAGATCTGATTGGAAATCTGGCTCTGAATACCAAATGATGTGAACCCCAATCGACTCGTTTTGTGACCCAACAACAATATTGGAAAAACAAACCCAAGAAAGCCAAACTTAAGTCAACAGATGGAGAATCCAGATCCGTTGACAACTCGTTTAAAAAATCTAGATTATATTAAAATCTAGACCCGTTGAAGAACCCGTCTCAAAAACCTGGATTACAAAGGAGGAACGCCACAAATGTTGTGATTTACTTTTGATAAGTTCAAACGTTCAATCAAGAACAAGAGAAGACAAACTCAACTTACAGTGAATAAAATTCATCAATTTCAATAATGTCTTTTTTTCTCAAATGAGGATACAAATGGTTTAAATAAACAATCCCTAATAATCCTAAGTGAACAGTTCGGCGCTATAGTACCGTGAATAGTGCCGCGCTACAGTAACTCCTTGAAACCCTAGTTTAATATTTCCCAACATGCCCTTTAGTCATTATCATAATAAACTCAATTATTCTAAACTAATAAAATAAGTCATTTAAATGAATTAACTAAGTTGAAAGCCTTCAATTCATGTTTCTTTGTTGCTCTCTTCCATAGCTTGTATAAAATCGATCAAAATTGGTTCTCCTTCATTCCAGCCTATCTTGAGAGTTGGGTTCTTGCTAGCTTCATCCCAAGTGGATTTGCACCCATCCTTGCAATGCCTCATTGATCGTTTTGGCTCTTGCTCTTGTGATTGCTCATCTAGCACTTGCAAAGAATCTCTAAAGTTCGGTCCACCTTGGGGCCCATCATTGTTATCTCTTCCTCTGGGTGAATACATCTGTTTTCAACGTCAAATAGGCCCCCAAACTTTACTATCGGTTTCACTTTGGTCTATCTTTGGGACCACTTGTATTGATCTACTTTACTACCTTCCAAAAAGAAGAAAAATATATATATATATATATATCACAAAGAAACAGCTAAACAAACTTTAGTTTGCTATCGGTTCCACTTTGGTCTATCATGATCTTTGGGACCACCTATTGTATTGATCTACTTTACTACCTTCCAAAAAGAAGAAAAAATATATATGACAAAGAAACAAGGACCAAAGCTTTAGTTTACTGTCGTTTCCTCTTTGGTCTATCATGATTTTGGGACCACCTATTGTATTGATCTATTTTACTACCTTCCGAAAAGAAGAAAATATATATATATATATGTCACAAGGAAACAAAGAACAAACTTAAGTTTCCACTTTCCACTTTGGCTTATCATGATGATTGGGACCACATGCAAATTGGGTTGATCTATTATGTTTACTACCTTCAAAAACAAATATATATATATATATATATGTAAATATATCAAAGGAAGCAAGGAAAGCTGTCGGTTTCCACTTTGGCTTATCTACTATGTTTACTTATGTCTTATGTTTATTACCTTCTAAAAAAAGAAAAAACTTTTAAATATTTAGTTGGGCATGCTAGGCGATATGGAGTATTTAGTTGGGCATGTAGGGCAGTTTTATAATCCTTCTCAGCATTATGATAATATAGGTAGTTTGTTAATAATATAGGCAGTTCTAATAGTTTCACTTTATTACACAATCTCATATTAGTAAAAATTTATGATCATATAAATAATTTTATTTATAAGATATCTCGATACGCTTTAGATTAGTGTTTAATCTTTTTTGTACATAAGAGTGTGGAATCCATTAAAGATAAATTTTTACTCCTTCACCTTGTTTAGTCTCATAAAGTTTAGAAACTTTTATTTTGCCACCAATTATTCTCTCTTTAATGGAGATATTTAAAAAATATATTAACAATGCATTTGTCCCCTTCTCAGCATGGGCAACGAGAAAGAACAGCCAACTAGTCAAAATATCCCAAATTACATGCCTGGTTACTATGGACCAGTGCCTGTGTAGTAACCGGATTTTTTTCCATATTCGATTGTCAACCAATATCCAATCAATATGCAGGTGTTGATAACATGTTATGATTTATTTTTAATAACTTGGCTTCTTTGCACCTATAAAAAAAACAGCACTTTGGTCATTTTTTCAAGAGTTTAATTGCAAACTTTTTGTGTTTTTTACAGAATGTTGATTACCCATTTGAACATGGCATGAAACCTACAACTCCTATCAACAATTCAAGCTCCATTACAAGTAGAGTAGTTGGTTCAGAGGATAATAGACTTCATGGTGGGGAAACTGAAGTGCCAGGTGGATCCCCTAGAGTTGAAGCAAACACTTCTGAGATTAGACCAAATCCTACGGAAACCGATGATGGCAGTGTCGAGACATCTTTGAATGTCGAAGTGGATGATGATGATGATACGATTGAGGAGCCAAAGTTGGGTATAAAGTTTTGAGTTATTATAAACAATATGATAAGAAATGCGGATTTGGGGTAATGACAAAACGGACTGAGAGAAGAGAAGATGAGTCTGTTAAATATGTCACCCTTGCTTGTGCTCGAGGTGGGAAGGCCCATAATAGGACGTTAAATGTTGGCAACCCACGTCCGAAAGGAAAGACGGAATATAAGGCAAAGATTAATGCCTTAAGGCAAGATGGAGTGCTTCAGTTGACGACAGTACATAATATTCATAACCACGGCCTTAGTCTAAAGAAATCTCACTTCTTCCAATGTAATAGAGAAGTTAGTGATGCCGTAAAAAGGGTCCTAGATACAAACGATTTGGCTGGGATTCGAACGAATAAGAGTTATGGATCTCTTGTTGTTAGCGCGGGTGGATTCGAGAACCTCTCTTTTTTGGTAAAGGATTGTCGTAATTATATTGACAAGGCAAGACATTTACGGCTTGGCGCAGGAGGTGCTAGAGCGCTTTGAGAGTACTTTTTACGAATGCAGTTCAAAAATCTTGGGTTCTTTTATATGATGGATATAGATGATGACATGAGGTTAAAAAATGTCTTCTGGGCAGACCCCCGTAGTAGAGTAGCCTACCAATATTTCAATGATGTGGCCACATTCGACACCACATACCTAACGAATTGATATGGGATGCCCTCTGCACCATTTGTTGGTGTAAACCACCATGGGCAGTCAGTTTTGTTAGGAGCAGACTTGATTGCCAGTGAGGATACCGAGACCTTTGTGTGGTTATTCGATGCATGGATGGTATTGCTTCGACAGCTATTATCATTGATTAGGATAAAGTGATGAAAAATGCAATCGCAATTGTTTTCCCAAAAACCCGGCATAGATTTTTTCTTTGGCATATATTGAAGAAAGTCCCTGAGAAACTTGGCGCATATGGTTCCTACAAAATTGGGATGAAAAATTCATTGATGAAATATGTATATGACTCCCAAAGTGTTGATGAGTTTGAGAAATATTGGGATCAATTGCTTACCACTTACAACTTGAGAGAGAATGCATGGTTGCAAAGCCTATACGTTGAGCGTAAACATTGGGTACCGGCATTTTTAAAAGAGTGTTTTTGGGCTGGAATGAGTACAACGCAGCGAAGCGAGAGCATGAATGCATTTTTTGACGGTTACGTTCATTCTATGACAAACTTGAAGGGGTTTGTAAACCAATTTGATAACGTGTTGAAAAAAAAGATTGAGGATGAAAATCTCATGAACTTCCAATCATTTAATGTCACAATCCCCTGCATATCTAGATCTCCGATTGAAAAGAGGTTCAAAGAGTTGTACACGAATGTTAAATTCAAGGAAGCTCAGCATCAAGTCAACGGCATCATTGACTTGAATCTAAAGTTACATAAAAGTGATGGTGTGGTAAAGACATATCTGATAGAGGATGAAATTTGTGTGGAAGAGTTCACCAAGTTGGTGCGCTATTTTGTGGACTTTAGTGAGGAAAACGCAGTTGCAAGGTGCTCTTGTGGATTATTTGAGATGAGGGGGATAATGTGTCGGCACATTTTGGCCGTATTCAGGTGTAATGATATTAAATTTCTGCCATAAATGTACATTTTAGATCGATGGAGGAAGTATATTAGAAGGCAATACACATTAATCGACAGTAGCTACGATGCAGGGGAACAACGGGCAGATTCTAATAGATATTTAAGTCTTTTAAATATCTATTGTCAGATGATTTCTCATGCGGCGGGTTCGAGAGAGCATGCTGAAGATGCGAGAACTAAGTTATATGCAATGATTGAATTGTATTGTGCCAATCAAGAACATCCATCGATGACTCAAATTGGTTCCAATGTTGATAGTACAAGGAAGGACACTACGGTCGGTGCTCAGGGGGAAGTACGCAAGTCCACGTGTTGTGCGAGGCAAAGGCAGACCTCCATCTCTAAGGAGAACATCCAGGATGGAGATAGACATGTGAAAAGCTAAAGCAAAGACGAAGAAAGCACCAGCAAAGGGGAAGCGTAAAGAGATGCAAATATTTTAATATCTGCTTTTTATTTATATTTTATTGACGAAGAAGATTTAATGTATATTTGTTTGTTAAATAATTATTAGCGGGATGGAGGAGATACCCGGGTCGTGGATTAAGGAGATACACCTATCGCGGAAGTATGCATGAATTTATTTGGCCCTTCTGAGATGGATGTCTCCAATGTTGGACACATGGCGGTATATTAATAAGTTTAATTTTATTACTAAGTTACAATATTTGGCTGTATAACTTACCTTTGATTTTTAGCAGGTTATTCCTCAAAGAGAAAGCGTGGCTATAGACATTATTGGAACCCAGTCTCGAGAAATAGCTAGTCAGAGTTAAGAAAGTGTAAGTGGACTCAAACTTTTTTCCCGAGTTTAATACTAATTTTTATGTGGTATCAATTAATATTTTGGTTTATTATTTACAGATACAAATTGGGTTGGATGGATCACAATTAGTGCACTTTGGGTTGGAGAAATATTTTAAAAAAATAAAACAAAATCGATTAATAATCGGTACACTATTAGTTCACTAAGCATTATCCTTTATAAATAAACACATAATTTCGCACTGGGAGAAAAAATATTAAAGCTGAAGTGGCTCTAGATATTTTTGTAATGAGGTAATTTTAAATTTTCTGTAAATAATAGTAAAAAAGTAATAAAAAATAATAATAAAATATTAAATAATAATAAATTGTAATAATAAATAATAATAAAATAATAAATAATAAGAAAATATTTTTAAAATATTCTAATATTCAAACTAGCACTAAAGCTGAAGTGACTATATAATATTATAAAGTTTAGCTTTTTTTAAGAACATAAAAATAAATAAATAATAAATAAATTATTATTATTATCATTATTTTTTATACCTTATTTGATAGTTCGGGCTACATCTTTTTTTTTTCTTTTTTTTTTTTTTTTTTTTTTTTACCGAAGAGCGGAAGCCACCCACATAGCAGCTCCGTCCCAAGTTTATTAATAAACCCTCACTTGTGGCGGAGAATACCGTGGTTACAACCCGAGGTCGGGGGATTACAAAAAAAACCAAAACCCAGACCTCCAAACAGAAAAACCAAGAAAACACAACCACAAAACAAGAAACCAAAGGAAAACCACACGCAGCAACCAGAAAAACACCTGCAAAACCAAAGAGTAAGGACAAAAAAACAAACCAAAGGAGAAACATACCTGGAGAGAGCCCTCGTCATGCCAAACTAGGAACGAATGTATGCCATCTCCAACTTGTCCAGTCTCACAAGGCCTCTAATTTCTCGAGGAAGACTCTGTATATCCGAGAACAGCATGTCCGCACCTTGAGCACCAGCCTTGGCTAGAGCCCTCGGGCTACATCCCTTAGGTAGCAATACTCCTATATAATATTATAAAGTTAGCCTTAACTGAGATACTGTTTTAACGTATTTGGAATGTAATCAGGTTGTGCAGCTTTCTTAATAATTTAAGCACCTTTCTTAATAGTTTAAGCAGCAATGATTAATAATTTTTTCAATTTTCTGTTGTTATACGGGCTACAAGTCCATTTGTTAATTTGGTTTGACCACTTAGTAATAAAAGAGCTTAGCTTTCCACGTAAAGATCTGCATCCTATCACTTTTAATCATCGATGACAACCTGGATATCATTATACACGCTATTATATACATCTGTGAATTATCTACATGTTCCAAAATATCATTTCCAGCTCTGAATGATGATGAGCAAGAAGATGGGTATATATTTTGGAACCATTCTAGGTTGCTATTGTGTTTCAAGGCTCAAAAAATTCCAGCATATCACATCCAATAGCACAACAAAGTGTACAATCAAATAACCATAAAGTCACAAATAATTTCCTGCATAAATCCCCCTATCCAAGCGCACATCAAAGTGCCTTAAGGCACAAAAAAATTCCTTCAAGACTACAAATCCATTAGCACAACAAAGTGCACAATCCAAGTGCCACAAAGTCACAAAAAAATTCCTGCATAAATCCCCCTATCCAAGTGCACATCAAAGTGTCTCAAGGCACAAAAAAATCCCTTCAAGACTACAAATCCATTAGCACAACAAAGTGCACAATCCAACCCTTAAATACACTACAAAATATTCAATCCACAAATCCAAGTGCCTCAAATACACAAAAAATATTCAATCCACAAATCCAAGTGCCTCAAATACACAAAAAATATTCAATCCACAAATCCAAGAGCACAAGAAAGTCCATAAAATATATTCAATACACACATATTTCTTGGAATACATTCAATACACAAATAAATATATTCACAATCCCAACCATCAAAAACACTAAATCAATTCATTGCAACGGTTGTTATCCATCCAACCCAAAGTGCACTAATTGTGATNGAGGGGGTTTCCATTGATGAAAATAATATTGCACCAAGGAGATCTAAGAGAGCGAAGGCTCTCCCTCTAAAACTTTTTAATGCTTGAAAACATATTGGTGTGGAATGTCCGAGGTTTGGGCACTTCCAAGAGAAGGTTACGGGGGTTGATTAGAAAAATGAATATCACGATCTTAGCTATTTCTGAGCCGTTCCAAGCAGTGGAAAAAATTCAGTTGTGGGCGCGTCGTATTGGGTTTAATAAATTCACTTCGAATGTAGAAGAGGGAGGTAAAATTTGGCTTTTTTGGTCAGAGGAGATAGATATGGATGTGATTGCGGCGTCCAGTCAATCCTTTATAGGTTTGTTTTCTCTTAATAGGGAGACTGGACAAGTTGGAGATGGCATACATTCGTTCCTAGTTTGGCATGACGAGGGCTCTCTCCAGGTATGTTTCTCCTTTGGTTTGTTTTTTTGTCCTTACTCTTTGGTTTTGCAGGTGTTTTTCTGGTTGCTGCGTGTGGTTTTCCTTTGGTTTCTTGTTTTGTGGTTGTGTTTTCTTGGTTTTTCTGTTTGGAGGTCTGGGTTTTGGTTTTTTTTTGTAATCCCCCGACCTCGGGTTGTAACCACGGTATTTCTCCGCCACAAGTGAGGGTTTATTAATAAACTTGGGACGGAGCTGCTATGTGGGTGGCTTTCGCTCTTCGGTAAAAAAAAAAAAAAAAAAAAAAAGAAAAAAAGAAAAAAAAAAGATGTAGCCCGAACTATCAAATAAGGTATAAAAAATAATGATAATAATAATAATTTATTTATTATTTATTTATTTTTATGTTCTTAAAAAAAGCTAAACTTTATAATATTATATAGTCACTTCAGCTTTAGTGCTAGTTTGAATATTAGAATATTTTAAAAATATTTTCTTATTATTTATTATTTTATTATTATTTATTATTACAATTTATTATTATTTAATATTTTATTATTATTTTTTATTACTTTTTTACTATTATTTACAGAAAATTTAAAATTACCTCATTACAAAAATATCTAGAGCCACTTCAGCTTTAATATTTTTTCTCCCAGTGCGAAATTATGTGTTTATTTATAAAGGATAATGCTTAGTGAACTAATAGTGTACCGATTATTAATCGATTTTGTTTTATTTTTTTAAAATATTTCTTGGTAATTAAGTAAGTGCATATTATTAAGTTTATGTATTTTTATATAAAAAAATATTTAAAGATATTAAAAAATGAATAAAAAAAAAGTCAGAAAGGTAAAAATTTTTGAATTGCATTGATCGGTTGGATTTGTAGGCAGAGACATTAGTCTCCGTAGCAATATCCATTTATTAAAGCCCAACCAATTCCTATAGTGGCTTAAAAAAAATAAAAAAAAAATGTTTGCAGCACCATGCAGAGACCAGTGAGGATGTTTCAAATAATAATTAAAAAAAAGATTCGTCGACAGCAGGGTTCGAACCTGCGCGGGCGAAGCCCAACAGATTTCAAGTCTGTCTCCTTAACCACTCGGACATATCGACTTTCACGAGATGGTACTGGTTATATCTCCTGTTAAATGCATTGTCTAAGATCCGTGTGCTTTACACATCAAGCTTCGGTTTTAATTGAAAAAAACTGAGTAAAATGCTACTTTGTTCCACAATTTTGCTTCCCTATTTTTGACCGCTCGTATATATTTTACTTTTTTAATCAGTAAATTAGTTTATTTTTAAAAAATATTTAAAAGAAAATAAGTGTAAATGTACTAGGACACACCCAGCCATACATGCTGGGTAGCTGAGTAGCATTGTCCGAAAATTGATGTATTATACTGAAGATTGAAGGGATGAAATCGACTATTTTTTCATCATAATCAATCTCAGCCGTTCAATGTTTAATAAGATATATCTAATCATATTTTAAAGAAAAAATATATTCTCAAATTGGTGTGTAGATGATACTTAATAAAGTGTTTACATTGACATAAATTAATTTTAAAATTGAAATATTATAAATTAAATTTTATGGTGCACCGATTTTATAATTAAACAACTATATTTTAAATTTAAATTTGTTGGCTTTTGTAACATTTTCGGGAAATGATGTGTCCCAGCACTACCCCTTTGATTCAGCATCAGGACCCTTTTTCTCTTATCTAAGTTTGACATATGTACTAAAATCATTATCACGAATTCGACTGCGCAAGTTTATAAATAAAATTCTAAAATAGGAAGTTTCATCTTTAAACACAAACTCTAATAATGTTAATTAATTTACATACCAACTCAGATCACAACTCATACTGTCATCTCAAAAAACAGTTGAAAATCATCAAATGTCCTTCAGTAAGAAATTGACTTCGCTGGAGCCGACTAAATAAGGCATATATTTAGACGAAACCATAGGCTTTATATAGATAAATCCAACTGATTTAGCCTAATCTGGCATCAGATTGGCCGAATATTTTTTATTCTAGCTCGGGCAGCCTAATCCATGTTAAAGCTCTCAATTAAAGTCCCATAGGGTTTCAAGGAACTTGTAACACACCTAATAATTGATATTTGGATGAATAGAAAATGTGAGAGAAAATGTTAGAAAATTGATCAGAGAAAAGAATAGAAAGTATGTGTATTAAGCTTCTGGATGTTTTACAAGTGCGTCCAACACAACTACACAAACTAACCTGCTGCTACTAACTAATGGCCACGTGGCCAATTTAACAAAACAGTAAAATAACAGCAGCTCATATAATCCTAACAACTATAAATGGACCATGGCCCAAATCAATAGTAACATGTAAATAAAATAAATGGCCACAAGCCAACATGCCCAACAGAATTGAGCCCACCAAGCCCCCAATGACTTTGGTCTATCATTGTGCATCTACAGAACTGTGACAGAACTACTGCAGATCTGGAAAATCTAGATTGGAATGGAAACAAAAATTGGAAAAACAAATGTAATTTTATAAAACTGTGAGTGATTCGAGGCAACCCAAAGCTCCAAAAGCCTATCAATTTCTTACAATTTTGAGAATGCCTTTCCTCATCTCTCTCCCTGCAGTTAGTACCTGTATCCCCTTCTAACAAACTTCAAGTAAAAGAATAAAATGACCCCCTATACCACTTTAATACGTTGCCTAAACACAGTGTTTAAGATCAAATACAGGCTACGTCGTTTAAATATCAAGGCTAAACCGTTTCAGGCTTACAAAACGAAGCCGTTCCAGGCTTTATTAAACTACACCGTTTAATCTACATATAAGGCCCCATTATTTCTTCATTTCTTCATTCCCTCATCCCGTACCTTCATCTTCCACAGAGTTTAAAAATCCAACCTTTATCTTCTTCGCTCTATATTCTCCTCCATGAAGCACCATGAAAATCCCCCCTGCTTACAAGTCCTTGTCCACTAGGTGTAGGTATAGGGTCCTAAGTTTCCACAAGTTTTCCCAGTTGTTGTCTTCCGGAAAGGCTGCTACCTACTTGATCAGAACTTCGGTCACTGGACTTCCAAAGAGACAGCGGTCTAAAACTGCATCTAGCCTCCGGTAGCCTAACTCGTTAGTGGGGGTCCGATGAGTAGGCTTGCACATTGGCCCATCCAAACTCTTTTTTGCCCTGACTCAACTTGGCACCCATGGCAAGCAAAAATAAACCGACCCAACCTGGCCTAATGGTCGACCAGACGACCACTTCCACTTCCACTTCTACATTGGCCAGCCCAAGCTCTTTTTCGCCCTGACCCAACTTGGCCTGCAATCCTTGGCCAGCAAAAATAAACCGACCCAACCCGGCCAAATGATTGGCCACTTCCACTTCCTCTTCATCTTCTTCTTGCCTACCTTGAATCACTCCTCATCAACATAAATAAAGGTTAATTCAGGATGAAACTCACTGGCTGTGAGGAAAACTAAAGACTTAAAATTGAATAATGAAATTCACTAGTTGTTTTACAACTTTCAAAATCACCCGTACAAAAAACTAAAGATCTACATTATATATGACCAAAAGATTAGAATCTCCTGGGATTACAACTAGTGTCACAAAACTATCATTATCTCTTTTCAGAAGTCTTTAAAGGTAATTCAACTCTGTCTCCCATTAAACCCTAATCTGATAAAGTAAAGTGTTAGAGGCATCTCAGTCTCCTCTAAAACTCTCTCGCTGAGAGGGAATAGGTGGAGTGTGAGTCTTGGTGCTCGTGGAGTGGCTGAGGTAGTTACTTCCCCTTGATCAAAACCTAAAGATTAAGGCGGGAAGAAATGGAGGATTTGGAGATGCAGTGGGATCAATTTAGTCTTACGGAGGAGGAGAATTCGGTAATTGAGATAGGCTCTGTTGATCTAAGTGAAGTTACTAAGAAAGGAGAGTTGTGTGTTGTGTGCAAGTTGTGGTCTAATCGGCGAGTGGGGAAGAATATTGTACGTGCTACAATGGCCAAGATTTGGAGAGTTGATAACTCTTTCACGTTCCAAGAGGTTAGTACAAATCTGTTTGTAATTACCTTTGTGTGTAAGGAGGATAAAAACCAAGCGTTAGAAGGGAGGCCTTGGTTGTTTGGTAATTGTCTGCTAGTTCTTAAGCCTCTTGATGGATTCATCCATCCGATGAAAATGAACTTCGATAGTGAGTGTTTCTGGATTCAAATGCATAATTTGCCTTTTGTTTGTATGAAAAATGAGATTGGGAAGAAAATTGGGGAGTCGATAGGGACGGTTCAAGAGGTTGATGTAAGGGAGGGTGGATCTGAATGGGGTGGTGTTCTAAGAGTGAAGGTAGAGTTGAATTTGAAGAATGCAGTTGCTCGTGGTAGAACTGTGGATGTTTTAGGGAAGAAGCACTTGATCTCTCTAAAATATGAGAAACTACCTAGAATCTGCGTTGATTGTGGAATGATTGTCCATGGGGGGAAAGGTTGTTCTAGCTCAAATGGTAATGGATCAGGGAAACAGTATGGTACTTGGCTCCGAGCCAATTATTCTATGGGGAAGAGGAGTGGTATTCCAAATGATGGAAGGGAGGAGCATGATAAGAGGAAGGGGAAAATTTATGATGACAATTCAGGGAAGGTGGCTGGATTAGATGCTCAAATTGATCCTGTACAAGCTGAAGGATCTATGTAATCGAATAGTAGTGGTGGGATGGATGGTCTGAATGTGAGTGGTGTGAAAGAAGTCAATGATAGTAGTCCTGAGGTGCCATCTGTTATCCCTGGAAAATGTGGTTCTTGTTCTGCCAGTCAGGTGCTTGAGGAAATGCCTGAAACTATTACCACTGAATGTATGAGTGATCCTAAGCAGATTTGTACAAGGAGAAGTATGCTGAGTGCAGGGGAATCAAAGAAGAAACAAACAGTGATGAAGGTCAGCAGTCAGTTGACAGAGTTGAAACAAAATGAGACTAAAAGGAATGAGGGTGAGGGAGTGGTTAGTAGAGGGAAATGGAAAAGAAGGGCAAGGTATACAGGCTGTTCAGATGTAACTGTGATGCTTGGTAAACGTAATTTGCAGTTAGTTGATGTGATGACCCGTTTTTACGTGTAATTTCACTGAAGGAATAATTTAATTTAATTATTATTATAATGCTTTTATTTTAAATTATCGGATTTTAATTAGATTTTATTGGCTGTTGAATTTAAATTGCTGTTTAATTGATTTTAGCTCGTTGTTGGTTTTAAAAAAATTTAACAGTTGGTTTTTGCTAGTTATTTATTTTATTTTAGCTTCTCGATATGATTAAAATATTTTCTTGGTGTTTATTTATTTATTTGATGTAGTGTTTAATTTATTTTAGTTGATTTATGTTTTTAATATCGTTTTCGGCGGATCAGTTTCTGGATCCCGGAAGTGAAGTTTGGACTTCATTTCTTTTCCCTTCTTTTCTTTTTCTCTTTTTTCTTTTTCCTTCTTTTTCTTTTTCTTTTCTTCTTTTCCTTCTTTCTTTCCTTTCTTTTTCTTTTTCCCGTTTCATTCCCTCCCGTGCGTCGTTTTCTCTCTCTCTCCCCTGCACTTTTCCTATTCCGTGCAGCCACCTTTGGCCAGCCGTATCTCCGCCGTCCGGTGGAGGTGTCGTACACTACCCCCGCCATTCTCTTCCTCTCACGGCAGACTACAACCCCTCTAATTTTCAGAGTCATCGGAGCCACCGTTAGCCGCCACGAGCCGCTCAAAGTAGCGGCACCAACCCAGATTTTTACACTGTAGCCGAAAATTTCCTCCGCCTAGAACCGGCGTTTGCCAGCGGCGTGGCCTCCACCACCCACCCAGAAAACTTCCCCTCCCTCCGGTGCACCACCCCTCCGAAGATCTCCCCCAACCGGCCGGCCGTTTGGCCGGAAAAGCGCATCTAAGCCGCACGGTGTGTCACCGTTTCCGGCGCCGTCGCACCACCTCCGGCCACCATCTTTTCACCACTTCTTCCCCTACCTCTTGCCGACCTAACCCATCCATTTCCGGCCTAGATCGGCCACCGGAGCAGCTCCCACGAGCTCAACTCCGATTTGCTCGTTTTTCACTTCTACCGGCGTTTTCGCCGCCACCCACGGCCAAAACTCATTTCCACTAGCTTCATAAACATTCCTAGACCATTCCCTATCAATTCGGTGTCTTGGTTTGTCCCCGGTCAAAAGTGGGTATTTTGCGACCCACGGGAACAGTGCATTTGCACTATTATGTTGCTTTCGCATCGCCGTTCGCTTCGCGCCGAACCTTCTAAAAATCATTTATAGCATTGTAAGTATTTTCCAAAATCTACTTTTAGATTTAAATGTATTTTACTCTTTCAATAATTTATTTGGTTGGTTTGCTGATTCCGGACTGAGTCCGAGGAGTTCGGGGGTCGGATGGATGGAGGACGGAGTTGCTTGATTTGTTGTGCTATGGTTGATTGTATTTGTCGAGCATTAAAATTTGCATTTACATGGAGCATGCACGTGTATTTTATTTTAATTGAGAAAATCCCATTTTATTGGCGTAAATGGATTTTCGGGTGCGTGCGTATCACGAGCCCAAGCCGGGATGGGTTATTATCTCGGTGGAGCTCCTCTGGTCACTCGGGAGTGGATAATACTGAGTGACATCCCCTGGGTTGTCGCCGGGCGACGACCGGATCGCACGATACGGTAACGCTGTCGTGTCGACTCCGTGGTCCTTAGAGTGGCGGGGACTAGAGGATGGCCTGGCCAGGTACGCGCGAGACGGAGGCGCGAGTCTGGGCATCACTCGTGTAGGTGTCACACGCGTAGACGTTACCTGCGGTGTGGCACAGAGCCAGAGTGTGCGGATGGTCCCTAGGGGAGATCATGGTGCATGCATAATCGGTTGGTTTTTTATGGTTTTCGGATACGGGCCATTTGCTGGGAAAATGGTGGTTTGGGCCATTATCTAGGATAATGGCGAGGCGTGGTTTTAATGGTATGTGT
This sequence comes from Carya cathayensis, assembly GCA_011037825.1. Lineage (NCBI taxonomy): Eukaryota > Viridiplantae > Streptophyta > Magnoliopsida > Fagales > Juglandaceae > Carya > Carya cathayensis. The sequence goes on from QGSO01000342.1 coordinate 153,335, forward strand.
GGGCCGTTATCGGGGATAACGGCGAGGTTTGTTTAAAGGATATGTTTTTGAGCCAAATGGGTTTTTGGCGTGCGTGGAAAATATGATTTATGAGTTTTGGAGCATTGACATTCATTCATGCATATTGGTTGAGTTTAATATGCTTTTATCTAGTGGTGTTTGGATTTTACTTACCTGCGGCACCATTTTTGGTACCGTAGATTTTGGTGCAGAGTTCGAGGAGGAGGAGGAGGCTGAGCCCGAGGATGCGGCTCCGTCGGAGTTCTGAGTGAAGTTTGTGTTTGTAGTTGGCTTTGAAACAATATTTATGTCTTGTGATATTTTATTATGTACCTTTGAACCGCTTTGTATTTTATTTAAAAAAAAAATTATGGTACTTAATTTTATGACTTTGCTATCCGCTGCGTATTTCTTTGTGCACATGCGTCGCTTGCACCACTTGGCACTCGTCGATAGGATGGTGACCCGGGTTGTCACCATCTGGACGTCTCAAATTCCCCGTGTTGGTACATGGGGATTTGGGGGCGTCACAGTTGATGAGGTTGATATTGCAAATGAAAATCCTGTGAAAAAAGGAAGGGTGAATGACAGTTATGAGGAAATAGATTCTAAAGTTTTGGCGGTGGCTGTTGTACAGCCCCGCCAATCATTATGAAAATTTTAAGTTGGAATTGCCGAGGGCTTGGGAACCCTCGGACAATTCAAGACCTCTACCTTTTGGTAAAGAATAAGAAGCCCACAATAGTTTTCCTCGTGGAGACTAAACTATTAGCAAAGAAGTTTGATGACATAAGAAAGAATTTGGGATGTGTTGGCTGTTTTGTAGTGGATGCTAGAGGAAATGGTGGAGGTTTGGCTCTTTTATGGAATCAAGAGGTTAATCTTGAGGTGCTGAATTTTACTCAACACCATATTAGTGTCTTGGTGATGCATGATGATGGTGTAAGGAAATGGATGTTGACTGGCTTTTATGGCCATCCAGAGGTCTCTAAAAGAAGTGCAGTTTGGAGTCTATTATCAAGCCTGAAACCTGCAAAGGAGCAAGGTGGTGTGTGATTGGTGATTTTAATGAAATAATCACACAATCTGAAAAGGTGGGGGGGGAGGGAGAGGCCTGAAGGACAGATGGAAGGATTCAGACAATGCCTAGAGAACTGCAATCTTTTTGACCTGGGATGGAAGGCTATGATGTATACCTGGTCAAATCAACACACAGATGACACTTTTACCAAAGAAAGGCTTGATAGGGCTGTTGCTAATCCTTCATGGTTGAAGATCTTTAAAGAAAGGGTGGTGGAGACATTGATTGCTAGGCAATCGGATCATAAACCCATTCTACTCACCTTGCGTGAAAATCAACCTTGTATAAGGAATAGAAAGAGACTGTTCAGGTTTGAGGCAAAATGGAGTTTAGATGAGGAAGGTGGAAGGGTTGTGGAAGATGCATGGGAAAGAACCTTGGAAACAAAAAACTTATTGATCAAGGTTCAAAGGAAGCTGAAAGCATGTAGTGGAGACCTTCTTAGGTGGAATTCTCAAAAAGCTAGTGATGGAGAAAAGGAGATATTAAGGCTGTCTGAGAGGTTGAAAATGGAGCAAGCAAATGAGAGTTCTCACAATGTTTCTGTAGTGAGAAAATTGCAAAAGGAGTTGGGTCTTCTCCTTGAAAAGGAGGATTTAAAATGGAAACAAAGGGCCAAAAGATCCTGGTACAAGCTTGGTGACAAAAATACCAAGTTTTTTCATGAATGTGCCAATCAGAGGAGGAAAAGGAATCGTATCAGTGAGGTTATAGATGATCAAGGAAGATGTGTGAAAGATCAGAAGGGAATTGAAGAGGTGTTCTTCCAGTAATATAGCAATCTGTTATGTTCTTCTAACCCTTCAACAGATGATATAGCTGCTGGTTTGTGGGGAATAGAGAGCAAGGTTTCTGGTTTAATGAATGAAGAATTGTAGAAGGATTTCACCATGCTAGAAGTTGAGGCAGAACTTAAAGATATGGGACCTTTGAAATCTCCTAGACCAGATGGCTTTGGAGCATGCTTCTATCAGAGTTACTGGACTACTATTGGAGAGGAGGTATGTCAAGCTGTTTTATCTTTTTTAAATGAAAAAGCTGGGTTGGATGGATCCATTAATTTTACTCATAATGCTTTAATTCCCAAAGTTGAAAAACCTATTATAGCTAGTGACTTTCGGCCTATAAGCCTATGTAATGTTTTGTATAAATTAGTGTCAAAAGTCTTAGCTAATAGGTTAAAGAAAGTGCTGCCAGTGATCATCTCAAAGAACCAAAGTGCCTTCCTCCCTGGAAGGTTAATTACAGATAATGTAATGGTTGCATATGAGGCTTTGTATACCATGAAAACAAGGCAAAAAGGAAGGATTGGTAGCATGGCATTGAAGCTGGATATTTCAAAGGCATATGATAGAATTGAGTGGGTTTTTTGGAGGCCATAATGAGGAAGCTTGGCTTTGGTGAAAGGTGGATTAAATTGGTGATGGTATGTGTTACTTCTGTAACATATTCTGTGTTGGTTAATGGGCAGCCAGGTTGCACTATCAAGCCTTCTAGGGGAATACGCCAAGGAGACCCTATTTCCCCATACTTGTTCATCCTTTGTGCTGAAGGCCTTAGCTCACTTGTTGACATGGCTGAAAGGAGGGGTGATATAAGTGGTGTTGCTGTAACCAGAGGAGGTATAAGAGTAAATCATTTACTCTTTGTTGATGACTCTGTCATTTTTGGGAGGGCCAAGTTGTCTGAGTGGTTTAAGATTCAAGATCTACTCAGTACATATGAGAGGGCTTCAGGACAGAGTCTAAACAGGCAGAAAACTACAATTTTATTTAGCTCCAACACACCAATGACAGTGAGGAGATAGATTCAGCAAGCTGCAGGAGTTGCTACCTGTGGCAATTTTGAAAAATACCTTGGTCTTCCTTCTATTGTAGGTAGATCAAGGTATAATACTTTCAGGATTTTAAAAGAAAGAGTTTGGAATAAGGTTAATAACTGGAAGAATACATTCCTTTCACAGGCAGGGAAGGAAATTCTTTTGAAAGCTGTTGTCCAAGCAATCCCAATGTATTCAATGAGTGTTTTCATGCTTCCAAGGAGATTGTGTAAAGAAATTGTTGTAGTTATGGCCAAATTTTGGTGGGGACACATGCAAAATGATAAAAGAATCCATTGGAGGAGTTGGTCAAGGATGGGAGAATCAAAGAAAAGAGGAGGGTTGGGTTTTAGGGAGCTTGAGAGCTTTAATAAAGCTATGTTGGCTAAACAAGTGTGGAGGATGTTGAACAATCCCTCTTCTTTGGTTGCAAGGGTTATGAAGGAGAAATATTTCAAAAGAGAGAACTTGTTGGAAGCTAGATTGGGTCGTGGTCCTTCATTGATATGGAGGAGTTTGTGGTCTTCTATGGGTTTGATTAAGTCTGGTCTGATTTGGCAAGTTGGGAGGGGCAATAAAATTAAGGTTTGGAAGGATAAATGGGTTCCATCATCCTCTTCTCATATGGTATCCTCTCCAGTGAAATTATTAGATGAAGATGCTTGTGTTAACCAACTTATTGATGTGAATACAGGCCATTGGAAGACAGAGTGGATTTCTAAAATTTTCAGTGCAGAAGATTCTGAAGCTATCTGCTGCATTCCTCTTAGCAGGATGGGATCTGAAGACAGAATGAAATGGGGCTTCTCAAGTACTGGTCTATTTTCTGTGAGGAGTGCTTATCATCTTGAGCATGCGAAGGTAATAGCTGAAAAGGGGAAAAGCTCAAATGTGTTTGAAAACGAATTTGGTTGGAAATCAATATGGAAGTTAAAAGTGCAGGGAGTGGTAAAACATTTTCTGTGGAAGGCCTGTCATGACGTGCTACCAACCAAAATGAATTTGGCTAAGAAAAAAATAATTGATAGTAGTTTGTGTCCAATATGTGAGAGGGAAGAGGAGTCAACTGTACATGCTTTGTGGAGTTGCCTATCTGCATCAGATGTGTGGGCAGATAATGACAGTCCTGTTAAGAAATGGGCATGTTCTGTAGTGAACTTCATGGAACTCTGGAAGCAGCTGAATTATTGCTTGGAGGAGGAGAAGGTTGGTTTGGTGGCCTGCACTTTGAGGAGGATATGGCTGAGAAGAAATGTTGTTATCTTTGAAAAGAAGTTTGAATGTCCGAAAGCTTTAACTAGTGTTGCTCAACAGAATTTTGCTAAATTCAGTGAAGCAAATTCTGGTCCCAAGTCTGCTCAGGTTAACAGAATTAATGCTAGATGGAAGAAGCCCGATGTGTTGGTCTGTAAATTTAATTGGGATGCTGTCATTGATGCTATTAATAAGAGGGTGGGAGTTGGGATTATAGTGAGAGACTCGGATGGGGAAATTCTTACTTGTCTGTGCTTAAGAGTGAATTACTTGTTGAAACCTGCTTGTGCTGAGGCATATGCTTTGAGAAGGGCTATGTTCTTTTGCTTGGAGTTGGGCTGTACAAGTGCTGTTTTTGAAGGTGATTCCTTGGTAGTGGTTAATGCTGGCAATAGTGAAGATGAAATGAGTACAGATTATAGTGTTATAATTGAAGATACTAGGAAAATGATTAACAACAATGGGAGGTGGTCTGTAAAGTTTACTCATAGGGAAGCTAATAATGTAGCTCATATACTAGCCAAATTGGCTCTTGATTGTAGCGATGAAAGTGTATGGATTGAGGAGGGTCCTCCATAGATAAAAAATTCTGTGTTGAAGGAAAAATATTGTAATGATTGATTGATTGTTAATTAAATATGTAGGGGCCTCTTGGCTCTTACTTGTTCTTCTAAAAAAAAAACTCTGTCTCCCATTATCTCGATAATCTACAACAGATTCACCAATCATATAGACCATCAACAACACAATCAATTAAAATGTAAGCATCAAACTATATCATTGAGCCAAATTACAAAAAGGCTAAAGTTTTGAACCCTATCTTTATTTTCAATGGACATATTTGCACTCCAGATGTCTCAAGTTCTATTTTCTTTCTAGATCCCTCGATTTTACATCTCAGTCCATGAGAATTAAAGTCATTCAAATGTAATTATGGTTTAATCACTAAAATGTGATTTAATGACTAAGGATAATGCAAGAATGATCTACAATGAAGGAATATAGCTCCATAATACTGAACTGTCAGAAAATAAAAATCTGAAAAAGAAAAGCATTTGCATTTTCTGGTAGCTTTGTATGGCCATTAACATCTAAAAAGGAGGAGAAGAAGAAGAAGAAGTCACACACGGCTTTCACAATCAATAGAATTAAATAAAACTAATAAATGGTCAAGCAAGCATTTAAGGGGCCAATAACCAATTGTGCAAACCCCATGATGATATATTTGGTGAGTGTTCTATTTGTTTGTGTGTATTTGGTTTTGGGTTTTGACTAATTACTAGTTAAGATTTGAGCAAAGGAAGTTGAAGAAGCGTAAAGAAATGAATCGTTTAAAATCACAAACCCTACCTCTATAAACTTTTTTTTTCTTTTTTTTTTGAAATAGAAATACTGCCAATTATATTAAACCAATTGTTGGCATTAAGCCATTACAAGATCAGAAATAGAAGGGGCAACAACAACAATATCAAAATTGTTCAACAGGAAGCATCACAGCACTCTTTGCTAAAACATGTGCTACCCTATTTGCATCTATTTTCACATGTTTGAGTTTCCATCCTGTACCATGCAGTAGTTGTTTGATATCAGTATTAAGTGGGTCACAAACTCCATCTGCAACACTCCATTGATATACAACATTAACCACTTGCTATGAGTCTCCTTCAAGTATACAGTTATTGAGGCCAAACTCTTTAAACAGATTAACAGCAGAAAATAATCCCCTTGCCTCAGCAGATGTAGCTTCAATACAGTAATTCATAGGCTTCATCAAAACACACCAATGCCAATTCTATTTGCTTCCTTCTATATAGCAACATCCCAATTAATCTAAATCTAATCAGCAGGTAGTAGATCCCATTTAACAGGTTGAGTTGAGGCTACACCGTTAGAGGAATTACATGACTGCAGGGCATCTTGGTAAGTATGAAACTATTGCATAGCATTAGTAAAAACTGATTATGGGTGAAAGAAAAGCCCTTCATGAATCCCTTCATGAATCAAAGAATTCCTTATATGCCACAATGCTCGAGCAGCATAAGCAAAACAAGCTAGTTCTTGGACAGACAACCTAGCTGACAACTGTTTATAAACTTGAGTAAAATCAAGATCAGTAATAGAGGCTTTCTGTAAAGTTTTAGCACCCAATACCCATACATCAACAGTAGATGGGCATGACCATAAGATATGACCAACAGATTTATCCTCTCTCAAACAAATTGGACATAAAGGGTCTGCAGTACCTTTCCTTTTATATAAATTTTCTTTCGTTGGTAGAGAATTAGTGCATGCTCTCCATATGAAGTCCTTGACTACATTAGTAGTAGGTAAAGCCCATAATTGCTTCCAACATTGAGCAAAATCATTACTGTTGAGGATTCACCTTTGAGATTCAATTGTGCAGAAATATACATGTGATAAGCACTTCTCACAATAAAGTGATCATTAGAAAAGCCTCTCCAAATTAGCTTATCAAAAGCTACCAATGCACTCACTGGGATCTGCAGAATAGCAGTGGAGTCCACATCATTGAAGACATTTTTAACAAGCTCAACATTCCACCAACCAGTAAGTGGATCAATTAACTCTTCCACTAAAACATTAGCCCCTAAAATCTGCATAGGAGATTGAATCATATCAGACTCATCTTTGGTATCCACTTATCACTCCAAATATGAATCTGCCTTCTATTGCCTACTCTCCAAAGAGCCCCATCCTTAATTAGATTCATGGCTTGATAAATACTTCTCTACACAAATGAAGGCCTTGGGCCCAGATTAGCCTTTAATAAGGTTGAGTTGGCAAAATACTTAGCTTGAAAGATTCTGCTAGGCAGGCAATCAGGTGAGGTTAGGATCCTCCAGGCTTTTTTTGCCAAAAGGGCTAAATTGAAACTTGATAAATCTCAAAAGCCACATCCACCCTTCTGTTTAGTAGTGCACATCTCACTCCAAGACTTCCAATGAATTTTATGCCTGGTGTTATTGCTGTCCCACCAGAAATTTGAAAACAAAGAATTTAACTTTTGACAGAAGGTTTTAGGCAAAAGGAATACACCATGCAATATGTAGGCATAGATTGAAGCACAACTTTAATAAGAATTTCTCTCCCAGCTTGAGAATGAAACTTATTCTTCCAATTTGCCATCTTCTTCTTCACTTTATCAATAATATCTTCAAAAGCCCTCATTTGAGTTCTTCCAACCAATGATGGTAGTCCAAGATATTTCTCCAAGTTAGATGAGTCTTGAAGCCCAACCATTTCCATAACATAAGCCTTAGTTGAAGGCTTAGTATTCTTACTGAAAAAAGGGGAACTTTCTCTCTGTTTAGTAACTATCCAGAAGCTACTTCATAGAGTCCCAAAATCTAATTAAGTCTAGCCCATTCCATCTTATTAGCCTGGTAAAAAACTAGACTATCATCTGTAAAAACAAGATTACTCATGGATGGTGCACCTCGAGCAATTGGGACACCAGTAATCAACCCTTGTTCTTCAGCCGCTGATAGTTGGGAATTGAGAGCCTCAACACATAAAATGAAAAGATATGGTGATAGAGGGCATCCTTATCTTAGACCCCTTTGAGGTTTAAAAATTTGCTGAGGGGAACTGATTACGCCTAAAGAATAATGCATTAGTTGTACACACAGTTTTGGGGTGTTGATTCACCGAAAGACAAATTAAAAAAATAGCAGAATGAACTAAGAAGCTAAAGAAAAACATTAAATGATTAATGGAGAACAAAGATTAATTTTAAATATAAATTAAAGTGACGCAAAGTGACTAATAGAAAAGTACTCAAACTTGATGAATAGTAAAACGTCAGGAATCCCTTGCACAAATCCGATATTTTAATTATTCTTAATTCATTGAATAACTCAATTGGGAACTCAATTTCCAAAATTCCCAATCGGAAGGTATAGATTTATAAACCAAAATTAAACTAAATGTATCCCTTTAAAAAATATTCATCACTTTTAAAATACGTAAATTATTATCATTATTGAGAAAATCCAACGACAACAATATACTTAGGGAGTGATATTGCAAAAAAAATTAAATCAATATACATAAATAGTTGATCCAAACATAATCAAAGAACTAGTTCATTCAATAGAAAAAGCATAACTGAATCCATAAACAAAATAAATTCTATGATTATTCGGAGAAGAAAACATCAACAATGAATTGAGAATGATAAAACAAAAGAGTTTTAGTAATTGAAAATCAAATACATAAATTAAAAATAAATTAAAATATCATCTAATGTACAAGTTTATCCCTAACCCTACTTGAGAATTTAGTTACCCATAAATATAATGGACAACAAAAATCTTAAGAGAAAAATAAAGCAAACGACGACCATGGAAATTAATTTCGTCTCTTTGTTCTTCATTCTGTCCTCTCACCACGGCTCTGCTGGTTCTCCCCCCAGTTTTGTGCTAATGATATTCTTATATAGGGTAAGAAAGAAACCCTAATGTCTTCATGATTATTGTATAAACAAAATTGTCTAAATTTTAAAATTCTTCTTAGTAGCCACGTACGTACTTCAGGAGTTTGAATTTGAAAATTCTAATTCGAGATAAATTTATAACCCTTTAAGATAGATTTTGAATCGCATTAATCCGATATGTGAATGGAAAATTACGATTAAAAATCTAAAATATATCCATACTATCTCTTAGCGAATTTCGGACTTGAACTTCTTACAGTTTCCTTTTGTGATTTTTTTTCTTGATCCAAATTGCTCTCAAACCCCATGAAAGTCCTCATTTGAATTTGATTGGACTTTGACTTGCTCTTTTATAAACTCTGAAATTATACATAAAAATCAGCTTAGAAGTATTCCAAAGTAAATAGAAACTCAACTAAAAAATACACATTAATTTCTATTATTTCTATTCATATTTTAGCATTTTAATCCAATAATAGGTTATTTAGAGTGCACTTTTGCACACTCATTACACCCTCCAACTTACTCATTGTTAGTCCCTTGCAATTTTCATGCCAAAACAACGAAAGAGACTAAAGAAAATTACACACAAAGGCCACCAAGTCACACTTTCCAGATTCACATATTAAAGCAATTTTAGAAATTCAATAACCCTATCACAAGCAATCGACCTATAGCAATCCACAGAGTATGTGTGTTTCAAACTATATCCATTTAATCAGAAACCCTGACACATGCAACATCAAGAACATCTCAAGCGAAAGGTTCAACTCCATAACTCATGGGTATAAAAGTGTTTCGTGTGAGAATTCTCTCTATGGAATTGACAATGGATGTACAGACATTATCATGGGGAATTAGGCAATTATGTACAAGTAACAAGCAAATATTGTTCTTATGATAGGAACACTAACAAATGAGACTTCCAGCATTCTTTCCAAAGTTATTTAGGATCAAAACGGTCAACACAAAATATTGTAACGTGGCTTGGGTTCGGGGTTATATGAAAAAAAAAAGGATGAAGATGATTCAAAAACTTTCAACTACATACAAATGAAATCTTATTAAATATTTCAGTGGACCAAACTTCTCAATTTACGTACTCTCCAACTTTTTAGATTATCGAATAATAATGCTTTTCATTCTTCTTCATCTTCTCTTTTTTTTTCCTCAACAATTTGATGAACAAACACATGCCACTTTGGTATTCTTGCCATTTCTACCCAACCTTGGCTTCTTTTTTCTTTTTTTCAAGAACCCAACACAAAAGAAAGAAAATGCAAATTCTACACCTAGTATACACTTAGAAGTAAAAATGGTAAAAAAATTAGTATATAGGCTATACTCCAATGTAGAGAGGCATGGATAATGTGAGCATACGAAAAAAAAAAGTTATATGTGTTTATTGGCTCAAAGTTGGCTCCTATGGATCTATGATGGAAATGTTTAGCTTGAAAGGCTCAAGTGTTTATTCTAAGTTGACATTCGTCATATCTCAAGCATATCCACAATCTTACCACAAACCATGTAATGATATTCTAAAAAAAAGTACTCAATTCAACAGATCAATGAACGCTTATCATAACTTACTACATTTGTAGACTCTCAATCCTCTTCAAAACTCACATGAATACTTAAGCAAAAGAGTTCTCTAGCTACATGTATCAAACCACCATCTTACCATAAAACTTGGATGAGTGCATTAAGGATTCTGTGAATGCTTCAATAAAAAATGATTATGGTGAATTTGGTGAATTCACAAAGATGGCTATGAATGAGAATGAGTATACATGTGAAAAGGATGCACGTGTGATACACATTTAAAAAAAATTGACACATGAAAATATGCAACAAAGTTTCAACAAGCATTTTAAATATTGAATTTGCACCACTACCCCCCAACTTAAATGAAACATTCTCCTCAATGTTTAAGAATCAAAATTGAATGGGTTGTAACTAAAAATGATAGAATACACCTGATGAGTGACGTGGGTGGCTCGATAAACACCAAAGATGGTAACCTGAAATGACAAGATGAAACTAGGCTACAAACAAAAATAAAGAAAATAACATAAAACTAAAAGGAAAAGAAAGAAAATAAGAGAAAACGGAGAAAACAAAAACAAAATAAATAAAGAAAAACATACCTGCATGGCGTGGTCAAGGTAGATAGACCAGGTCTACAAGTAGAACTCTTGCACTTCAGAAACTTGTCTATCAATAAGTATTTTTAGGCATTGACCATTTACTTTAAAATCTCGGCCATCCTTAGGGTCCTCTATTTCTACCACCCCATTTTCAAAAGCATGTTTCACTACAAAGGGACCAGTCCATGTAAACTGAAGTTTTCCTAGGTGCTTGTGAAGTCTAGAATCATATAAGTGTATTCGGTCATTAGGCTTATACGTCTTCCTAAAAATATTTTTATCATTAAACACTTTCATTTTAATCTTATAGATTTTAGATTTAGACAAAGGTTTTAATTTCACTCTTGGTGCTTCCATACTTAAAGGAAGTTGTTTTTTACCTTTCCTAGGCAACTCCTCAAATTTGGGTTGTTATGCCTGTGTTTCATAATCCTTAGTTTTATAAAAAATAGTACAAATATTAATAATATTAAATGAATCACTAATAGTATCAAACTCAGAATTAACATGGGAATATTCAAGAGGATCAAAATCATGAGTTGTATGGACTCTCTTGTCTATAAGTGCGTCAATCATGTACGTTTGGTGGCACTCATCATCTATTGGCTGTTTCTCAATATGGACAAGTCTGACCTGCATGGTCATGTTTCCAAAAGATAGTTTCATTAACTCATTCCTACAATTTATAAGTGCATTAGACGTAGCAAGGAAATGTCTACCTATTATGAGAGGAACATTAAAGTTAGACTCAACAACCAACAGAGTATCCAAAATTAAGAAATCAATAGGATAATAAAACTTGTCAATTTGGATCAAAACATCATCGACTATCCCTCTCGATTTCTTAACTAAATGATCAGCCAATTGAAGCACAACAGAATTATGCTTAATTCAGCTAAACCAAGCTGCAAATAAATGGAATAAGGCATCAAATTAACACTAGCTCCTAAATCTATCAAAACTTGCCCAAACTCATGATTCTTAATATTACATGTAATGGTTGGACACACAAGATCCTTGTACTTGGGAGGAATCCGCTACTCAATTACAACACTAATTTGCTCTGTTAGTGTGATATCTGCTCCTTCTTTTTTCTTCTTTAATTATGAGTCTCGTTTTACGTGCTGAGCTTCGATCTACGTGCTGAGCCTCATCCTACGTGCCATACCTCGATGCCGTGTTTTCAAAGTTATCCAGCGGATTTCAAAGCAAGAGATATTTTAAACATTCTTGAAATATTTATATGAGATATTTCTAATTTTATTAGATAAGCTTGTTTTTAAAGTAGCACAATTATAATATTTTAATGAGTTTTAAAAATATTATAATTGTCGATAACTATTTAAATTAAACATTTTAGTCATTTTAAATATTAAGATATTTAACTTTACATTGAAAACTCTAAATTAATTTAAATGATTTTATTCTCTTTGAGTAATTAACGGTACTTCATCATTATAAATAATGATGAAGAAATATTATTTTATAAACTTTAGTTTATAGAATAATCTTCTATGTTAATTCCTCTCAATGTTTTGTTTTAAACTTTAGTTTAAATAAAACACTTACTTATTTTCAAATTAGTGTTTAAACTCATCATTAGATCGTTTTGAGAATCCCGAAACGAAGGATTTGGATTAAATACCCCCCTCTCTTTTCTTCCTCACTTTTCTCTTTCCCTCTCTCTCTTCTCTCTCCTCTCTCTCTCCCATGCACGTCGCGCCCTACTTCTTCCTTCCAGCCGATACACATTGCACTCTTCATCACCGTGCAACTCCATCCACTTCCAGCCCAGCAACCACCTGCCACAGTTGGCCTCACCTCCAATCACTGATCACTCATCTCATGCCGGCCAACACACTCTCTCGTCAGCAAGCTCACACGCTCTCCCTCTCTCCTCCCACGGCCTCTTTAACTGAAATGGGTAAAAACCCATCCTCCACCTCCACGCCACCGTACACGACAACTATGGCCTCACCGCCAATCACCAACTGATCATCACCCATCGGCCAACAATCCCTCCCACCAGCGAGCCTCCATGTGCCCTCCTCCCCCCTACACGGCATCATCCTTAAAATGGGTTTCACAACCATTTCCAGCATCTAGCGCCGCCATACACGGCCAAAAAGGCCACCGAGCACCACCAACGGTTTCACCACATCATGAACTTCCTCCCCATGTCTTCCTTTTCCCCTACCTCTCTCTCTTTCTCCAATGGGTCTCCATAACCACACGTTCGGTTGCACCACCGTGCATGACTACCCACGGCTTCTCATCACCACTATCTTGTTCCTCTCATCACCACGACCTTTTTGACGAACAATTAAGCGTCGAGAATTCCTTGCACAAATTCGATATTTTAACTATTCTTAATTCATTGAATAACTCAATTGGAAACTCAATTCCTAAAATTTCCAATCGAAAAGTATAGATTTATAAACCAAAATTAAACCTAATGTGATCATTTGAAAAATCATTCACAATTTTTAAAATACATAAATTATTATTACTATTGAAAAAATCCAACGAAACCAATATACTTAAGGAGCGATATTGCAGCAAAGAATTAAATCAATATCAATAAATAATTGATCCAAACATAATCAAAGAACTAATCCATTCAATAGAAAAAAGTATGACTGAATTCATAAACAGAATAAATTCTATGATTATTCGGAGAAGAGAACATCAACAATGAATTGAGAATAATAAAACAAAAAAGTTTTAGTAATTAAAAATCAAATACATAAATTAAAAATTCTATCTAATGTGTGAGTTCATCCCTAGCCCTAGTTGAGAATTTAGTTACCCATAAATATAAAGGACAACAAAATCTCAAGAGAAAAATAAAGCAAATGACAGCAATGGAAATTAATTTCGTCTCTTCATTCTTCAGTCTGTCCTCTCACCATGGCACTGCTGGTTCTCCCCCCCAGTTTCATGCTAATGATATACTTGTATAAGGTAGGAAGGAAACCCTAATGTCTTCAAGATTCCCGTATAAAAAAATCACCTAAATTTTAGGACTCATCTTGGCAGCCATATACATACTTCAAGAATTGGAATTTAGAAATCCTTATTTGCGATAAATTTATATCTCTTTAAGATAGATTTCCAACACATCAAGAATCGTATCAATCTGATATGTGAGTGGAAAATTACGATTAAAATACTAAAATATATCCAGGCTGTCTTCTAACGAATTTTGGACTTGGAATTTTTGCAATTGAACTAAGAAATTAATAAAACTAAGCTAAGATTAAACTAGATTAGAAAGTAATTAATAAAACATAAACTGAAAATTGAAAATGCCCAAAGAAGTGAAAACTTAAAGAAATGAGAAAATAAATAACACGAAATAAGTAAAAAGTAAATAAATTGCCCAAACTTCTAAGCCAAAAATCTCAAAAGTATTCCATAAACTTTAAACTTAAGTTAAATAAAAATAGAGAATGAAAAGTCTGGACGAAAACTCCCCTTCACCATTCAATTGAAATCCAAAACAAAAAGAACCAACTTCTCACGTAACACTCTTGAAAATTAATCTCCAAACCTTTAATGAAAACTCTAGAACAACTCCTCTACTCCCCATGTATGATGTTTCTGAAAAATCAAAAATAAAAGCTCTCAACCGAACCCTTCTTGCAATAATTTCAGGTAGCACACTTAATGAGAACTCTAGAACAATTCTTTACTCCATGAAATCAACTAACACACTTGCAAGAATTTAAAATATTACACTTAATGAAATAAAATTCTAGAGCAATTCTTAGCACACTTAATAAAAACTCTAAAACAACAAAAGCATTGCAGCCAAAAGAAAAACTGCCGAACAATAAAATTTGACTTTAGCATTTCAGCACAACACAACTCCTTCTTTCTTTCACTCACACGTCCCCACCTACCGACCAATCGACCTTCTAAGGATATTGTGTTTACTAATTCTTACTTAATTAAAAACCATTTATCAAGCCTAGGTGAAATAAATCAAAACGTCATGCGTTAATCACAACTTAATTAAAAACCATGCATGCTTGATGATCAACACCCTAGAATTAAAACCTATCATTGCATGCTTCTAATCTCAAAATAAAATGTTCAATGATTATTCCAAGACATTAATAAATCATATCAAAATATGCCATAACTAAAATTTCCCGTTAAAACAATTTAAACACTTAACTCATTCTTAATGAACTCAATTTTGAATCAAACATGGTAACCTTTTCTAAAGTCAACCAAAATTCACTTCAACACTTAAAAACAGGACTTGAAATGTAAGCTAAGATCTAGGGCAAGAAAACTTACAAGTTTTGTGGCCCACTAAAGCTTCCAACATAGGAACTCACAAGAACTCCAAGAACACTCAAACACTCACACCTTTCGGCTTTTCTCTAAACTCTTAGGAGGAAGAATGCTCTCAATGCTCAAGAGGAACTTGGAGATGAGGTGTGGAGGAAATTAGGGAGTGGAGGGGCTTTTTATAGACAGCAATGGGGGAGGTGGACGTTGGTTTTGGCTCCAAGGAAGTGAATGTGAGTGATGGACGTGGGAGGTGGAGTGCTGATTGCATTTTCTAGATTTGTCGTGGCTTGGTCAGCTAAATAGTGAACTAAAGTGTCATTATTTCATCATGGCCAAGATCTAGAAGACTTCCATAGGTGAAGGGGTTGCTTGATTCATATTTTTTAAACAAAATTTCACAAGAAAAGCAAGCCATAGCCAAAGATTTTGGGTTTCCATCAAAGCTGTCCAGATTTTGATCCCTCCTTTGTCTCATCCTCTTGGTCTAGTTTGTGGGCATAATTACCATCATTGAGTGCCTTTCTCAGGTAGGTAAAGATGCATGAGTGGTGGCGTGGGTAGGGTGGCTGATTTGGTGCAGCAAAATCTTTGAAGAGCCAAGGGCACCCAGTTTGAATCCAACTACACTTCCTAGGAAAATAGTTGGATTTTTTGGCTTTTGTTTCTTGGAGGTACTTCGCCCATTGCTAGGTCTAGTCCATAAGTAATGAAATGATGTGTGATTGGTGCCATCACAAACTAAAATATGATGGAAAAGGCATGGGCTAGGAAGTGATTTGGTGCAATGCACATGAAGTAGGTGCACCTAGGCATGTGCACCTAGGTGCCAATTGGTGGTGACTTGAGTATTGACATGGCTTTGCTTCTATTGACATGTGTTGGGTCAAGATTAAACTTCTAAATTAGCCTAAAAATAATGTAAATCAATAATAAAAATCAAAAATTTCAGATCAACAATGTGTGAAACAAATTAAAGAAAGATTAAGCCTAAAACATAGTTTAGAGGTTACTAATCATGTGTGAAATGATTAGTACTTCTTAAGTCAAGTTAGAAGCTTAACCATGATTAGGTGGGAATCATAGGGGTGTGTGGCACTTCTTGGACTTGAGGGAAACCACTGGTATGGTGTATGTGGGCTCCAATTAGAAAAATGAAATAAAAGACAAGGTGTTGGACTTCAAGGGTTGGGCTTTGGTTGGACCAAAAGTGCAAGCCTTAGTTGTGGGCTTTGGAGTGGACTTTATTTCCAGATTTATGAGGCCTATCAATGGACTCAAAGGCCTACTATGCTAGGTCCTTATCTTTGGGTCTTTCCTTAAATGAGCCAAGGTCTTGAATCTTATTTAGTTAGGCCCAATTGCCTTAAGCTTACTAAGTTGGGCCTAATATCTTGGGTCTAATAAGTTAGGCCCATAGTCTTGTGTCCAATAAGTGAGGCCTAACTTATTAGCTCATTAATGAAGCAACCCTCCAATATGCCATGTGTCAATCTTCCATCAGGCTCTTGGCATGTTACCTCAAAATTAATAAAGCACTAAATCTCCAAAACTAAACCAATCTAGCTCCAAAAATTTTCCTTTCTATCAAAATAGATATTGCACTAGAATCTTCTAATAATTTTACTAAACCCAAAGTATACAACCCTTTTTCCAATTAAAGTATCCATAATTGTTCTTATTCTCAAATAACACAACTCCTAATTAACTAGGACTAAGGCTACTAAAGTCAAAGCCTTAGGAGATTTTTAGGCAGGGTGTTACAACTAGGCAATATGAATACAAACAACGACCATATTGCAAACATGATCATCTAATAATTCCTCATGAAATCTACAAAACTTTGTGGTGTGCCTCCCAGTAATGCCTTAGCTACAATACCACTTAATACGTCCACCTGCAAGTAGTTGGGAACAGTAAAAAAACAATAAGCAATATGTAAAAAGTGCATTATTGAGCATAGAAGGCAAAAAAAAAAAAAAAATAGAAGCTTTAGTTTGGAACTAGTGCAACAACACTTTGTTGTGTGCCACCTACCAATGCCTCAATTGTAACACTGCTCGTGATGTCCTAGTACTAGTTGGGAACAATAAAAAAATAAGCACTTTTTAAAAAGTTCATTATTAAGCATAGAATGCAGAGAAAAAACAAACAAAAGGCTTTAATTTGGAACTTGTGCAACAATACTTTACTGTGTGCCACCCACTAATGCCTCAATTGCAATGCCACTCATGATGTCCTCCCACTGGTAGTAGTTGGGAACAATAAAAAAAACCACTTCTTAAAAAGTTAATTATTAAGCATAGAATGTAAAAAAAGCAACTAAAAAGCTTTAATTTGGAACCTGTACAACAATACTTTATTGTGTGCAACCCATTAATGCCTCAGTTGCAACAAGTGTCTTGCAAGTACTGGGGAACAATAAAAGAAAATAAGCACTTCTTGAAAAGGGCATTATTAATCATAGAATGCAAGATTCATAAACACATTAAATACATCTTTCCTTTTTCTCTTCCCACTAGGCTTGGAAAGTTTATTGTTGGTTTGTGACTTCCTCCCAACCTTCTCTAATATAATAAACCTCATCTTCGATGGGGGCCTCCTTTTACCTCTAACAATGTGAGGGCTCAATACTTTCTTTTAACTTCCAGTTTCAATATCAATGTCCTCAATATTAGTATTAGCAAGTGCCGGCTGTGGCTTTGACTTTGTGTAAACCAAATTCATTGCCTGTAACTTCTATGCCATATCCATAGAATTATCTTTGCTTTCTGCTGCATTTGTGGCAACCTCAAATCATATCTTTATCAAAATAGAGTACCTATCAGCAATTGGTTTACTACTCAAATCATCGAAACTGCTTCGGATGAGAGTACACCTACGTTTAATGTCCTTCCTCCACATATCCATAATGTACTTCGAAGGCAACGATCGTACATCCTTGACTGAGAAAATAGCAAAAATGTATTTACATAAAATTTCTCTCATCTCAAATATTCCGCACATGCACATGCACTTCACCTCACATTCATCATTATTGAAGTATGCCTAATATATAACTTGTTTGATGCAGTCATCAACTTGCCTCTAGTCATTCACTCAATATGTTGAAATTGCCTCTTCCATTTTGATGAGAACACATTGGGAATAGATAATCCTCATTACCTTGGACTGTACTTCCTTAAAATTAGAATTAGTATACACTTCTTGAAATATTTTTTCAACATGTAAATGGGATATACATGGGATTGTGCAGTTAAATGAATGAAATTCTACTGCTATCTCATGCTCTACTTTCTTCTTATGTGCATTATCAAATTGATCAACAAACTCCTTTAAAGTGGTCAGCGAATGCACAAAACCATCAAAAAATACATTCATACTCTCGCTCTTCTAAACTGTGGTCATCCTAGCTCAAAATGCATCTTTCATATATATATATAGGAATCCAATACATTCGCTCAGTATATAAACTCTGAAGCCATGGATGCTCGTGCAAATTGTACATATCAAGAAATATCTCCCAAGACTTCTCAAACTCTTCAGAAGTCTGACAATCATAAACCAATTTGTACAATGCACTCTTCAATCCACAAATGTATTGATTAGTATGTGAAAGTGCATTCTAAATACCCTCATCGGATTAAAATGTTAAAATGTGAATGGAAATCATAGGAATTAATATATATTCTTGAATTGAGTTTCTATTTACGTTGACATACTCCTAAGTAGTTTTTTATGTTTAATTTCAGAGTTTATAAAAGAGAGAGTCAAAGCCCAGTCAGATTCAAAGAAGGACATTCACGGAGTTTGAGAGTAATTTGGGTCAAGAAAAAAAATCACAAAAGGAAACTACAAGAAGTTCAAGTTTAAGATTTGCTAGGAGACAGCCTGGACATACTTTAGTATTTTGACCATAACTTTCTACTCACATATTGGATTAATGCAATTCTTGATGCGTTAGAAATCTATCTTAAAGGGATATAAATTTATATGTAATAAGGATTTCCAAATTCTAACTCATGAAGCATATACGTGGCTGCCAAGATTAGTCCTAAAATTTAGACAATTTGTTTGCGCAGAAATTATGAAGATATTAGGGTTTCTTTCCTACCTTATATAAGCATATCATTAGCACGAAATAGGGGAGGGGGGGAGGCACAAGAGACAGATTCGCAAAGAGGACAAAATCACTTCCATGGCTGTCGTTCACTTCATTCTTCTCTTGAGATTTTTGTTATCCATTATATTTATGTGTAACTAAATTCTCAAGTAGGGTTAGGGATGAACTTGCACATTATATGATATTTTTAATTTATATATTTGATTTTCAATTACTAAAACTATTTTGCTTTATCATTATGAATTTATTGTTGATGTTTTCTTCTCTGAATAATCATAGAACTTATTCTGCTTATGGATTCAGTCATGCCTTTTCTATTGAATGGATTGGTTCTTTGATTATGTTTGGATCATTTATTTATTTATATTGATTTAATTCTTTGCTACAATATCGCTCCCTGAGTATATTGTCGTTATTGGATTTTCTCAATAGAGATAATAATTTACTTATTTTAAAAATGATGAATGATTTTTTAAAAGGTTACATTTGGTTTAATTTTGGTTTATAAATCTGTACCTTCTGATTGAGAATTTCGAGAATTGAGTTCCCAATTGAGTTATCCAATGAATTAAGAATAATTAAAATACCGGATTTGTACAAGGGATTTCCCAATTGAGTATTTCTTCCATTAGTAATTTTGCTTCACTTTAATTTACATTTAAAATTAATCTTTGTTTTCCATTAATCATTTAATATTTTTATTTAGTTTCCTTGTTCTTTCTGTTATTCTTTTAATTTGTTTTCATGTGGAGTCGACACCCCAAAGTTATGCTACAACTACCGCGTTATTCTTTGGGTGTAATCAAATTTTGGCACCATTGTCGAGGAGATGATAAAAGAATTGCTAGATAGTTGTTCTTTTCAGCAGTTTGTAATGGCGGTAATTTCATTCTCTCTTTTAGTTTGCTGCATCTTTATTTTCTTTTCTTTTCTTTTTCTCTATCTTCCATGCATAGATATAGAGACACATTGGGTTGATTTGCTTGTAGACCTATGTTAGAGTTAGAGTCTAATTTTTCTAATAATTGGTTTGATAATTCTTCTAATTCTGAGGAAATGAGTGAACACGGAGATCAACCCACTAGAACCCTTTAGGATTATCTCCACCCTGCACGCATAGCCAAACCATCATGCATCATGTTTCCAGCTAATACTTGCCAATTGGATTTTAAAACAGGGATGATACAGTTACTCCCTACTTTTCATGGCTTGGAAAATGAAAATCCATATGTGCACATTTGGAAGTTTGATGAAGTAGTTGCGACTTTTCATAGTCAAAATGCAACTAATAACATTGTGAGACTTAAGTTCTTTATTTTCTCTTTGAAGTATAGAGCTAAGAGTTAGCTATACTCGCTGAGACCATGATTTATTGGATCATGGAATGAGATAACTCAGGTCTTCTTTAATAAATATTCTCCCCAACATAAGACTAATGATTTAAAAAGGCAAATCTCCACTTTTGTACAGAAGGACAGTGAGACTTTATATCAGTCTTGAAAGAGATTTAAGGAGTTTTTGAGTATGTGTCCTCACCATGGGTATGAAAATTGGCACTTAGTGAGCTATTTTTATGAAGGACTTACATCTAGAGAGTGTCAATTTATGGAAATGATGTGTAATGGTGAGTTCCTACAGAAAGATCTTGATGAGGCCATAGAATACCTTAATAAGCTTGCTAAAAAAGTTTACACTTGGACTGGACCTAGTGCTACTGAGAGCACAAATAGGTCACGACCTGCAGGAAACCCAAATGGTGGTGCAATTTACCATCTTAGGGAAGAGGATAACCTAAAGGCTAAGGTTGAGATGCTCACTAGGTAGCTAGAGGTGTTAAAGACTAAGCACTTAAAACCAACACATGTGACTAATCATGCAAAGTCTTTTGGACCATGTTTTGTGTGTGGCGGGATAGATTACCTCGCCCAAGTGCGCCCCACATTTGCTGAGATGAGAGGGATGTACGAGGAACAATATAATGCCTTAGGTATGTATATGAAGCCTATTGCAGCTTTCTCTGATACCTACAATTCTGGGTGGTGCAATCACCCCAATTTTAGCTGGAAGTCTGAAAACCAGCCACTTGCACAACCGCCTAGATCATCCTGCACCATATCATGCACTTTAATCTTCTAGGAGTCCTTTAAAAGACACTTTGCATGCTTTTGTTGAGGCAGAGAGTAAGACTAACCAAAAGTTTGAATCTTTGATTACACAAATTGTTGAAGAAAATAAGGAGATAAAGAGTCAAGTGTCTAAATTGACGAGCTCCTTGAGTGTGAATGAGCGAGATAAGTTCTCTTCTCAAGCTCACTCTGCACCCCATAGTCAACACATAGCGCAAGAGAATTTGAAGGATGTGAATTCCATTGTGACCCAAAGTGGTAAGTCATTACACATCCCAACAACAAACAAATCAAAGGATGTGGAAACGAATCAAGATAGTAGTAGTAGTGCCAAGTTGCCCAAAGAAGCCGAGGAAATAAAGAGTCCAGTTAGGGTACCATTTCTTCAAGCTTTAAAACTGAATAAGTGAACTTTGGATACTAACAATGAAATCTTGGAGAACCTCAAGCAGGTAAAAATTAACATCCCTCTTTTGCATGTTATTAAACAAGTTCTTATTTATGAAAAGTTCTCAAATATTTGTGTATAGTTAAGAGAAAGCACCATTTTAAGAAGACAGCATTTCTGACAGAGCAAGTTAGTGCTCTAATTGAGCAATGAATTCCTCTACTTGTCTCACTCAGTTATCAATCATATAAAATAACTGCGCTCTTCAAACAAAAATATATAAAATAACTGTAGATGGGAGTAAAATCGCAAAATAAAAGAAAATAAACAGAAAACAAAAAAGAGTACTCAAAAAGCTATCTTATAAAGGAAAAATGTCGTTATTGTTCTATTTCCCTTTGGAAAACCTTACAGCCGGTCGGGTGAAAGGTTTCTTTTTACAATACCCAGTGATGTAATACATATACGACTTATAAAAATTATAATGGAATTGCATGCAAGTAAACCCAATGTTTTGAATACGGTATCGGTCAAGGCACTGAAACGAAATATTTCGGTACCGGTACCGTTTCGTATACCTTTTCGGGATAGTCAATATATGAATAAATTATATATATAAATATATTTATTAATTATATTCTAAAATAATAGTCTATATATGAATAAATTATACATAAATACATATATATATATATATAAATTATAAATAGCCTAATATAAATTGGGGGTCAAAAAATGAGCTCGTAGTTTGAATAAATGAAAAAAAAAGTGAAGACCGAAATACCAGCCAGTATAAGTCGAAATATCGGCCGGTATGAAACAGATGAAATTTCTGTACTGGACCAGTAGCCAATACGGCATATACCGGCCGGTATGGTACAAAATTTGAAACAATGGGTAAACCCCTTTTTTTTCCCTCTTTCCTCTTCCTCCCATGTATCCATTCTTCTCCCCTCGAATCAATTCTTCGCTTCTCCCTCGAATTTTTCTTCTCCTCTCCTCTGATTCCAACCCAACTTACCTTTAGAAGCCCTTTTTCTCCTCTCCTCTTTGATTCGAACCCATCTTCTTCCCCTTCAAGAAGACATATTAAACCCATCGTCTTCTCCCTCCATACAATCGTCCAAAACCCCTGTCCCCTCTAAACCCATCTTCGTTTATTGATCTCTCGACAGACCCATCTCTTGCGTGGAACCCATCTCATCTGTTCATCGATTGGTAAGTTGCTTATTTTTATTTTGCATGGTGCTCTGTAGGAAGCTTTCTTTTGTGCCAAACTATGAGATGCAATTTTAATTTATAGCCACTTTGATATCATGAAAATTTTTCTCGAGTTTTCAGGAGAATAGTTCTGATGTTGACATATATAGGAAATGCTTCGCTTCACACTTTTGTGTTGAAAACTGTAACAAGAAGAATTATCAGTTATGACTGTTGAAGTTGGGAACTTCTTATATTAGGAAAGAAGTTTTCAATCAATGCAAAAGCAGTTATTTCATTAAAAATTTGTATTAATTTTACTACCCTTCATTTAAGCATTTTTATATATGAAAGTGAAATTTCATTTGCACTAAAAAATACAAAGACTCTTTGAATATCGGAGGTCTCTCTATCGATCTCTCACTACTGGCAGTGGCGGAACCAAGAACTTTTATGAGGGAGGCCAACTTTTCTATTTTGCGACATGTTTACATAAAATAAAAAGAAACTAAAAAATTATAAAATATAACTATATATAAAATTAGATCTCAATAATTTGCAACATATACATAAAAATAAAATTTTAAAAAATACAACTTAATATATGTTTCAAATTTCTGACGATAATGTTTTATGAAATAATATTAATCCATTATTATTTTTATAATGAAATATTTAGAATTTATTTCCTTCATAGAAACTATCAATTGGTCTTTTAAAATGTCATCTTTAATTCTAGTTTGTAAGCTAGTTTATCAAGTTTTATGCAAAATCTAAAAATTTTTGTGTCACATTAAGCATATAATGTCATAATTGAGACTTTTTTTTTTTTTTTGTGGCTCAATGAAGTTTAGGGGATAAAATCTCAACTATTTTTCATGTAAATTTTCAACCTTAAATGATTTTTCTTGTATTTTCACTTTAGATCTAATATTGTATACCAAAAAAAAACTAGGAAATCTATACTAATAAGTTTATTATTTTTCCTAAACTTAGTTTTAATTTAATTTTGGTGAGACCACATCCTTGATAATAAATAATATATAGAAATTATACAAAATTTCTAGACTATAGGAAAAAAATTGAAGAAAGACATTTCTAAATATATTGAAATTTTAGAAAATTTTAAAAAACATATGGGGAGTGTAAATTTTTTTAGGGGGGCCATTTACTATATTTATAAAATTATAATTAAAATATAATGTGTATTTTGAATTTTTTTAAAACTTTGGGGGGCCCTTAGACATTACGTAGGTCCGCCACTGACTACTGGGTATAATGGTTTGGATATTTTAGGTGATTATCTGTAGTGTTATATATGGGAAACCGATGGGTTGAAGAAGGGGACCAAAACTGTATTTTGACAGTTTTCAAGTTGATCATACCATTGCCTAAATATGAATAATGATATATCAATACCACCTATTATTTTATAACTAGTCAATTTGAAAGTGTCACTTTATCAAAGACTTTAGATTTCCCACCTAATTTGGATTTTAAATTTCATATATCCCTTCAACCATTGGTAGTTATGATGCTTGAATTCTTTTGAATAGTTTATAGAATCTAAATACCGAATGTTATTGCGGCATTCCCTTCAAAATGCGTCTTGATTGCATTTTGGATTGTATTTATTGCGTTATTTCTTACTCTGAAATTTTATGAGCTTTCATGATACTATAAGATGTACTTGGCTTAAGGATTGACTGACTTATGTGATGAACGTTGAACATGTATTGTATGGTGTTGAAATTTTTCTTGTATTGCTTTTTGTTCTTAGTGCTCGTGCACCAGAAGAACGCTTATGTTTCAGGTTGTTCTGTAATGCTCGTGCCCTTCGTTATGTCTCCTGAGTACATATGTCAATTTATTTTCACAACTTGTACTGAGTGTTGTGGTCCTTGCAATCCACCACTACAGAAAAAATACAAATATGGAACCACGTAACACAGTTTACCAATTAGGCATCAAACCAAAAAATACAAAGTCCACAGTTTACCAATTCGGCATAAAAAAAAAAAAGGGCATACAGTCCAAAACTGTAAGAAGAAAAGGGCAAACAGAGTACTGGGATATCCATCTCATAGATCACTTGGCTTATAGTCATCTAGTTTGAGAGTTTTTTTACAACCAAAAAAACAGAAATGTTCAATGATCATCTTGCATATGAAGATTCCACGATGCTCCGAACTCTTCATTTTGTGACATTGTCAATCAAGTCTTGCATAATCCTACAAACAAAAGAAAATAGATATTAGAATAATTGACAAAATCGAAAGTCTAAATATAAAATAAATAAGATCAACATAGTATTCATACATATCAAATGTGGTTAACATCGTGGCCGGGTTTGTAGAGAATATAGTGGAGGTTGGTTCCCCCATATTCTAAAAAGAAAATTATAATAAAAAAACAAATTCATCAAGTTAAAAGCAAATGCCCTTCTTTCATTATTTTTCATGTTAGTATCCCCGACTCATTTAGCGTATTTTTAAAATTTTTTTTGCATTAGTATCATCCATCTATGCCTACGAAGCAAACTTATACTCTTAAGTGTCAACAACTCAAGATTATGCTGGAGTACAAACTTGGACACAACCCATTTGTCTCAATCCTTCTTTGTTGTAATCATTGCCTTACACCCACACTTGGTTTCCGCAGCTTCAGGACTTGCTCTCTCTCTAAGTTTACAATTATAATGAAGGAATCCTTCTCTCAAACACACATACTCTATATATCAATTAATGATCTGTCTATATTTGACAACCGAGTATGGTTTGTTCTGATGCTAAAACTAGTTCATCTGGAGAAGGCTTTATAGCAACTATGTGCATCTTCTACATCATCAAACTCTAGCCCCCACATACAAAAATGACATCGTATAGCATTTCGTGGGCATGTTCTTATTTTGTTCAACTTCACCATTCTCTTCAATCATTTCAACTTCATCGGCGCCAGAATTAAATTTATCTAAACTCTCAACATGATTTCTTAATGTACTCATCATTTACTCATCCTAATATGATTTACAAGGTAAGCATAGCTCAATAAACAATCCAATTAAGTGTAGTATATATAACTCAATACAAAACTTAGAATATAATTTAAATATTTCAACGCAAAACTCTTTAAAAAAATCACATTCCAATGTATTTTTAATGGTACCATTTTTTTTTTCATTTTACAGCTGTTGGCACATAACACGTGTGTGATTGAATGTTGAAATTAATCCGTCAATAGTCTCCAGAGTATTAATTAAATAATGACCATTCAGTTCAAACGAAATATCAAACATTCATCATTCTTTGATTCTCATTGCACTTAAATATTCATTTCATATTACACAGCGAATTGTAATTAGTTTTTCGGAATTGCTCCCTGGCTTATGGAAGTTCGAACGAACTAGGTCCAAAAAAATGAAAGATACATAAAAAGAATGTTACATAAATTAATAAATATGATTCTTACATTTTAAAAATATAATAGTGAGATATGTAAAATAAATTAAAAAAAAGAGAAAAAGAAATGCCTACATGCAGTTTTAAAGCCAGCTTGGATACACAATTTAGATTAGATGAGATAGAATATTTTTAATAGTAATGAAATTTTTGAGTTAAAATGAGATCAAATAATTTGTAAAAAAAAATGTGTACTTGGATATTAAGATGAAATAAGATAGTTTTTAATTTTTAAGATTTGAAAAAGGTGTGGGTCCTACTATTTAATAAGGGTAGTTGAATTGTTTACTGTTTATGTACTGTTTATGCATTCATATTCATTTCAGATTTTCATTATTCATTACTGTTTATTTAAGGAAATATTTTTAAAATTTAGAGATGAAATATAATATATTTAGATAGAAAGAATTAGTGTACAGTACAGATGAGTTAGCCATCCAAACCGAGCAGTTGATTAAATTCATACACCCCGTAATAATTTGTGGATTTTGTGAGACAAAACAAAAATGAGGGAACAAAGAAACAAAAACATTTACCTTTAAGAAAGCTTAAGAGTGTTGCTACATGCATAGGAGGATGTAACCCGAAAACTCGCTGAACAAGTTAAAAGTTTATTTTCAATTATTTTTTTATATTTTTAAATATTTTTTAAAATAAAAAATTTATAACATCATAAAAAAATATTTTCTTAATTATTAAATAAAAATTAAATAAAAGAATCATTCGTGACACTATTTTTGGGTCCAAAGTATTTATGAAAGCTTAAAGGTTCACCAAACAAAGAGCCCCACAAATTTTGATCCAGATCGTATTGGAGAGAGAGAGAAAGAGATAGATGAGGGAAGCGTGGGCCGGTCACGTGGGTGAGGGAGGTATCCAAAGCATTTGTGTTTAGAGTAATGCTACGTACAGTCGTAGAATGTATAAATGTCGCGCAATCGCTTTAAAAAAAGTAGGGTCCACGATTAAAAAGTTAATTTTTTTTTTCAGATGGATCTCATATTAATTCACTTTTTTCAAAACGACTGCACACCACTTGCACAACTACGATTACAAATATCATTTCTTTTTGTGTTTATCACTTGTGTGAGGGTACAAATAGAAAACTATAAAGACACCTATGTGGCAGCCTTCGATTGGCTGTTGTAAAATTATTTTTATCACCTTACGTTGCATCCGAAAACAATTTAAACATTGTAAAGTGCACTTTATTTTAAGGTCTCAGCTTTAAAATAGACAGTAACTACTAGAAAAGATTTCCGAACTATTATAATTTATCCAGTATTTATTTCAGTTTTCATTACAATTTTTAATTAGTTTTCCTATCACATGATTAATTTCCCCATACAATTAAGTAAGGAAAATGATAATATGTCTTCTAGTTTTGTCCTCTGATATTTCATATATTTTATTTTTTGATTTTTTTAATGGTTAGAAAAATACTATTAATGAATCGGTATATATATATTTTTTTTTGAAAGAAAAATAAAGAAAAAAGAAAAATTTATACTAGAGGCACACCTAACAATACAACAACATAGTTATAAGTTATGCAAGTGCCGCATGCTCTTTTTAAATAGAAGTAAGTTCTATTATTAAAAAATTAATTTTTTTCATTTAATTCCTATTTTTACTTTTTTTTTTTTAAATTTATGTTAAACATAACACGAACACTTTATCTTAGAGTATTATTAATAGGTTATGCATATGTAAAAATAAAGTACCTTTCACTATTAGAGATGAAAATAGGCATACAATGAATTAGCTAAACTCAAATTACTTGGTTTTTAGCTACAGTATTGATAAATATAAAGTTAGATTTGGTTGTTACTGTTTAAGAAGTAAATGTTTATTTTATTACTTTATATTACTCCTAATTACTAATTTAATTAGAATATGGTTACTAATTAACATATAATAGATAAAATAATAAAATATGATAAAATAAAATAAATTAATAATTAAAAAAATTAAATATTTTTTAATTATTAATTAATTCATTACTATATAATGAATTAATGGATAATCCAATGTAGAGATTTGATATGAATAGTCAAAATTAAATTCATCTTATATTATTTTATTGTTATATAATGAAAAAATAACTATTCCAATATAGAGAATTTTGTGTAGGGGTGGGCAACCGGGTATCCGGGTATACTCGGCCCGGAATCCGGATTCCAATTCCGAACCGGGTTCCAGCCCGGATATACCTAGGTCATAACCCGGGTTGGAACCTAGATTGATCCGGGTTTTTACAACCCGGAAATCCAGGTTCCGGCCTATACCCGGGTTTTTTGTTTTATTTTTAACAAAGCCAATATTATTAAATTAATTTTTAAAAAAAATACTGAAAGCCTATATTATATTACACTTTTTTTCAAGAAAACATATCAAAATTATATATTCAAGAAAAAATAATGCTGAAATTGAAAGACTATTTTATATTCATCTATATTATATTACACTTTTTTCTAGAAAACATATAAAAATTACATATTCAAGAAAAAATAATGCTGATTTCAATGGATGATTACAAACATTCAAGATGGGATTCTTTGGGAAGCTTCATTGAGGTTTCAAAAGAATAATCACTCGGTGATGCCCAATCCGAGTCTCACTTCTCCAACCAAGATGATGAAGGACCTGCAAAACACCATGACCCCTATTCACTCATCTTTAGCTGAAAAAAATACCCTTATCATCTCACAAAAGTCATGAGCCAAAGGGATGGGGGGCCAGAATTGATGGCAGTTGTTTTGAATGAACACAAATAATGTGATTGTAAGCTCATAAAAATTGTACAAAGCTCATTCTCACTCAGCCACTATGACGAGGTTCTCTTTACAGAAGAAACAAAACCTTGTAGACAATCATGAAAGACATCTATTTTACTTATTTAAAGTCAACCATCAGACATTCCAGCCTATAACATGAAACTACTGTCGTAAAATTGACAATGTCCACTTTACAAAGAACAGAAAATTAACAAGATTAAATCATTGAAATCAGATAGGGTGCATGAAGCATGTATAGATGACAATGACCATTGAGATCATGCCAAAGATCATTTCATTTCAATGACAATGCATGGACTAGCTATTCAAATATCTCTTAGTTCCTGCATGTTTTAGCAGTTCAGAAAATTAGAAGAACATAAACCAAACCAAGTTTCATAGAACAAGTTCTCATGTCTTCGTATGGCATACATGCAGCATCACAGGAATGTATGACCTTGCTATTTCTTTTTCCCGCATTTTCTTTGATAAAATATGCAGCTCCATGTATGCCAACATTAGATTTATAATGGACTTTTTTTTTTTTTTGTGGCCAGCAAGAAAATATTTATCTTTAGTATTGAAAACTAGAAGTTGCAGTATACATATGCAGCAACAATATATATAATATATATATAATATATATATATATATATATAAATGTGCAAAAACATGGATGACCTCATGATACATTTTGTTTTCTGACAAACACTAGAAGTCATTTAATCAAAATTTGGTTAAAGTAGTCTCTGAGTGTACTAATTCTTGGAATTGGTATAAGATTACTATATATATCTCAGTTCTTTTTATGCTTTCATCCATCTTTTGTTCGTGTGACAGTATACTGAAGGGTCTCAATTTAATTGGAGTTCTACCGGCTGAATTCGGAGAATTGACTAATCTGTGAATACTGTAAGAGGAAAATACCTTACCTGGTTTGATCACAAAAGAAAAGCTTTACCTTGCAAGTATACTCTGATCTTTGTGCATCAAAACAATTGCTCCAACTTCCATTACTTTGTCTAGGCCATGAAGAACTCAACTCCTGCCAGTTCATCTGCAAATTGATAAGATTAAAACAATATCATTCTAGATCAGCAATGAAGCAACCCATCAATCAGAACTATTAGCTTTTCAGATTTGAATAATATTGTGTTGTTATAATCTCAATTGGGGTGTTACTGTTATAATGTTCAGGTGCAAATCTATTACCCTTTCAGCATGAATGGGAATGGAGACTCACATCAGCCTCGGTTGAAGATGAAGCTAGATGATCATCTAAAAAAAATTAAAAATTAAGTTAGATATATAATAAACCGAGTTAGATAGATATTTAAAAAAACATTTCACGTTTTAAACTTACCTTCAAGGTCCATCGACTGTATGTATTCTTCCAAATCCCGAATATTGATTGGTTTGGTCCTTAACCAATTTTGGGTGCAAATGAGAGCTTCAACAGTTTCTGGAGATAAGGAACTCCTAAAAGGATCCAATATGCATCCTCCAGTACTAAATACGGACTCCGAGGCAACAGTGGAAATGGGGGTGGCTAACACATCACGTGCTACCTCAGCAAGGACAGGATAATTAACGACATTAATTCTCCACCAATTTAAGATATCAAAACCGAGCGAATCGTCTATACACGTCTCAGAAAAATATCTATCTAGCTCCGATCTAAACTCCGTAACACCCCGTTCCTTAAGGAAGTTGGTGAACATGATCTTAAATTTAGTAAGAACCGGTGCTGGCTCATCACCAATATTTATATTAGTAGTGCTTGGCCTCCCTTGAGCCACATTATAACTCCTCCCACTAGCCACACAAAATGTGTTATACTGCTCAATCAAGCGGCTTAAAAGGAGTTTAACCCTGTTCTCTATCTTATTCGCCAACTCACACCCTCTGCATTTTTGCAACCAGAAATTCATTGCCATCATTTTATATCATGGATCAAGCACAAAAGCAACATATATCATCAAGTTGAACCTATTTGTGCTACCGCAATACTTCTCATACTTGTTTCTCATATTTATGCCCATGGTACTAGTGATAATATTATCACTCAAGCACATATCATTTAATGCATCCTCAATTGTGCAAAGTTGCTCAAAATAAATATTAGCTATCACATACAAAGAACTAGAAATGCTCAATGTAACATCATAAAAAACTTTCAGCAACTCCACAAAAATCCGTGCATTTTTCCAATCATTGCTAGTGGGGTTCA
This sequence comes from Carya cathayensis, assembly GCA_011037825.1. Classification (NCBI taxonomy): domain Eukaryota; kingdom Viridiplantae; phylum Streptophyta; class Magnoliopsida; order Fagales; family Juglandaceae; genus Carya; species Carya cathayensis. Next base: position 184,696 of record QGSO01000342.1, read on the forward strand.
CGAATTGGTCATCCACAAATGCATATTGTTCAAAGGCTTGTTTGTGTTTTTTAGCGGTACTCAACATCAAATATGTGGAGTTCCATCTAGTAGGAACATCCAAGCAAATCATCCTTCCACTAATTTTTTCCTTTACCGCACAAGCCTTGAACTTGGCAAATTTTGAAGGTGAGGATTTCACATACCGGACGGCATCCCTAATCTTTGACACAAAATCAATTACATCCTTCAAGTCGTCCATAACAATCAGATTCAATATATGGGCAGCACACCGCATGTGAAGAAATTCACCACCCAGTATAGTACGATTATTGCCTCTTATTCTCCTCCTCACGTAATCAACAACAACATCATTTGAGGATGCATTATCAACTGTAATGGTTAAAATTTTATCAATACCCCATTCATGCAATCCAGAGTTTAACACCCTCTCAATAGTTTCGCCCCTATGGTCGGGAATTTGGCAAAACTTTACTATTTTTTTGTGCAATCTCCAATTGCAATTAATAAAATGTGCAGTAATGCACATATAGTTCAGATTTTGCACCGACGTCCAAGTATCGATGGTAAGACAAATTCTTTGACCATCCAATAATTTTTTTAGCTGTATCTTCTCTTCGGTATACAGTTCAATACAATCCCTTTTTAAAGTGGCTCGGGATGGCAAAGTAAATCGAGGCTCTAAATCAATTACATATTCAATAAAACCTTCATGCTCCACAAGCCTAAAAGGCAATTCGCATATAATAAAATACTTAGCGGTTGACACCCTAAGTTTTTCTGCATCGTACTTCACTAGGACTTGTGGACTGCACACTCTTCCCTCCACATCTCTCTTAACACTAGAGGATTGACTTCTTCCAACTCCTTTAACTCTAAGAGGGGAAGTTTCACACGCATTTTGTAGGTAGTGTAACATAGATGAAGTGCCATTTTTGTAGTGGCAACTGTATAGTTTAGAGCAATAATTGCACTGAGCTTTTGGGTTATCAGGGTCAATAGGTTGCACTCTAGTATAGTGTTCCCATACTACAGATTGGTTGCTGGGTGTTTTTTTGAATTTCTTGGGTAAATGTGGGATGGAATGGGTAGGTTGTTGTGTATGTGTGGATGAAGAAGGGGTTGGAAGAGTCCCAAGCTCCTCTACATCCAATGGAATAGAAGAGGAGTCGCCAACCCCTTGGGTTGTACCGACATTACAACTCACAGAATCTTCTTCCATTTGTTAAAGTTACAACAAAATCAAAGAAAAGCAGGAAATTAAAACACAAGTATGACAAATTACTACCATTCAAGTATGAAAAATTAAAACGCAAGTACGACAAATTACTTTGCAATTATATGGGATAAGATAATATTGCAAGTCATACCAGCACCCCTTTGCAAATTCTAACCCACATTCTGTCTATGCTAATATACATAAATAAAAATAAAAATAAAGATAAAAATATTTTGTATCTATATTTGACAAAATATGCTGACATGGTTAAGATTTTGTTGTTTGTTCTTTCTTTTCCCCCTCCCTTCTAATTAATAGGTGATAGATCTGCACACACAACTCAGTAATTTCAAGAGCATGAACACGCTATTGAAGAAAGAATATGGGATTATATAAAACAGAGTAAAATATTTGTACCAAATTTGGTCAGTTTCAACCATGAATATGGGATTATATAAAACAGAGTAAAATATTTGCCACATGCTTTTTAAAGTGAAACTAGAGTCGGTATATAAAGTAGAGAGACAACATGGCCTTGCCACTAGTAGAAATGCCACTTTGCATCTTTTTACTTGATGAAAGGAAAGCATACTCAAAAGCTGTGGTTCCTCGAATATTCAAACATATGGATATAAAAAAAAAATTGATAAAGTGATTCAGTTCAGCTCAATGATCAATTATTGCAACTAATATGCCTTTCGGCTTTGCACTGGACAACCATGTCACCCACATCAAACGTGTTGAGAAAGAGAATGATTGGAGAGGAGCTGCTTAAAATACTTTAAAATAAAAAAATATATGGAGGACTGCATTACTGTCAATAACTAATCCAAAAGTTCTCTTTATACTGTAGAGTGTTTCTGCAAAAGGGAGATTTGGGTAAGATTGCATGTTGCTAAGATTTTAGATTCAAAGTTACTTAAGCATAAAAAACATATGATATTTGTTTTTAAAAAAACGTACAAAAATTAATGCAATAGCTACGACCGGTTTTGCAGAAAATACAAGTTAAGAACTAACATGTCTCTTATTGCTATAAAGGTCCAAAACAAACAACAAATCCTGTTGTTAATAATAAGGATAAACAAAACATAAGAGGCCTTTCAACTGATTGATATTGTCTTTGTCCAATCTGAACCTAGCCACTTTGGATGCAATGACTTCATTCTATGAAAATGAAAATGCACTCTTACATTGATAGACTAGCCAAAAACTAAATTCATTTTACATTGATCAAAATTATCTTTTTTAACTTTGGACAATTCTTTGAGGCAAACAATAAACATCATCTCTTAAATAATGATAAACCTCAACTTCAGTAATACAATCGACATAGTCATGTCGATTAATATTGTTCGTCCCAAGTAGTGCTACCACTGTAAATAAATTTTATAAAATTAAATTTATAAATTAATATATTTTCGTATATTAAATTTATTTATAATAAAAATAATTTTATAATTTTCGTTAATCCTGTGTCCATTCATGTATTAAAATCTATGCGGATGAACATTTATTTTGCTCAGTGAGTCATGTGCTCGGTCGGAGGGGAAATCACTATTGCCAGGCTGCCAGCTTCCTGAGAATGAATGAATGGCAAGCCATAGAAGAACACTCAACAGACGATCGTCTTCGAGATGCTTGCTTTCTTGCGTCTTTTTCTTCTTGTGTTCCTCTCTCCACGTAAATTATTGCTATCCTGGAGATATTCTTAAGCATGGCGAGTCTATTTCTGGGAGTGGAACTCTTGTCTCCGCTGGAGGAACGTTTGAACTCAGATTCTTTACCACTAGGAGCAAGACCACTAGCCAGAAAATATTCGTCGGAATATGCTATAAATGGGACCGAGATACAGTTGTATGGGTTGCCAACCGAGACAACCCATTGCCGGAGGACGTTACTGGTGTTTTCCGAATTGCAGAAGATGGAAACCTGAAGGTATGGATAGCACTACTGGGAAACCGTATTGGTCTACAGCTCTTGAGATATCCTCCTCTACAAACCGAACTGTGAAGCTCATGGATTCTGGAAACTTAGTGTTAAGCGATGATCACATGCCGACGAGTTTGTGGGAGAGCTTCAAAAAGCCAACCGATACTTTTCTTTCAGGTATGAAGATGGATGAAAACCTCATATTAACTTCATGGCAAGCCGATGATGACCCCCAAAGAGGGCCATATACCTTTAAGCTAGAACAACAAGGAGATCGGGACCACTATGTTGTGTCAAAAAAATCTCTCCCTCACTGGAAAAATCAGATGCTAGGTCCTTTCTCGAGCTCAAATGAAATGCCTCGTGCCATTAACTTCTTGTTATCCAATTTCAGCAAGAGCGTCAGACCTGACAATAAATCCGGCCTCCTGAAAAACCCAACAATACACCTGCCGACTAATCGAGGTTCAGATTTCACAAGGTTGGTAATGAATAACAATGGGCAGTTGCAGTACCTGGCCTGGGATGAGACGAAACGCATTTGGTCTCTGACATGGTCGAAGCCGGAAGACGAATGTGGCATTTATAACTATTGTGGGAAATTTGGGAGCTGCAATATTAACAATTGGCCATTTCTATGCAAATGTTTGCCGGGGTTCAAGCCTACTGACCCTGTTAATTATTGGGTTCACGGAGATTTTTCTGGTGGGTGCGCCAGAAATTTGACATCGACATCAAATAAGATCGATACGTTCTTGAGATTAAAGATGATGAAAGTGAGCAACCCAGGCTCAAATTTCAAAGTAACAAATAAAACGGAATGTGAAGAGGAGTATTGCCTTAAAAATAGCCAGTGCGTCGCTTATTCATATCAGGAAGCTGGAAAGAGCACGCAAAGAGGTGATTCTACCGTTAGTGACAACATCTGCTGGATTTGGAGTGAGTCTATACATAATCTTCAAGAGGAGTATCAGCACCCGGGTCTTAACCTCTCTGTTCGCGTGGCAAAAGCTGACATAGGTAATCATTTTAAAAATGTCATGATATTATGGAGTTGATTGTACCAATAGGCAGTGATTTGGCCAATGTATTATAGCTACTTTTCGAAAAAAAAGAAGATGGAAAAGGAAGTGAGAAACAATCAGCTCTCCCCTTCAAAATCTTTAATTTTATTAGGCAGTCTGAAAACTCTACATAGCAGATCTGTAACATGTTTTAATGCTAAACAGGTTCCTAAAACTAAAAGGGGCAAAGCTCAATTTTTAGTGTATATTTTCTAATTTTGAACTTTATACTCTTGCAGAATCAACTTCAAGTACTTGTGAGCCTTGTGGCACATATGCGATCCCCTATCCCTTGAGCACAGGTGAAGATTGTGGTGACCCCATGTACTTCATTTTCAACTGCAACACCTCGTCAGGCCAGGTTAGCTTCACGGCACCCGATGGCGCCCATCGTGTTGTTGGCATTGATCCAAGTACACGACACTTTGTCATCCAAGTCATTCAAGAATATCCTTACGCTAGAAATTCAAGAATAATGCCGTGGTTCAATGAGTCATTGCCACTTAATTCGACCGATATGTTGATTATTGAGGTAGACAACTCCACTTATCAATTTGAAGGCAAATCGGAGGGTTCTAGATCACAAAGGAAAAATAAAGTCGGCGTACAGATTAGTTGGGACCCACCAATGGAGCCAACCTGTACTTCATCCAAGGACTGCAAGGATTGGCCAAATTCAACTTGCAATGCAACAAGAGAAGGAAAGCTGAGGTGCCTTTGCCATCCAAACTTCCAATGGGATGGCACAAATTTGAATTGTACTAAAGGTTAGGGTGAATATGTCAGATGCCTCTGCAGATTAGACCAGTGTGATGTTACTGCTAAAGAGGAAGCTGTTCTATTGAAACTACTTTCTTATTTAACAATATCTGTTTTTCCATTTCCACTTGATCTTGAACATCGTCACAAACCTATTCAATATTTTAAATATCTAAGTGAGACAAGGCCTTTTTCTTTCTTGTAGAAGGTGATTTTCCTAAGTCTTTAGAAGAGCCTTCAACGAGAAAGATTCCATTGCCCCTGATTGTGGTGTTAACTCTTGCATGTGTTGTGACTCCTCCCGCTTGCATCATTATTTTTATGTATAGAAAGAAGGCCAAGAGGCAAGGTAACTCCTCAATCGTTAGTTTTATACCCCATTTGATTAAGAATGAAACCACTAGTAGCTGAATCCTGTAATTAACATGTAAATACTAAACATGTTGTCTACTGCATTCAGAAGTGATAAGAGAGAGAAGAAAACAAGCACTTCACGCATTGGACAGTGAAAGACATGTCAAAGACTTGATAGACTCGGTTGGGTCCATAGAAGAAGATGAGCAAGGCATAGAAGTACCCTTTTTTGATTTGGAATGCATACTAGCTGCTACAAATAACTTCTCAGATGCAAACAGGCTCGGGCAGGGAGGCTACGGGCCCGTTTACCTGGTAATTTAGAAACATCATTTAGTATGTTCATTGCAATAGTTTATGTTAGCAGTAATATTGAGTATACTTTTGTCCCAGGGTACATTTCCAGGAGGTCAAGAAATTGCTATAAAGAGGCTCTCAACTGTATCACAACAAGGGTTACAGGAATTTAAAAATGAGGTGGTGTTGATTTCAAAACTCCAACATAGGAATCTTGTTAGACTTCGAGGATATTGCATAAATGTAGATGAAAAGATTTTACTCTATGAGTACATGCCAAACAAAAGCTTAGACTCATTTATCTTTGGTTAGTTTCTAAACCAAATCCCTAATTTCTTATAGTGCTTGATAAAAATGTATCTTATTTGAGTAAAAGCTTAATCTGCATGTTTCTATTCTAAAATTGTGCTCTTCGATGGAAAATGGAAACCTTGAAAGATAAAAATCTGAGCATGCTTTTGGACTGGAAGATTCGCTTCAACATTATCTTGGGAATAACTAGAGGACTTCTTTATCTTCACCAAGACTCTAGATTGAGGATAATCCATAGAGATCTGAAAGCCAGCAACATTCTTCTTGATGAGGAGATGAATCCCAAAATATCTGACTTTGGTTTGGCAAGGATTGTTGGAGGAAAAGAAATTGGGGATAACACAACCCGAATAGCCGGAACTTTGTAAGTTTATGGTAGCAATATAACTTTGAAAGCTGATTTTGTATACTTTAATACCACAATTCTCAATCTCCAAACTCCATTGAACAAAACTCATGCATGTGCCAACTTTGTTGACTGAAAATTGTCTTAATGCAGGGGCTATATGTCTCCGGAGTATGCATTAAATGGAATTTTCTCAGTCAAATCCGATGTTTATAGTTTTGGCATAGTTCTCCTTGAGATAATATGTGGAAAAAAGAATATAGGATTTTATCAATCAGAAGAAGCCATGAGCCTTGTAGATTATGTAAGTAATTTATAGCTTTTCATAATCATCACCTCTGTTTTTTGTCATCTTATTCTTCATACCAATATCGACTTAAAAAATGTATCAGGCATGGAGATTGTGGGAAGAAAACAGGGTGTTGGACTCAATGGACCAATCCTTGCGGGAGAGTTGCAATGTTGATCAGTTTTTGAAATGCATTAATGTTGCATTCTTATGCATACAAGAAGACCCAAGTGACCGCCCCAACATGTCAAATATCATTTCCATGCTTGACGGTGAGACTGTGACAGTTCCAACTCCTAGACAACCAGCTTTCATTCTTAGAAAAGGCCTGCCTAGCATAGCAAGTACTTCTAGTCAAGCACACACACGTACCGAATGGACTTCTACTTTGGGAGAAACATCAATATGAATGATTGTGTTTCATATGAAGTAGCACTATGAAGTTTGCTGAGATCAGTCAGCTTTATGATGAGCCTATTGTCCTAATTCTAGTTTTAGTTGTAATTGTTTTGGAAATTTAGAACTGGAGCAGCTTTATTTTCGTATCATTGTGCACACTACTATAAAGTAGAGAAATACACCAAGGAACATATAAATATAAATATAAATATCCAAAATATTGTTCACACCGGATTACATCCAAAATATAAATATAAAATCATCTCTGAAGCAGAATGAACAAATCCTGGAAAGAGTGAGAAGAAAACTTTCTGATCTCTTATTATCTGAACTAGAACTTACAAGATACGTGTTCTGTATTTATACAGAAAAGGAAAGAAGAGTACAGAAAAGTAACTAACTAAGAGTAGTAACTAAGTAGCTAACCACAGTAACTAAAGTAACCAATTAACTATACTACTAATTACAAAATTACCAACTCAGATTAATATCTATGATTGTCCATCTCAAGATTAATGGCAAATGTTATTAACATTCATCTTGAATAATAAAGAGTGAAGAATAGCAGACCTAAGAAGTGTTGTAAGTAAATCAGCAAGTTAATGACTTGAAGAAACGTGTAGCGTTCGAAGGACTTCAGCTTGAATCTTTTCTCTAATCAAATGACAGTCCAACTCAATAATTTAGGGTGTAACTAGTTCGGTTTTGGACAAAATCTAGGACTGAATCAGTAACACCGGTTTTTCATTTTTTTAAACCGATTACATACATGTTACCCCTTAAACTGGTACTTCTGGTTTCACAAGTTCTGGTCTGGTTTTAATATATTAAATATATTAGTATTACTAATATATTTATCAAAAGAAATATGTTAAAAATTTATTAGGCAATAAAATATATTTAATATATATTATATTTAAAACATAAGATCAAATAAATATTCATGTTTAAGATTAAAATGTTATGTTATAAATTATAATATATTATTTCATTCATATATATTATATATAAAAAATTATATATAATATAAAATATATTACATATAATTTTAAAAATTAATCAAATATATATAATGTGTAAACCGGTCCGGTCCGATCCGATCTAATGTTAGAAAATGTAAAACCAATTCCGGAGTGGATTTAACCCATTTTTTAAATAAAGGAACCGATTATAGACCAAACCGATCAAAAGCTGGACCGAACCAACCGGTCCACGCCGGTTTTTTGATTTTTCGGTTTATTTTTAAACCCCTAGTCAATATACTTAGTTCTCTCATGAAATACAGGGTTGGCTGTAATATCGATGGCAGGTTGGTCATCATTGAATAGTAGGGAAGCATGAGGATGTTGTTGTTGCATATCTGAAAGCAAAGACTATAGCCATGTCAATTCATAGACAACATAGGCCATGGACCTATATTTAGCCTCTGCAGAAGACCTTCAGACTGTCTTTTGCTTTTTGGATTTAAAGGAGATGAGTGAGTTCCCAAGAAATATACAATAACCAGATGTAGATTTCCTTATATCGGGACAACTAGCCCAATCTAAACCAGCAAAAGCCTTGAGGTGAATTGAAGAAGCTGAGAAGAAAATGACTTATCTTGGTGCCATTTTGATGTACTTCAAAATTCTGATGGCTGCTTGCATATGTGGAAGTCTAGGAGAATTATGGAATTGACTCAAATGGTCTACTGAATATGTGATATCTGGTCTTGAGTTGGTGAGATATAGTAATCTACCAATAATTCTTCTATAAGAAGAAACATCTTCAAGTAACTCACCATCATTCTTTGATAACTTGCAATGGGTGTCCATTGGAAAATTCACAGGTTCACATCCCAACAAACCAGCATCTTCAAGTAACTCTAAGGCATGCTTACGCTAACATAGAGAAATACATTTATTAAATTGTGCAATTTTCATGCCCAAAAAGTACTTGAAAGGAACCAAGTCCTATAATTTGAAGCATTCACTCAAAGAGGATTTAATGGACTATACATCATCCAAATTACTGTTTGCTAGCAATACGTCATCAACATATACCAATAATACAACAAATGAATCATTTTGCTTCCTTGTAAACAAAGAATGATCTGACTAAGATTGAATAAAACCCAGATTCAACAAGGTGCAGTGAACTTTGAGTTCCACTACCTAGAAGCCTACTTTAGTCCATATAAGGACTTTTGCGATTTGCAAACTCTTGTGTCCCCCTTCTTCAAATACCCAGGAGGTAGTTTCATATATACTATTTCTTCCAAATCTTCATATAAGAAAGCATTATTGATATCTAAATGTATCAAATGCCAATCATGAATAGTTGCTAGAGATTAAAAAAAAAAAGTGCACTATTACAATTTTTGCAATAGGAGAAAAAGTTTCTAGATAGTCCAGACCTTTCCTTTGTGTATACCCCTTGGATACTAATCTGGCTTTGTGTCTTTCAATCTAACCATCAACATTATACTTGGTTTTATATATCCATTTACAACTAATTGGGATTTTGTTGGGTGGCAAATCAATTAGAATCCATATGTTATTTGATTCTAAGTCAAGTAATTTAGTGGACATAGCATCTCTCCAATGAGAATGCTTAACAGCTTGATCATAAAATTCAAGTTCTAGAATATATGAGATAGAAACACTAAAGGTAAAATAAGAAGGAGATAAATATTTGTAAAACAAAAGATCAGAAATGTTATATTTATTATCTGATTGTGTAGAAATTGAGCTTGAAGATGATGAGACAGTAATAGATGCTGCTAGATTGCATTGATAATGTTGCAAGTAACTAGGAATTTTGTGCTGTCTAATTGACTTCGAAGTGAAGGAAAATGATTATTATCTTAAAGTGAATCAACATTTGAATTTTTTGGAATAGATGAGGAAGTTGATGATGGGTTTTGAGGTATGAAAGTTAATAAAGGAGGCTTAGAAAGAGAATCTGATTCTGGAATGAAATTTGGAAAGACAACATCAGATCGTAAAGAAGATGAAGGTTTATAAATTAGATTTTGGAATGGAACTATAGATTCATGAAATATGACATCTAAGGATACAAAAAATATTTGAGAATCCAAATCAAATAATTTGTATCCCTTTGTTCCAAGAGGATAGCCTACAATAATACATTTTCTTGCCCTTGGAGAAAATTTAGATCTGTTTTCAATTTAAGTAGATGCATAACACAAACAACCAAAAACCTTTAGATGACTATATGTGGGAACATTTCCATATAGAATCTAATGTGGTGATTTATCACTTAAAATGTGTGAAGGAATAAGATTGATTATGTAAGTTGTTGTAAAACACACTCACCCTAGAATGTCAAAGGAACATTAGATTGAAATCTTAAGACTCTTGCTACATTAAGAAGGTGTTGATGCTTTCTCTCAACAATTGAGTTTTGTTGAGGAGTTTCAACACAAGAAGTTTGATGAATGATCCCTTTAGAAGAGAAAAAATCCTTCATCTTGAAATCCAAACCATTGTCAATCCTTACATATTGTGTTTTTGTTTTAAATTGCATAAGGATTAGATTGTAAAAACTTATAAAAATAGATTTTACTTCAGATTTGAATTTCATTAGATACACCCGAGTTGATCTTGAGTGATCATCAACAATTATTAGAAAAAATTTAAAACCATCATGAGTAGGAGTTGAAAGTGACCCCATATATCACAATGAATCAAATGGAAAGAAGAAGTAGATTAATATGAATGAATTAGAAAAGATAGGCCTTTCTATTTTGCCAAATGACATATAGTACAATGATTATTATGTACAATTTTATTTTGAGAAACAATGTTTGGAATGGATTTTGCAAGAACAAGTATTCTGGATGATATTGGATGACCTAACCTATTATGCCATATCCTAAAACTCGAATCAGATATAGAATTGACACTTGGTAAAACAATGGAATTATTAATTGCACTCACTGATGGTTGCTGTAGAACATATAATCCAGCTGCTCTTCTACCATTTTCAATCATCTTCCATGGGATAAGGTCCTGAATATAACAAATACGAGGCATGAAAATAAAACAGCAATTCTAATTAGAAGTCAGCTTAGTAAATGACAGAAGATTATATGAAAAACTTGGTACACATAACACATCTTTCAATACTAAGTTATCAGATAATTGTACAGTCCCAAAATGGGTGATTGCAACATTTTCTCCATTCAGGAGTTTAACAAATTTGTTTAGGATTCGAGTAATTGTAGTGAAAAGCTTAGCTAAATATATAATGTGATATGTTGCATCAATATCTATGATCCAGGTGTTATGAACAAAATATGGAAATTCAACTTTATTTGATGAGAAAGTTGAAAAACTTGAAAGGCATGCTGATGTGTTATTAGCTTTACCTGAAAGAATTGGTAATGCATTTTGGCTAGAGGAAACATTGGCTGCTTGATGAATGGTGTTTTGATTAGATGATTGTGGGTGAATTAATGCAAGTAGCTGCTATATTCTTTTGGAGAGAAAGACACAGAATTTTGATCAAAGGGTGTACTCGTAGGTTGAACCATTATTTGATTTGCTAATGAAACTCTTCCCCTTTGTTTGAAGTTTGGAGGGTACCCATGCAGTTTATAACACTTATCCACTGTGTTGGTTGTCATACCACAGTGAGTACATAAAACCTTATTGTATTGTTGCTTTCCAAGATTTGATCTTGCATTATCAACCTTTTTATTCATAAAGACTTCTGTTTCCACTCTAGATCTAACCATAGACCCAACATCCCCTTATTTTTCCTCTTGAATCACTGAAGAAAAAACCTTAGTAATTGATGGCAATGGTTCCATCAATAGAATTTGCCCTCTAACATGCGAGAACTCCACATTTAAACCCGTAAGAAACATTATAATGTTTTGACACTAATTATATTCCAAAATCATGCATGTAGCACCACAAATATAGTTTTTATATGCTCCACATGTGCAGTTAGGTATTTGAGCTCCGATACCATGAAGCAGAATGAATAAATCCTGGAAAAATTGTGAAGAAAACTTTATAATCTCTTATTATCTGAACTAGAACTTACAAGATACGTGTTCTGTATTTATATAGAAAAGGAAAGAAAAGTAAAGAAGGTAAAGTAACTAACTAAGAGTAGTAATTAAGTAGTTAACCACAATAACTAAAGTGACTAATTAACTATACTACTAATTACAAAAATACCAGCTCAGATTAATATCTGTGATAATCTCCATTCCTTCCATCTCTTGTGAGTCGTGTTCCTTTGTACAAAAAAACCATAACCTTCTCTCAGCCACTGTCTCTCCATCTCATCTCCATCTAGCGCCGTCGCCCACCATCGTCTTGTCGAAGCTTGAGGCAACTCTTTCAATCTCAAGCTTGCTATCTTTTTTCTCTCACTCCATTGCCCACTCTCTATTATTCATCTTAATCTCACTGCATCCTGTTGCTCCCAAGACTAATTTTTGTGGAATTTTAAAGGAAACATTTTGAATGGTTTTCGTATGTTAATGTTTTTTTAAAGATTGAGCTCCATTTTTTTAGTGTTGTTTTTAGTTCCTTACTGTTGGATGGAGGGGCGCCCACATGGGTAGACCCCTCTCCTCCTATGCGTTACAAGCAATGTAACGTGTTGCATTACTTCCATGCATTACATGGCTTGTAATGTGTTGCATTACTACAATTAAATGGCAGAGTGAACAGGTCAGCCGTGTGGGTGGGCTATATATAGCTCACATCATTTGGTTCTTGGTAATCATCCCAAAAAAAAAAGGCTCTCTCTCTTTTTGTTCTCTCCTGAAATAGTAGTTAGGCTATGGATTTGTTGAGTGTTACTCTAATTTACACTACGTAATACACTTCGCCAATAAGAAGAGATCTTGAGATTTTCTAGACTAGATAAACTTGTGGAGCAACTTAATAAACTGTACTTGAGGTATTTTCTATTGTGCTTTCTTACATTAGTATCAGAGCTATTATTTAGTTGTTCCCAATTTACAAATTTTTATTAGCATATGCATGTAAACTGTATGGGTCTTTTTTTTTTTTTTTTGGTCTTCTTTTTTCTGTGAAAACTATTTGTGCACAAACGGTGCTACAAAGTTTTTTTTTTTTTTTTTGAAAACTCTATTTGGGCTGAGCCATCATGAGCAGTGAAGTATTGCGTGCACCAGGGTGGTGCTGCGAGCACCATCACTGTAACACCTTATTCCCGAAGGTCCGGAGAGTTAGCTCTTATTACTTAATATCAACTTCAATATCACAACTATAAAATCCAGATAACTCCATAAAATATTAATTTATTCACTCAACCCAAATATCCATGTTCCTTCCTAGGAACAATAAAGAAATTCTCAATAACATAATTTAAAAACTCTCCAAAAACTCAAAAATATCAATAACTCATCAAATCAAAACATCTGAAAATAAATCAATTTACTAACTACGACTCTTAAATAAGCACATGTACCCTCAGACACTTATTCCACTTCGATCATCACACCTTGCTAAAACTTCCTAATTTTGTTCTCCAGTTGACTCATTAAAATTATCTGAAAAATATTTTGACATAAGGATTGAGTTATCAACAACTCAGTAACCAGAGAACATATATTAGTGTGCAAATATGAATATTTACAGACTTCAAAATGCAGAACAAAACATTTTCCTTTTCATTTTCAAAGTGCGGAAGCATAAACATGTTAACAAAAATTAGAGCGAAAGCTCTAAAAATATTATTATTCAAAATTTCTTTGGCACAACATAACTGAAATATCACATCAGAACAGAATTCTATGTTTAACCCCCGTGGTAGGATTGTGCAAACCCAGGCGGCCTACCAAACAAAAACAGAATGTGAATCTTTCCCTTATTATTCTCAGAGTCTTGAGTGTGCACACAGGAAAACTACGCAGAAAACCACTTTGCTTCCAAAGTGGGTATACCGGAAACAGAAAAGTTGTTACCAACCCGAACAGATGCCACAGTTTTATACCCATGGTAAGGTCAAAACATAACAGAAAGAGAAACAGAATATCATACCAGAGGTTTTCATAAATCACATCATATCATATCAGAGTATAAAAATTTTTCAAAACATAATAAAATCATATCACAAAAATTTAATTTATGCACAAAATTTCATATTCGCTCTCTTTTGCACAGTTCAAAAAGAAAATGCCAAAATAGCTCATGTCTACACCAGTCATGCCAGAAAAATATTTTATTCTTATACAAAATTTCATGAATAATACAAAACAACTAACTGAGTTGTTTCCAAAATTGTTTTCATAATAAAACATGCATACTTTTCCAAAATCAACCTCAGTTCATTTCTTTTAAACAAAGTTTAGTTTAGGAACCCTGCTTACCTTTCGAAAATTTCCTTAACACTGCCGAGTAAATATTAATGGACACCTATAAAATAGTCACGTAATTCTCGTAAATCTCTTGTCAAATACAATTTCGATATTTAAACCCGAAATGCTAAATTAACCTATTCTAAATCCTCAAAACCTAAAATCTTCATAATTCCTAAAATACCATCATTTTCCAAAATCATCAATTATTCATTTAATCTAATTCTCACTCAAACATAAGTCTATTTAAGGACCTCTTAAAAATATAATACCGATTTTATTGCAAGCAGCCTCCAGTTACAAAATAACATTAAAAAAATTAAAAATAAAAATCTACATTCGAACTGTTAAAAATAATTTCATACTAAATACTATAAATTTAAAACTCCTTTATTATCATTAAAAAAACATTTATTTAAAACAAGGTCCATACAAAATGGTTTAATATAAAAAGGAGACAGGCCACGTAAAATTAGAAACTTCTGAGCTACACCACAACTTAAAAGGTTTTAAGGGCATAACTGTAATTTTCTTTTAACAAAAGTTTTACAATACTTTACATAGAACAAAAGGGCAAAGAAAAACTGAGACCAAACACATGCAATGGAGGCGTCCAAATTCACCGAGAGTAGAGGAGTAACGGGTGGAACTGGAAGGTGACGGAGATTACGCCGGCGAGGTGGCAGCTGAACACACACACACACACACAGAGATATATATAGAGAGAGAGAGAGAAAGTTGATCAACGGGAGAAAGGGATGGAGAGGCAGTGGGAACGTGGGCCGACGACTCACCGTGAGGAACAAGGCGGATCTAAAGCGGATTGAGGCTAACGGGGAGGCGACAACCGGTAGGTAATGTGGCCAACCAGAGAATTTTTCTATCATACAGTGATGATCAACCGAGTTTGTGGCCTACACGGTTTTGCTCTGTTCGGGAGTGGAAAAACAGGGGACAACGGCTGAGTCACTCGGTGGTGCAGCGCGATGGTTGGTGAGATGCAAGTTTGGTCAGCACGTACACGGTGAAGCGAGGAGTTGGGCAGACCCTTACGTGGGTACGGGATGGCCGAGAGGGGTGCAATTCGCGGGAGGATACGGCGTGAACAAAGAAAGGAAAAAAAAAAACAAAAATCCAGAGAAGAATAAAACAGAAGCGGTAGCTAGGGCTGTTCATCCGGGTTCCGACCCGGGAACCTGGGTATACTCAAACCGGAATCCGGATTTAAAATCGGAGCTGGAATCCGGACCGGATTAATCCAGATCATATCCAGACTGGAACCTGGATGAATCCGAGTCTTGAGTCTTGTAAAACCCAGATTCCGGGTTCTGCATTGAACCGATTTTTTTTTTTTTCAGCTTTAAAAGCATAATTTTTCTTTTTAATAAAAACCTATATTATATTAAAGATTATTTATTATAGAAATTTAAAAAAAAATGTTGAAAATCATTTTTTTAAGCCTATATTTTGTAAAAAAATTTCTGAGGGGTAATGTTAAAAAGCATAACATTGTCCAGAATAATGTTACAAAATTAATTTAATATCATGTCAAGATTCCTGCATTATATTATTAAGACATACCTTAAAGTAAAGAGAGCTCCGTACTATACAACATAATTTCATTTATAATTTGACTACTTATTGACACGAGTGCTTTGACATTTGATCGGATGCCACATCCAAAGGATTACCAATTCAAACTCCAGTGCTCTTTCCATGCATCAAGGTTATAAATAAGAGCAAGTTCAACATCCTGGTTTGACTGATTTATTGTGGCATTTAACCTACATGCAACAGTCCAAGATTCCATTTGCAATTAATAATCTCTAAAGTACTTCATTTCGGGTTGCTATCATCTATTAATAACCTCCTCAAAGCAGTAGTCAAGCTACAAAAATGGAAGCTTTCTTCCTCCAAAAATGAAAATAATTCTCGCATGATCTCTGCAGCACAGAAAAAGAACCAAGACAAGAAATGAAGCAGTAAGCACCTTGCTCCACAACCAAAACAGATTGATGATTACAGTGCGTAAGCAATCGCATCAAGCTATTTTATCATCTCGATCATATATTAATTAGTTAGTGTTAAATAAAAATAAAAATAAAAACCTTACAAGCTTAAAATACAACACATCTATGGGGTCGGAGATACAAAAAATAAAGATAATATTTCAAAAAAAAAAAAAAACCAATGCACCTGAGTTAACCGAGCAGCCATGGAAGAACTATGGAATGCCCCTCTATTGTTAAAAGTCATCAAAGTCTTTGTATCGAGCCTTGGGCCCCGTTATGTGCGGAATGGTGCAGAACAATGAATAGATACACTGCAAATTAGGGTACCCAGATCTACCCAAATATCAAAGCAAGAAAAATCCCAAATTTTCACCGAATCACAAAGAGAACCAATTCGATCTACCCAAATTTTAATCTCAAAGCACTCTTTTATTTACAAGTCTTAACTCCACTTCTCTCTCTCTCTCTCTCTTCCCCTCCTCCTCTCTCTCTCTCTCTCTCTGCCTCTCTTTTCTCTTCTCAAAGCAAACCCGCCCCCCACTTCATTGCTGCAAAGCTAAAACACTAGAAACTAGACCCAGAAACAGAGATAGGGTGTGCATTTTATCAGCGAGATTTGGAACGTATTGGCAAAAGAAAAATGATAAAATAAGGCCAAAAATAGAGAAAAGTGAAGAGAAACTTACAGCCCTCCTCCCAAATGTATCAGTTATCCTTCCATTTACTATTGCACTTATCAGTCCTCCAAGAGACAACATTGAACCAAAAACAGAATATGGAGACTGGTTTTGCATGAGAGAGGTCTGAGCAGACAGGTCTGTGCAGAGAGGACTGGTTTTCGCGTGAGAGAGAGAGAGAGAGTGAGTGAGGATGACGGCGGAAACCTAGTGAACCGGTAAAATGTAATATATATATATATATATATATATATATATATATATATAAAAATCCCGGAACTGGATTTTAAATCTGAAACCCGGATTTTAATACCGGATCCGGACCGTATAGGTCCGGATTATGTAATTCGGGTTTCGACCCAGAATTGATCCGGGCCGGAACCCTTAACCGGAATTCGGTTTCTCCGGATTCAGGACCGGGCCGGATTTTATCCAGCCCGGGTGAACAGGCCTAGTGGCAGCTTGGGGGGTTTCTTCAAGCATGAGGTTCGGACGTGCATAAGAATATATATATATATATTGAGGATTGAACACAAAACCCTAGAGAGGGAGGGAAACAAAAAAAAAAGCGATGGGAGACTGTGGAATAAGGACGTGATTGAGGCGTGCATGCAATGGCAAACGAACGTGAAACGTGTAGGATATGGAGTCTGATACCAGATCTTATAGGTTTGGGGCTTTTTCTCCTAATTTTGATTCCCGATTAATTCTAAACGAAAATATACTATCTCCGTAAATTCATCACCCCAAAACAAGTTTCCATCCAACTAAAATATTTAGTGACTTTAACTAATATGGCAAGTCCCAAATAAAAAAAATAATTCAATAAATAATTCAATATCCGTCAAAAATAAAATCAAGGACTCATAATCTCTCCCATAAATCTATTCATCATCTCAAATGGGCTTTTTATACCTATAAACCCAAAAATATTTAGAAAGCGGGCCTAGTGCTGGACTCGGGTATTATAACCGTAAGGTGCAGCGCGCACCAAGCAGTGGTGCAATGCCACCTCATTGGTGCAATGCGCACCAAAGTGAAGGTGTGGCGCCACCTTCTTCCTGGACAGAGTTGGGTCTCGACGACTTTGTTTGCAGCTTCGTCTGTGACTAAGATGGTGGCAGCAGCTGCGTATGCTTCTGTTGAGAGGCAGAATAGTGCCTAGCTGAAGGTAGAAGATGAATTTTAAGTCATTTGGGCCTTCTTTTCTATGGGCCTTTTGTCCCACTGTTTGTTTTATAATAAAATTGGGCTGGGCCATTTGACCCATTCTGTTTAAGGAAAAAAAACTAGGTTGGGGTTTTTTTTTTTTTGGGCCCAGCGCTAAAGAAGCCCTTATTTTTTCAAACACAAAATAAAAGGAGACATTAATGGGGCACACTTCGATTTGGAGCCCAGGACCACCCAATAAACCAAGAAGCTAGGCGCACCACTGGGCTGTGAGTTTCCTTTGGTTTAGGTGTGGTTTTTAAATGTATTTATTATATATTTCTATTAAAAAATTATTTTTGCATGATTTAATATATGCTTAGATATTTTTTTAATTATTATATTACATGTGATCTTTTATTTAATGTTTTAGATTAAATGTGATGACATGTGAATATATGGTTACATTCATGCTATTTTCCATAATGTTATATTACATGTGATCTTTTATTTAATTTTTTACATTAAATGTGATTACATGTATATGTGAATTGAACATGTGGATAAGTGATTATGTTATCATCTATGAACGTTAGGCTTGAATGTTTAGACATTAGTATTCATGTCTTTTAGCGATAAAATAGAAAATTCCCACTAAGTAGTCTTTGTTAGAATTCTCAATGTGATTGATAAGCTGAAAAAATTATAATGACCCTAGTAAGAAATGTAAATGCACTAATGAAACAAGAAAAATGGAATGTAATTGTCTTATATGAACCATCTTTGTAGACTGACCTAACAGGTCAATGTGGTTGGAGTAATTATCCTTGTAGACTGGCCAAAAAGGTTACTGCGATTTTAGTAAGATCTGTTTTTATGCATGACTAGGACTAGTTGACTACTTAAGATAGTGGAAGTATGGTTGAGATTTATGTTGATAAATCTCTCATATTTTTTTTTTAAATTTGCGCAAGAATTAGGTTAAAAATTTAATAATTGGGTATGAAGCCTAGCGATTATTCAATCAATGTGAAATGTTAAAAAAAAAATTTTCTAGCTTGAATGGACGTGGCAGATTTCTTAGGTTTGTGTATGTAATATCCATTTTTTACATATTGTAGTAAAATGAAATCCAAGAGTATTGTTGCTGACTTAAACAAATGGAAAAAATTGGATGGAGAGAAATATGACATATGGCATTGCAAGATCCAATATGTCTTATATGAACAAGAGGTCTTGGAGGCCTTATCTCACTCCCTAAATGAGGCCGAGAAAGAAGACTCGGACCAACACGAGATAGATCATCTAGCCTATACTAAGTGGGCTAAGAAGAATTGGTGTGCACGCATAATCATGTTAAGTAACATGCCCAATAATCTAATGTGTGAGTTTGAAACCTATGACACTACCCAAAGTATGTGGAAGATGAAGTTTAGGGGAACTTCAGCGACTAGGTTATGTGGATTAACCATGAGGTTTGACTCCTATAAGATGCGCTCTGACTACACTATGAAACAGCATCTTAGGGCTATGTCAACCATGATCCACGAACTTAAGACAGTAGGAAACAACCTGACTGATGAACAACAAGTCCATGCAGTGATACAATCACTACCAAATTCTTAGGAGAATATGAGCCAGAATTTGATGCATAATGAGAATATCAATAATTTTGATGATGTCTCGCATCACTTGGAGCTGGAGTTTCAGCACCTAGAGGCTACTAAACCCAAACATTCGGCCTATATGGTTGATTTTGGTTTGCGTAAGGCATCTAGGCCTAAGCACAAGAAGTCCAAGATAGGGATAGCTACTGGAGAAGAGAAGTAATGGTCAAGAACTTCTCAACACAACAAAAGAGGCAAGCGTGGGAAGAACAAGTCCAAATTAGAATGCTTCAATTGTGAAAAGCAAGGCCACTTCGCTCATGACTGCACTAAGTCGAATAAGGTACACTTTGACTTTTCTCACATTGTTTTTATAACTAGCCATGTGATAATTTCTCATTCCTATCCTATGTGGACTGTTGATTCAGATGCGACCAAACACATAGCGCGAAATCGAGTCGACTTTGTGGAGTATCTCCGGATTCCAACTGGGAGTCGTAATATCAAGGTGGGGAATTGAGCTAACGTGGAAGCACTGGGACTTAGTACCTACAAGCTAGATTTGCGGGGTGACTGCACTCTATTTCTCCTCGATGTGCTATATGTTCTGGAGATCCGACGAAACTTACCTTCTGTAGTTATTTTATTAAGACTTAGTTTTCGGATTGTATTTGAAAACAATGGTGTTTCCTTTTTATTTGGTCAATGTGTTTTATGGTTATGCTTTTTTATCAGATGGTTTTGTGATATTGGATTTGGATTATTCAAATATGAATGAATCTATAGTTTTTCTTTCTGCATCTGATAATTTGGATTCATATAAATGGTATGCTAGGCTTGGCCATATAGGGCAAGATAGAATGACTTGATTAGCTTGAAAAGGTCTGATAGGCAATCTTACTAAAGTCATCTTGCCCATATGTGAATATTGTCTAATAGGAAAAGTCAAGAGAAAATTGTTTAGAAAAGCAATTAGGGCAAGACACGGAGGTGTTTACTTCATCACATTTATAGATGATTTTTCACTTTACTTAATCTCCCACAAGTCTGAAGCATTAAAGTACTTTAGGTGATATCTCAGAATGGTTGAAAATCAACTAGACATGAGCTTAAAAACTCTAAGAATTGACCAAGGATGAGAATATATTTCTGTGCAATTTAAAAGGTTCTGTGATGAAAAAAGAATTAAAATATAGTTGACGATGCCAAGTACGAAACAGCAAAATGGCGTGGCAGAAATGAGAAATTCAAAACTGCTTAAGATGGTTAGATTAATGATGGCGCAAGCAAACCTACCAATTTCCTTTTGGGGGATGCACTTTTGACTGTTGCCTACATTATTAACCGAGTGCCTTCCAAATCACTGTCTTCCACCCCGTATGAATTATGGACCAGTGAGAAATCCAATTTGAGTAACTTATGGCCATGGGGTTCAACGGGTTTTGTTACAATGTTTCTCATAAATATGGGAAGTTAGGCCCTAGAGGAAAGAAGTGTATCTTTATAAGGTACTCAGAACACTCTAAAGGGTATGTGTTAATAGGTAAACAATCTTATGGAAGTGAGACTAAGATTGAGTCACAAGATGTGGATTTCATTGAAAATGAGTTTCCAAATAGAGGTGAGGTTGATAGGAGTTTAGAACCCCATGAGATTGTGGGCTAAGAGGAAAGTGTTCCAAGGAATTTAGTTAAAAATGAGGAAGAAATTCCTGAAGTTCTTACAAATTGTGAGAGTGACTTGTCTCCGAGTGAGAGCGACTTGTCTCTGAGTGAGAGC
This sequence comes from Carya cathayensis, assembly GCA_011037825.1. Taxonomy (NCBI): domain Eukaryota; kingdom Viridiplantae; phylum Streptophyta; class Magnoliopsida; order Fagales; family Juglandaceae; genus Carya; species Carya cathayensis. Next base: position 206,239 of record QGSO01000342.1, read on the forward strand.
ACGCCATTTCTATATCAACCACAACAACCTCAACCGCATAGAAGCACACTTGAAAGTGTTCCTCATCGTTGTTTTGAGATTGAAAGGGAAGCTGTTATGGTAGCTCTGTAAGATGATGATGAGCCTAAGACAATTCATGAGACAGATAGAATCTATGAGAACTAACCAGATTTGGGATATGGTAGATCTATTGTCAGGGCGCAAGGCTATTAGGAACAAATGGATCCTAAAGGTTAAGCACAAGCAGGATGGATCAATAGAAAGGTATAAAACTCGCCTAGTAGTGAAAGGATATACCCAACAGGAGGGTATAGACTATGAGGAAACATTTTTACCAGTGGTGAGATTTGCCTCAATTCGACTGATTCTAACTATCGTAGCATACATGGATTTGGAACTCTACCAGATGGACGTTAAGACAACATTTCTCAGTGGAGAACTAGATGGTAAGATCTATATGGATCAACCAACGGGCTTTGTGGTTAAAGGTCAAGAGTGCAAGGTTTGCAAGCTCAAACGATCTATATATTGTCTAGACAATGGTATTTCAGATTTCATCAAGCCATTCTCTCGAATGGGTTTACGATGATCACAGAAGACCATTGTGTCTATGTCAAAATTTCTACGAAGAGTTTCATTATGTTGTCATTGTATGTTAACAACATACTACTGGCTGGAAATGACAAATGATTGATAGTCGCCACAAAAAATCGTTTATCCTTCAATTTTGAGATAAAGGATATGAGTGAAGTAAAATACATTCTGGGAGTTAAGATTTACAGAGATCACTTAAAGAAACTTTTGTATTTGTCTCAACAAACTTATATAAAGAAAGTTCTCAAACGTTTCCAAATGAGTGAATGTAAACCTATTGACACCTGTATTGCAAAAAGTGAGAGCTTATCCAAAGAACTGTGTCCTAAGACTCAAAGAGAAATGGAAATGATGGCCCGTGTCCCTTATGCTAATATTGTGGGTAGCTTGATGTACGTAATAATGTGTACTTGGCCAGACATATGCTATACAGTTGGCTTGGTGAGTAGATTCAAATCTAACACCAGACTGGCTCACTGGAAAGCAGTCAAGAAGATTATAAGATATCTCAAGGGAATTATAGACTATGAGTTGTGTTATCGAGGTTCAGATTTGCAGATAAGAGGTTATAGTGATGCTAATTGGGATAGTGACCTAGATGAGTGCAAATCAACCATTAGGTATATCTTTTTGCTCAACAATGGTGCCATTACATGGAACAACAAGAAACAAACTTGTATAGCTTTATCCACCATGGAGGTAGAATACATAGCTTGTTTCGTAGCAGTTCAAGAAACTATTTGGTTACGGAGGTTCATCAAGCATTTAGACATTGGCACGGATACTTTAAATCTCGTGACTATATTCTACGATAGCGTGGCAATTCTCACATATACTAAGGACTCCAAGTATCATGGAAGAATCAAACACATAGATATCAGATATCACTACATCAGAGACATGGTAGTGTAAAAGGAAGTAGCCCTGAAACACCTTTCTACAAGTCACATGGTTGCTAATCCCTTAACAAAACCTATAGCAAGAGATGTTTTTGAGGCTCATGTTAGGAATCTAGGACTGCGTAGATTGTAAATGTATTTTGTGTTTCAATTGACGATGAGATGTAAACTTTCCTCTAGGATATTAATACAATATGATTCAGTTCTTATCTTTATCGTATTGTTTATTCTGATACACACACAAGATATGTCAATAGGCTTAGATCAGCTCACTCATACGAGCGATTGCCTCTTGCGCTTGAGTAACTTGAGTAGCGAGTAGAGATGAACTATTGTGTCCCTAGGTACTTGTCCAAAGGGATAAGTTGGTTAACACAAAAATATGTCGCCTTAGTGGGAGCTAAGATGAGATCTATTGAAAGGACTATACATGGGTACCTTACAATCTATGTAGCCTGTGGTTAACCAGATACGACATCCTCTTTAATGCTTGGAGGAAAGCAAATGGAGGAACTCAGGTTAAACGCTGTTTGAGAAAGAGAAATCTACCATAGCATATATTCATACTACATGTGCTTATTCGACCAAATGAGCAAGTGAGTGAATTGTTCCCTTCTTTCTCACTGTGTGAGTCTCATATTTTTAAGTGTCATTTATTTACTTTTTACTATGTCATAGGATGAAGGTTGTGATGTCTACTACTTTGGACCTAATTGTTCTAAGTTTTTCAACTCAAGAGGGTTCGAAAATACTTGATCTGATGCGATCGAATGAGTCTAGGATATGACAAGACACTTTAGGGATATTACTATGTTGTTCTTCTCAGGGAGAGATTTGTTGTAGTACTCCCACTTTTCTTTTGTAGATGTGCTTGGTAATCGTATGACCTATTTACTTATATGAACAAGATTGAGAACATTAGAGAGATGTAGACCTGGGATCATACCCACTATGTGCAAATGGGAGATGTTGGATAGAAGGGCACCCATGTGGGCAAACCCCTCCCCTCTTGTGCATTACAAGCAAAGTAACTTAAGGCCATGCATTACATGGCTTGTAACGTATAACGTTATTGCTATTTAAATGGCTAAGTGAAGACTGGCCTTTAAGACCAGCCATGTGGGTGGGCTATATATAGCCTCCTTCATTTGGTTCTTTGTAATCATCCAACAAAAAAAAAAAAAAAAGGCTCTCTCTCTTTTTGTTCTCTCTTAAAATAGTATTTAGGTTATGGATTTGTTGATTTACTCTAGTTTGCACTACATAGTACACTTCACCACTAAGAGAAAATGTTTGAGATTTGCTAGACTGGATAAACTTATGGAGTAACTTAGTAAGCTTTGCTTGAGGTAATTTTTGCCGTGCTTTCTTACACTTTCAAACACTGAAGCTTTTTCAAATTTCAAATAAGGTTGATTTGAAGACATGGGGTTATAATTTTTAATGGATCTGAGATTTTGGCTTTGCATGATAGATTCGGAACCTGATGATTGCGAAATAAATTTTTGTGTGTGAAATAATGTTCAAATATTTTCATGTTCAAGCTGAATTTTTTTTTGTTTTTAAATTATCTATCCTTGTTTTTGTTTTTGTAAAAAGAAAATAAAAGAAAAGAGAGGTACGTATCTCAGTTTAGGCTTCCATAAAGTGGGACCCGTCACTTGATTAGGAACAGTTACCAAAAAGCATAAAATAAGTATAGGATCGAGATCATTGCTTTAGTTGCTATAAGAGCATTCACGTTGGGTTTTTCATAAAATTATGTATAATTTAGTTAAAAATAATATTTTTTAAAATTTTTTCTTAAATTTTACTCATCTTTTAAAAACCCCACACATCATATTTTTTATTATTTCTCTATTATATTAAAATAATATTTCTCTATTTTTTGTTTATTATTTTTTTCTTTCACTTTTATTTATAAATTTAACTACTCAATATTTTTTCTTATGTTTTGAATTATTACTCTAGTTAATATTTTAAACAAAAATTTAAATCATTTTTTGTGGGTATGATAATATTTTTATAATTAATTTTTTTCTATTTTCGTAATTATTTAAATTATTTTTAAAATTATTATTTAAAATTATAATAAATATGAGTATGATAGAAAGTGTAGATAATTGGAAATAGATAAATATAATAAAAAAGTATAAATAATTAGAATAAAATATTAATAAAAAATAATTTGAGATATACAGTAGTTTTTCAAATATGAGAAATCACTATATATTTCACAAATATTTTTTTAAAAATAGGAATATGGATATAGATGTGATTTTAAATAAATTCCTAAAATTTCCCACAAATTATGAGAAAAAGTACCGTTTGCGGTAACCATTGGGATGCTCCAAGTTCCTCATTTTAGGAAAAGCAACGTACTCTGGAATAACACGCGAGCAATTGATTCAAGTTTTTTTATTTTATAACTTCCTTTTCCCTTGTCGTTGTAGAAACCAGAGAAAGAGATATAACAGTAAACCTTTTGCATTCTGCGGTAGTACTAAAGGCAAGGCAAATTATTTATCTTGGTCAACTGGATTTTGTACGTCCTCAAACTGATTTAATCAACAGGCTGTCCCTCACATTTTACTTTTTCTAGACACCGACTTTCTTCTAATAATCACCAATCTCTTCCAAGGTCCTTGTCTTAAATCACCCCATCCGATGCCTAAAGTATTGGATTTTTTTTTTTAATTTGAGAAAATATTTAGAGATTTTATCTCAAATTATCTCTTATCCCATTTTTCATTTTGAGATTGAGGGATGGAGTTGTTACAGTAAGTCTCTAAATATGGAGATCTACTGATTTAATCAATATGCCTAAAGTACTGTTTGTCTTCAAATCATAATTTTATATTGATAAAATTGTTTGTAGTTAAGTTTATCAAAAGAAGTAAGAGAAAAATATAATAAAGAAGAAATAAAGAAATGTTATTTTAATAGAATAGAGAAAATATAGAAAATGAGATGTAGGAAGTTTTTAAAAAATGAATAAAATTTAGAGAAAAATTTTAAAAAATATATTTTTTAATTAAATTATAGAAAATTTTATAGAGAATGAAACGTGAATGTTCTTAGGAAACCATAACTTCCTTTGAGGTGCGGTCAAGATTCTTGGCTTAATACAATGCGGTCAGATTTTTTTGAAGGAAACAGAGACGAGATGGCAAGAAGAAATGAGAGTTTTGAATTTGGGCTGTCTTTCTACTGCACAGAAAACCCAATATCAAACAGGTAAATACTATGGTACTTTGCTAGGTTACTCGATTTGGAATGTATAAAATGACTGATGCTAAAGCAAGCATCCTTATTTTCATTCAATAAGGTCCCAGATTGGGGAAAAAAGTAGGCTGAAATCTGATATGGTTTATGAAAAGGGTTCAAAAAGGCATAAAAGCAGTTCTATGCCTTAGATGAATTGAGTCATGCTAGATGGGGTGTGCTTTTATATACTTCATCTAATTGCATCAACATTGGCAACACCAATGTGGTGTTGCATGACTCAAGAAGCCATTAGAGTATAGCAAAGATGGAAAGGTCAGCTGCTTGTATTAAATGTAAATTAACACTGTGCTGAAGGTTGGATAATTTTCTTAATGTGCATTGGTATTATACTATATTAAATGGGGTGTGCAATTATATAAAAGTTTAACAACCAGCTATTATATAAGCTGCATGAATAATTGTTAACGCCAACTGGGCTGAAGGTTTCAAGTTCTCTTCTGCTGCATAACAGTTTTATGATGCATGTTGAGGTGTGCAAAGTGAATAATATTTTATTTGCAGTATATAGGTAGCCACCAATTCTATATTGCATGACTCAAGAGTTCAAAAAATCAAAAATATGTTTTATCTGCTTTTAGTTTAATTGTGGATTAGAATTATGAGCTGAAGGTTTGTCAATTTTCTGTCACTGCGCACAGCTACTAAGGCAAGATGTGAAGTTCCAAGAAGCCATTACACTAGCACAAAATAGCAAGAAACTTGTTGATTTAGTGGAGGGAATTGTGAAGAGCAGTCAACAGGTACACATCAGTACTTGTTCAAAGAAGACTATAGGGCTTTAGTCATCAATATGTTTCTATCTAACTGAATTGATGTTGATTTCCTATTTTTTGCATGCTGTTTGGTCTTTGTACTAGCTTTTACACTTGAAGACACTAGAATTCCTTATAGTTATTCTGTTGCACACCATGACTGATAAAAAGGCAGAAAAGATGTGAGAATATATGTTCATTCACGTGTATTTATATGCATGTTTTGGGTTAGATACTTTATTTAAAAGTATCACAGAGTTATATACCATAGGAACCATGCAGTTAAGGCTATTGTTTTTCCTTCTAAAGCTAATTAGGAATCAATTGCATCTAATGAGAAGTTGCATCTTAGATAGAATAAGAATATCCCATCCACCAGCTAATATTTATCCAGTTTTGAACACATAAACAATGTTGGGCCATGTTTATAACCTGGAAAATAAATTTATTATCCCCCATCAATAAGAAAATCGCACCAATGGATTATCACCTGCATATGGTTGGTGTACCAATCTGACATCATAAAATTTTGGTTTGAAATGGGCGATAAAGTAGTTAGACAATATTTTGATTTTTTTAATTATTCTATCTAAGATGTGAGATAGGTGTAAATATATTTTTTTGGGTAACCTGAAAGTGACAGTAGATGTTATCTTTGGATATAGTTGTTTCCAGTCCATTGAGCTATATATATTTTGTTAGCTTCAACACAAATCGCTATAATTTATTATATGACTAGAACTTTTCCTAATCACTGCCAGGTTGGAGTTGGTTCCCTAGAGAGACGTGTACTACTTGCGAAAGTGAATTCCCCTCGCATGAAGAAAGTTGTGATGAAGTTGTTCTATCCAACCTACAATGCCCAGGTGCACTTGGTGTAGATGCCTCATTTTTAAATATACAAGAGGAGGACATTGTGAAATATCTAAATGAATGTAGTGATGGTTTCATCTAATGTTTAGAAGCAACAATGTGTTCTATATATTTAGTAGTTTATAAGTTGTAGGTTCGTTCTTCCACTTGGTCCACCCCATGTATAGCCCATAACTACATTAATGTGCATTTTCAACTGGGTTTAGATGAATGAATGTGTTTGCTTTATTATATTACAAGGAAATGGTACTAATTTAACTTAATTCAGCATATTCATCAGTGCATGAGGGAAGTTTCAGGATTTTCTAATATATTTACTAATTTTGAAGCACTTAATATTGGGTTTTGGATATGTGTGGTCGTTGGCATGTTGGTGCAAAAGTATTCAAAATTCATAGAATAGATTAAGATTGAAAAGTGCAGTTTAATGTATTAAAATAAAATTAATATATTAAATCATCAGGTTTCTTGGGCACATGCGTAAGGGTAAGTATGTCTAATTAGTATTTAAATTAGACATTGAAAAAATTTAGTGAGTTAAAAATCTAAAATGAAACAATTTCAGATTTATGCACAAGATTTACTGATTTAGACGAAGCGGAGACCGAAAAAAAAAAAATATGCAAAAGAGAAAAAGCAGCGTTTTTTGCTCGCTGCTATTTCTCAATAGTGCTGTTATAGACCAATTGCAGCGCTTTTACTACGTTGCCAATAATTATTAGCAGCGATTTCCTGACGCTGTAATTGATTAATAACACAGCGATGTCTGAGTTTGTTGCTTTTTCAAATATCATTAGCAGCGGTTTTCTTAATTCATTACAGCGAGATCTAACGTTGCAAAAGATAGCAAAAGCAGCGAAACGACGAATTGTTGCTTTTATCTTTTGTTTTTTGCAGCGACTTATAAGCGTTGTAAAAAAATTAGTAGCAACGCAAACCAATATATCGCTGCTGTAGAAACTATCATTAGCAGCGAACTTTTGTTATTTTGCAAGGATAAATGTCGCTGTAAAAACTCAGTTGTAGCGCTACAACACCTCATTTCTATGCCTTTTGCAGCGTGATATTTTGGGTAATGCAGCGTTTTGGTATCGCTGGAAATGATATGTTTTTGCAGCGTTTTCATGACTTCCTTGAAATTGTTCAAAAGTGGAAGGTTTATAGCGGCGATCATGCAAGGAAGGTATGGCGCTGCAAATAAGTAATAGCAGCGTTTTTAGTAGTTTTTTGCAAGGATTTTAGGCGCTGCAAAAAGCCTAAATCCTTGTAGTGACTGTTTGTCTTCAAATCATAATTTTATATTGATAAAATTGTTTGTAGTTAAGTTTATAAAAAGAAGTAAGAGAAAAATATAATAAAGAAAAAATAAAGAAATGTTATTTTAATAGAATAGAGAAAATATAGAAAATGAGATGTAGGAAGTTTTTGAAAAATGAATAAAATTTAGAAAAAAATTTTAAAAAATATATTTTTTAATTAAATTATAGAAAATTTTATAGAGAATGAAACGTGAATGTTCTTAGGAAACCATAACTTCCTTTGAGGTGCGGTCAAGATTCTTGGCTTAATACAATGCGGTCAGATTTTTTTGAAGGAAACAGAGACGAGATGGCAAGAAGAAATGAGAGTTTTGAATTTGGGCTATAATCCAGTATGGTAGAATCACTTAAAAGTCCAAGTTGCTAACGTGTCTTACCGTATTGGTAGGTGTGAAGATTGTAAAACCACATCATCCAGTCCAGTTCTGCTAGGGACAACCGTCCCATATCCCCGCCGCGGCCCTGTGGCAATATTACAAAAAAAAATAAAAAAATTGGAAGAAAGGAGGAGAACCAAAAAACAGTTGCAGTCGTTTATTGGAGGGAAATCCAATGAAAATAGCTACTTTGGGTTGGATGCTATATAGCGAAACCAGAGACTAGAGAGGGAGATTAAAGAGTAATATTCTCAATTCTTCGTCTGACTGATGGACTAGGTACATTTCTCAACACCCAAACCCACCCTGAAAGAGGTCTCCGTCGTGCGTTGGATGCGTCTTGCAGTGTTGTCGTGCGTTGGAGGGAAATCGAATCCAAAAAGCTGCTTTGGGTTGGATGTTGTATATCGAAACTAGAGAGTGAGACCAGAGAGGTCGCCGTTGTGCGTTGGATCCGTCTTCGCCGTCGTGTGTCTTTGGTCGCCATCGTTCATTCCGCGTCACATCCTACAAAAAAGAGTTGCTTGAGACACCCTGCTATATAGCGAAAGTAGAGAGCAAAACCATAGTGATTCGGTTGAGACCCAGTCCACCTCCTTGGTGAATTTCTTCAGCAAAAATTTCTTCAGACATTGATCAAATTTCGTTTTAAAATTTTTGTCAATGAGTGGCTTTTGTATTGAACAAGTTGGGTACTTTGACACAAGCACTGCAAAGTTCGTGGGTGGATCTAGTTCTGGCCATAATCTTAGTGAAAATCATTCGAAGCACTAGGTAATAACAAAGCCAATGCGATGGAGTAGGAAATGGGCTCGACGGAACTGGTTGATGGAGTAGGTACGTCCAAATCTTCCTTCACAGGCTATCCTTCGCCTCCATCACCATTGCCACCCTCACCCTTCTCCTCCTCTTTCTCCAAACCCCGCAGACCTGCGTCCCCCCCAACTCCCCTCCCAAACCCCACCTCAAATTCCCCAGGTCCACCTGCCACTCCTCCCCACATGAGCTCCTCCCCCTCGACAAGAAGAACCCCCCCGCCTCTGGTCCTCCAGGGCCTGGAAGTCTCAAGTCTCTTCCTTTTCTCAATTCTTCACCTCAATCTGCCATCTAGGTCTCCTCCATAACCACTCCAAAGTCCTCTGTGTCTCCGCCGGGGCCGGCCACGAGGTCATGGCCCTCTCTGAACTCAGCGTGTCGGACGTAACAGGTGTCGAGTTGGTTGACTCACCGCCTCTGGTGAGCCCGGTCGATCTGCATGACTTGCCCTTTTTTGATGGTGCGTTTGATCTGGTGTACACTGGGCATTTGGAGGAGGCTCTGTTCCCGGCGAGGTTCATTTCAGAGCTGGAGAGGTCGGTGAGGGATAATGGGGTGTGTGCGGTAGTTGTGCAAGAGTGTGGGCATGAGGAGGTGAGGGAGCTTGCGGATTTGTTTAGGCATTCTTTGTTTGTTGGCACGGTGAATGTCAGTTTGATTGGATTGAGAATGACAGGATTGTAATGAGAACTAGTAAGTCTAATTGATTGATTCCTGGTTTGATTGGTTATTTTCTTTGATTCAGACGATGTTTTGTATTTGTAAGTGTTGTTTTTTTTATGTGTATATTTTTTGTTTCCAATGATTCTATCGTAGTGAATTGATAACGATGTTACGATTAGTGAATTGATAATGAGATTAGTTAAAAAGATGAATCTTAGGGCATTTGATTGGTGAATTAGATGAAACTATAGAATCTTCTTACGTATTGTTATGCTGTACGAAATATCAAATTTAATGGATGAATGAAATTATTTAGACTTGTTTTACTTGTATCCTCATTCTTGTGATCAAGCACCCAGTTTTATAATGTTGTTCTGTTTCTTTGAGCGTCGGGAATCAAGTGTTTTCTTGATCTCCTAAGCACCATCAAGACAGAGCTCAACAGCATAAAATTGTAGTAATAATTCGGGAACTGTATTTCAAACATGTGGAAATTCTTGTTGATGGATGTAGAGGTTCTTGGTGTTCACAAGATGCCCCAGAGCTTCAATTGCAGATCTTGAAATCTGTCTTGTCATTTGATTTGCACATTGGCAATACTATATTTTGCATATATGAGAAATGCGAGTCTTTGAATTCCGAGTACAAAGTGTTTAATGTAATGACTAATTGGGATGTGGTTCTTTGCACTGGAATGAAAGTTCATGCTGGGATTTTGTTTGTTTCTTCTCCTAAGAGCATTAGCATTGGACTCATCAAATTTATTTTCAAAATTTAATGAAAAGTATAAATTTTTCATAAATCCAAAACCTTCATATCTATAATTTCACATTGGATTAGCAATTAGATTCTTCAAAATAATAATATTATATTATTTTTTTAATAATAATATTTTTAATAATAATATTTTTAATTTTTTTCTTCATATTTTATAATTATACTAACTATATGGACATTAATAGTTTAATTTAATACTTAAATAATTGATTCGCAACTAATTTAGAATAAAATAAAATAAAACCATTGCCTATTAAAATTAGAATATAATATTAGTTTGAATGTGGAATAGTAGACCTTCAAATTTGAAGGAAGAGTAATAATTACTGTAGCTCAAAGTTTCCCAAATACCCCTTTGATGAATTCAATGAAAGTAAGTTTCCCAAATACCACTTTGATGAATTCAATGAAGGTTTTGTAGAGGGAAAAATTGGCTAGGATTAGATGACTAAATGATAATGTTTATCTTATCATTATTTGACTAAATGATAAGGCTTATCTTATTATTTTATTTGAATTTGTTAGGATGAATGTAAAATAATTATTGATTTATTTCTAAATAATGTTGAGTCTATCTAGAAGTCTTAGGTGGTGTTTAGATAAGTCTTTGAGGTTAAAATATCCTGAAGAAAGCTGAACAGATTAGTCAATCCAGAAGATTGTTATTCGCGAAATGTTAGCAGTTCATCAAAACACGTCTTCGCGACTGTTGCTAACCGTCAGCAAAGTCCTATTGTGACTGGAACTCTTTCCAGACTTTTTATTTAAATGGATTCGGTTTTGTATTTTATGATGGACTTTGAGCCACAAATTTCAGAGAAGATATTCTGAGCATATGTGTAAGAAAATTCACTTGAGAATTTTCATGGGGTTTTTCATTTCTCTTTAAGTGTGATCGTGCTCCAGTGTTGGAGGATCGTGTGATTGGAATTCAGCCCCTAGAGTTCTAGGAGGAAAGGCAACATTTGAATATCGCTAGAGTTTCTGGCTGCTACTGCGATAGAAGACAAACGGGTCATTTGTCTTGGCAAGTAAGATAGTCGAATTGCAAAGGTTTTATAATTGATGATTGCTTGTAATTGTTCTTCAAATAATAAGATTGACTTTCCTGGATTTGGTTGCCCCGTAGGGTTTTACCTTTAAAGAGTTCTTTAAAGGGTTTCATTTCGTAACCAATCGTTGTGTCTTGCAAATTTGTTTATTCTCTTTAAATATTTGATTCATTATATATTCTTGATAATTGAGATCTAATAAATTTGTTCAAAAAAATTAGTAGAAAATTTCGTGGTTTTATAGGGTTACTTTGGGACTTTCAAGTTTATTTTAAGTAAATTCATCAAAATTTAAAGATGCGGCTTTTGATGAAGCTAATGCTAGTGCTCTAAGTCCTTTAAAATTCTGACGTAGTAACTTGCTGCCTTGCTGGTCCTTCGATGGAGCGAGACCCAAGTTATGTATAGTTCTTTCAGCCGAATTAAGAAATGTGAACCAGTTTTAGTGGATTTGGAATGATCTAAGGGTCTCAGTATCCATAATTTTGACACTGGACTCCCTGAGTTTTATCCTATGGTTTTGCAAAGAATAGGTTCGATGAAGAGGGCTTGAATATCAGTGGCAAGGTACATTATGAAAAAGTGGGGTTCATTACTGCACTGTTTATTCACATAGACTGGACTCTGAATCTCTGATATTTGCAAGTATTCAAACACTCTTACGGAGCCTGCTAACTGGCCTACTAAATTAGATATCACCAAAGGCACGGATTTCGGCATGTGAGATCAACATTTACCATTATCCCAACGCATAAAATGGAGGTATGCCAGCTGACCCCATCTTCTGAAGGCGACATTAAAGGCTTTCAGGTTTTCATATCATACTTGAAGCAGAGGGACCGTGCAGGATTAATCAAGATTACAGTTCTGAATAACATTTGGGTAAGGCTTCTGTTCATACTTCCCTACTCGCATGATGCATGTTCCCATTGCACCTAAATCATTTGATTGCGTCGTTGCTTTGGTTTTCCCCAAGGAAACAGACTTGGGAATGGGCATAATATTCACGGTTTAACAGGGTGAAGCTTTTAGAGAGGAGCCGTCCATCTCTAGAAAATGATATTTTCAACATTTTCAGAATGTAATTATGAATTCGATACTAATTAGAGAAAATCCATACTGTTGATATTCTTATTCTGCGTAGGAATTTCGTTGTTCCTGCAGTCAGGTTTAGCCCCGCTGCACCCAGCGAAAGAAGAGAAGAAGCACTCTCTTCTTTTGAATAATTGGTGCTTCCTACGGCATACTGATGGTTACTGTTCCAAATATTTTCTAGTTATTTTTAGGAATTTTAAGTTGGTGCTTAGGGAGTACTGTTAGTCACTCAAATCTCCTGCTGTGATCTGTAATTTAGGGGTGGCAAATCATGATTTTGCATCGTGTTTGTGTAATATCAAGTTATGAACATTAGACTATATAGGTCAACTCGAATCCAACCCATTAAGCTAAACTTGTCAAACTTTCAAACCCTAACCCAACCTATTTAAATAACGGGTTGCGTCGTACCACCTGTTTATTAATTAATTAGAAATATGTTTACATGAAATGCATAACTCATTTGACCTAATTAACATAATTTTACGCAAAATTTAAAATCTATATTTAATAATAACTACAATATCTTAAAAAATATATATTAATATTCTTCAAATTTTAACATATAATAAAACTAATATTACAAACCATATAATAACAAATATGAACATAGGTCTAAAATTATAATCCTAATAATAAAATTATAAGCATACGGAAAAATACTAATATTACAACTTAACAATAATAAAATTTTAATTTTGAAATAAATTATGAATAGGTCAAAATGAGTTGATTTCATATTAAGTAAGTTTACACATTTATAATCGTGTCCTAATGGATCAACTTATTTTAAACCAAACACGTAAACATCAAACACAGACTTGCTAATTTTCTATAGTGTTCATCTTAAGTTCACGGATCATGTCATATATTTGCTACTCTTAATATATATAGATCTTTTAGGAGTGTAAATAAATAAATAAAAGAGGCTTGAATCTTTTGGTGATAATCCGATGTGGTCCAGTGATTCCAAATTCCTTTACACATTGGAGCCTGCTTGTGGATTGTGCAAATCTGCTGGTATTGAAGACAGGCCTTCAAACTCATGCACTGGGTTGGAATTTCGGAATACAATCAGATTTTTGCATGGAGAGTGCTTTAATGAATGTGTTTTTAAAATGTGGAGCAATGTCTATTTTTGGGTCGGAGCAATGTTGAGATTTTTGGGCAAGTCCAATTTACAAGTGGAGTGGTTTGCTAAGCCTTTGATTCCTTTGTTTGGACTTTGGAGGCTTGGAGCTATATGCGTATATATGGGGCCGAGGGCTCTTTGGAGGAGAGGTGTGGTATTGGAGGAGATTATTAATCAAGAGCCGTGGAGGAAAAGAGACATAGGAGATGGCTGAAAGCCTGAATCTTTGATATCAAAGATGGTTAGATTTGGAGAAGGAAGAGTTGAGAGTAGAGATATTGGTGGGCGGCAACCGTGGTGTAGAAACTGGCTCCCCTAGAGCTTTGAAGGCATTGGATTTGGAGGTGATAGGCGATGAGTTTGGTTGTCGAGATTTGCATTTTTGGGATATTGCAGTGATGTGATGGCCAAGAATATGGTGACCTAAACTTTGCTATTCATTATCTCCCCATACCATACTTTTTTTTTTTTTTTAAAAAGAATTTTTTGATTTTATTTTTTTAAAACTAATTGAATTCTTCTACTTATTATTATACACCTAGGGATGAGATTCGGCTAGTCCGAACGGAGAAACTAACCAAACCAGCCATTTTTGGACCATATCGAATTGGGTCCGGTCCAATTTTTATAGGACCAAATTCATTCGGTCTGGTCCCAATCTGGGATTTTTCATCCCTGACCAGACCGAATGAAAATAAAAATATATATTTTATTATGTATATATATTATTTATATAAAAAATTGTATATAATTCATTATTAATATATTATAATATTACATAAGTATTATATTCTTTCATATATAACTATAATATATAATACTAGTATATATTAATATATTAACATATTATAAGAGTTATAGTATAAATTATAATATATGTATAAATATATAATAGTTTTAGTATAGTTAACTTAATATGTTAGTATTAAATCACTATAACTACATAGAGTATTATTTAATATAGTATTACTAATTTATCACTAACTTATACTATATTCGTAATACTACTAGTATAGTTATTAGTTATAGTATTGGTACTAAGTCTATAACTATATATATTTAAATCAATGTATTATCATATTCTTTAATGTATAACTATAATATATAGTACTAGTATATATTAATAATTGTACAATTTATTATATAATTTTCATTTAACAAGTCACTTAATTTTAATTTAGTATTTTAAATTTTTTTTATTAATCGATTTTTTTATAAAAAATTTGTTGGACCGGATTGGATCAATAGCTACCGGTCCAATCCAAAGAAAATGATTGACCAAAAATTTCAGTCCATTACCCCCTAAACCAAACCGGATCAAACTGTTCTCACCCCTACATACATCACACTGTTCTCCCCTCCCTTTATCTGTTAGTGGTTTTTTCCTTTTTTTCTTTTTAGGTTTTTTTTAAGGCCAATAAGGGAGAAATGCTGCTCCGAACTGTCCAGCTGCCGACCGTCAACATGCGCCCCTCCAGGGTGTTGGTCAGCTGCTGATCTACAAGCCCACCGAACGTGGTGCCAAACGAAGTGGGGCGTTGCCCGCACGCACGGGATGAAGTCTCGGCTTTCTGCGGCGTGTGTCTATCACGCGCCACCAAGGGACCACCTGTAGACGATGTTCTCGGCTTCTTTGGATCCTCAGACTTCGGTTCTTCAACTTCCAAGAGGCGGTTTTTCTTCCCAGAGTTAGTTTTGAGTCGAGCACGACCTCTGTTTGCCGGTTGTTTTGTGTTCTATTTTTTCCATTTTTTCGACGTCCGGTTTTCTGTTTCTTGCACGGTCTCTGCCGCTGTTGGTTGGTGTCGCCGGTGTGTGTGTTCTGTTTCTCCGTTTTTGGAGTTTGTTTTTTTGGGTCTTACTCGGTTACTCGTTGTCGCCGGAGTTTGTTTTGTCACTCTGTTCTTTTCTTGTGAAGTCCACGGTGAGGTGATGAGTTGTTATGAGGCCTCAATCTGAGGCAAAGAGCTGAGAGCGGCGGGCAATGTTATGGCCGGTGGTCGTATGGCCGGCCTCCGCTGTGGAGGTTGTTGTGGTCCATACGCAAGCTGGGTGCTCGTTCCATTGGGGCTCATGATGCCGATTGCCTGTGGAGGGAGTGTCGCCAGAGCTCATGCCGTGCTCGTGGTTGGGTTGTTTTTTTGTTGGTATTTTGTTTTGTGGGTTTGTCAGTTTTTTTAGGTTTAATGTAGATTTATGCTATTGGACTGTTTGTTCATAGCAGTTGTCTCCCGTATTCTGCCTTCCTGAAGGTTGGAGGGAGGGGTCATCCCGTCTCTGGTCATACAGAGCGTTTTAGAAGTTAAGACAATGTCCGTCACTTTGTGTGCAGAGGAAGCTCCTGAGCAGTTGCGTTAGTTGACTTATAGTCTGGTTCTCCTATATTGATAAGTCGCAGTTGTAACTTCGTTTATGAATAAATGCAATGAAGCATATTTCCTTCAAAAAAAAAAAAAAAAGGTCCAACCTTCCAATTCAAGTTTCGTGTGGCATGCATTCTCTTCAAAAAGCAAGTGAGGTCTCGTGCGTCCAAAGTCGAAAAGAATAAGTCGGGCTCCTCAGCACGTCTTTTAAAAGTTCAAAATTTTATTTTTTTAAGATAAATAAAATAAAATAAAAAGAATAGAATATATATATATATATAAATATATGTTGTGCATATAAAGGGAAAATACTCAATTAAATCACAAGTTTTAAAATTAAACATAAACCATGCTATTCATCAATTTAAAATACAACTTGAATTTATGCATCTTAACTATTTTTTTTTATCTAAAACCAATAATAATGTAATGAAATAAATAAAATATATTAATTCTAAATGTATAAAATATATATAAAATATGTAATATTATATTTCAGCTCAATCAATATTTTCACTACAGTTTATTTGATTTTCTATTCAAGAATTGTACATACCTTCTCATTCAGCAGAAGAGTGATCTTTTCCTCGACACACCTCTCACAAACAACAAATGTTCAAGGCCAGAAACTTGCTCTTTTTGCAGGAATCTTAGAGCACTGCTGGAACAAAAATACTTTCTTTACTACTTACAAAATATATATATAAAGTACTTTCTTTACATGATTTATTCTTTAACATTGTCTAGTGTATCAATGCTAGATTAGTGAGGGAGCCTTTCCGTGGAGTTGCATACTCTCTCTCTCTCTCTCTCTCTCTCTCTCTGTGTGCGCGCGCGCGCGCGCAAGCTCTTGCTGTACATAAGTTTGATGATGGGCCATTTTTCCTTAATTCAATTTGGTAAGTTGATTTCTCAACTATGTTACTTTCATTTTTATTATTTCTCAACTAAGTCCACATGGGGGTTTCTTTGATTTGAGGGGATATATGTAGGGGGTAGGTTTGGAGTAGAGAATTCTCATCTCAAATTTAAAATTTTTATATCATCTAAATTCTCACACAAAATATAATAAATAATTCAACTTTTTCAAATTACAAAATAATTATAATACAAAAAATAATATTTTAAACTTCATCTCAAACTCAAAATTCTCTTCTCTATCCCTAATCATTTTGATTCAGAAATGCCAAGACAAAATGCATCCCATCAAAAGATTAATGTAACTTTCAGGGATATTGCTGCATGGACTTGTAGATAGGATGCCAATCGATTTCATTAATTTCTTGGATAAAATCATCATCCCCGCCTAACCCTTTTTAGTCAGTGGATATGAGACGTATCTTATCTTTTCTTTTGTAAATGAGGTCAGATCCGACCATAGAAATTGCTGATTGATTGATTTCTTAAAATATTTTTTAACATTTTTTTAATATATTTAAATATTTTTTTAAAAAATAAAAAAATATTTAGTAATATATAAAAAGTAACATTTTTAATCATTGATTAAAGAAAAAAATAAAAAAATTAAAATAAATGAGGATAAAAATTAATTTAAAAAAAAAAAGAGTAAACTTCAAGCCCGATTTGGATATACACCTTGTATCTCAATTATGTTGTACGGATGAAGCGTGCTAGCTAACCAAACCGTCCTTTGACGTTCATCTCAATTACTTATCAACCATTATTGCATTTTCTCAGCGACTACAATCCAAAACTTATGATGTTGACAAACTCAATGAGAAAATTTCTATCTTTCAGCGACTTCTTCTAGAGTCCAACATGAAGATAGGAGCAATAAAATAAGAGAATAGGAAATTAAAATCTTTACTTAACTCTTCTTTTCGATTGTCTACTCCTTTAGACAGGGATGCCATGTAAATTTTTGAAGAGTAAGATCGTTTAAAGAATGAGGCAAAAAGCCTCAAGTTTCTGTAATTTTGTTTCAAGATAATAAAATAATATTTCACAAATATTCATATTGTGTTTCTATCTTCTGGTAGATGTTCTGCGTGCTTCATTTTATTTCTCCTTTAATAATGCACATTTGTTACAAAACCGTAATATGAATCTGAAATACTAATTGCATTTAAGAGATGGTATTTCAGAACTAATAATTTCATTCATCTCCCCCTTGAAGTTGAAAGGGTTTCTAATTTATATTTCAAATATATGCAGTTTTCATGAGCTCTTCTGGAGTCTCAATGACATTTAAATCATCTATATAAATTACAATAAAATCTAATATAAATACTGAAAATATATGGAAAATAGCTTGTTCTACATGCCTTTAGACTGTTTTAGATCATATAAGGATTTGTGAAACTTGATTGAATAAGTACTTCAGGACTATATGCTTCATGCATTTCATATCTAGTGATCCATATAAATATGCAGTTAATCATGCATATCCAAACTCTCGGTAACTATCAAGTTAATAAAAAGCTCAATATAATTCCATCCACTTCAAAAACATATCAATATTATTTTTGCGAGAAACCAACTCATAATTTATATATCATATTTTTATTTCATTTATACAAATACCCACTGATATTCAACAAGCATCACCTCTTAGGTGTTTGGACTACAAGTCCATATGTATCACATTTTACTAGTGATATCAATTCTACAAGAATTGTTTCTTTCTATTTTGGCCAAAATTTTTACGTCGATATTTTTCGACGGTTCTTGGCTCACTTTCTTCATTACTTCTGGTAATGTCAACTGTCATCTTATATGAAAATACGTTGTTGACAATGGTTTTATTTATATCTAGAATTTCTCCATTACTCATTAAATGTATCGAGATCTCGTTATTTTCAGGTACCTGTCCCTCTTCAAGGGAAGACATTTCATGAAAAACCTCTTCAGGAGTATTATACTCTTCAGGAGTTTTTATTATGAGAGAATTTTGTATAGAAAGTTTGGATGGATCTTATTGCTTGTTTTGTGGGTACAGCCTCTTCTGGAGCACCAATTTCTTTTCTTTGTGCTTTTCTCTTTCGGGATGCTTTATCATTTGTATCAATAGGTCTCACACGCTTTTAGACATGTCTTATGTTCATTAGACTGCTAAATTTCTTAATTGTCCTACGAGGACTTCAATCCTCGCTAGGATTTTAGCATCTAGAATATGAGATATTTTTATCTTATTGCATCTATAAATTAATTATCATCTGAACTTCTAGTTCACCTATGATAATCAAGATAACGTCGAATTATTTCATTTTATTTGCTTCTAGCAAGTTTTTCTTTCCACTCATAGTGGAAAGACTTTATAGTAAAAGAATCTTCTGGTTCTTTTATAGACGTCCATATAAAAATTATTCGACTTATCGTAATTGATTTCGGATGATCAAGATAATCATGAAAATCATACAAATATTTTGAATCATATCATTTTTTATGCATCATAATATTTGATTCAATAGTTGTATAATATCATCTTAAAGAGAAAGCTGATAGTTTTTCCAATACGAGCTTCTGGCCCGAAATCATAGAAGTACTA
Organism: Carya cathayensis; assembly: GCA_011037825.1. Lineage (NCBI taxonomy): Eukaryota > Viridiplantae > Streptophyta > Magnoliopsida > Fagales > Juglandaceae > Carya > Carya cathayensis. The sequence continues at coordinate 225,747 of QGSO01000342.1, forward strand.
TAAAGATATTCATCACCACGTCCAATCTCTTGGTTTCTTTGAAAACAATGCATCATTCTACTCTGAGAATGATATAAATCCAATACCATTAACTTCAGGGAATGATGTGGAACTAGTAGGACGTGACTAATGATTTCTTAGTAAAATCTCATTATTTTGCTTAACCACTAGAAGACTGGATATAAATTTAGAATATAATGTGAACTTTTGCACTCGATATTACTACTTCAAGAGCACATTCGAGTCATTCATTTTAAACATATATTCTTTAGTGGCTTTTCTCTATACAATTTCAATTATGCAACTTCAGGTGCATTAATCATATTGAGCTTTTGGTACACATATCACTCATTTAAACTATCTCACAGAATCAATAGATCCTTTATTATGAGATATCCAATAAAATTATTGGTTTAGAGCGATCATTCAGGGATGCTCAATTTCTATTCCAAGATGAATCTTATCATCAATAATTCATAACAAGTATAAAAAATAAATAGAACTTGTATATAAATTATGTGCATAAACATAGAATTTAATCAAGTAATAATAATGAATATAATATTTAATACTCACCTTGGGGATTGCAAATAATATATTGAAAAACTTACTTGAAGTAGAAGACCACTAGCTTCAGAATTAACAGAACCTCGTGCTAATAACGTGTTATGAAACTAATGAAAAGAGAAAGCGAAAGACAGAGAAAGAGAGTGAGACAAAAAGGAAATTGCAAGAAAAAGAATTGTTCTTCAATGCAAAACTTGATGCATATACAAATAAATTATACCCATATATGTAGGAGTAAAAAGGGGTAAGTATACCTTAACACTGAAATCTTAGAGCACTGCTGTAACAAAAATACTTTCTTTACTACTTACAATATATATATATATATATATATAAAGTACTTTCTTTACATGATTTATTCATTAACATTGTCTAGTGTATCAATGCTAGACTAGTGAGGGAGCCTTTCCGTGGAGTTGCATACTCTCTCTCTCTCTCTCTCTGCGCGAGCGCGCGCGCAAGCTGTTGCTGTACATAAATTTGATGATGGGCCATTTTTCCTTAATTCAATTTGGTAAGTTGATTTCTCAACTATGTTACTTTCATTTTTATTATTTCTCAACTAAGTCCACATGGAGGTTTCTTTGATTTGAGGGGATATATGCATAGGTAGGTTTGGAGTAGAGAATTCTCATCTTAAATTCAAAATTTTTATCTAATCATTATAAGTTTTCTAAATTACCACATAAAATATAATAAACAATTCAACTTTTTCAAATCTCAATTCAACTTTTTCAAATTATAAAATAATTATAATATAAAAAATAATATTTTAAACTTCATCTCAAACTCAAAATTCTCTTCTCTACCCCTAATCATTTTGGTTCAGAAATGCCAAGAAAAAATGCATCCCATCAAAAGATTAATGTAACTTTCAGGGATATTGCTGCATGATGATGCCAATCGATTTAATTAATTTCTTGGATAAAATCATAATCCCCGCCTAACCCTTTTTAGTCAGTGGATATGAGACGTATCTTATCTTTTCTTTTGTAAATGAGGTCAGATCCGACCATAGAAATTGCTGATTGATTGATTTCTTAAAACATTTTTTAACATTTTTTTAATATATTTAAATCCGGATAACCTTCCGACTTTTTTTTCTTTTTAACATTTTTTTAATATATTTAAATATTTTTTAAAAAAATAAAAAAAATATATTAATATATAAAAAGTAACTTTTTTAATCATTGATTAAAGAAAAAAAATTAAAAAATTAAAATAAATGAGGATAAAAAATAATTTAATAAAAAAAAAGAGTAAACTCAAGCCCGGTTTGGATATACACCTTGTATCTCAATTATGTTGTACGGATGAAGCGTGCTAGCTAACCAAACCGTTCTCAAACGTTCATCTCATTTGAATTGGGTTTTACCTTTCAGCATTTCTGCATCTCAACAGTAAAAAGGAAAAGATGGTACATCTCACTGTTTAAATATATATATATATATTTATAAACATCTCATTTTATTTTCACTTATTTTATATTCACAAACTCCTCATCTATAATTGGAGCTTTTTGCATTTTTCTATTTCCCAACAACCAAACATCTTGAGCAAAAGGACATGACCATAATATATATCCCGGATTTTCTATTGACTTGAGACAAATGAGACTATTTTCCTTTTGCATAGATTTTGTTTGGTGGGTAGAGCATCCTTGCAAGCACACCACATGAATAGTTTGACAGCATTAGTTGTTTGCATTTTCCATACACACTTTCACAGTTCTCTTTTATTTCCTGTGTTTGATGATTCTCCACTCTCAGTTGCTTGTTTCTGTTTTTACAGGTGGTAAGCACTCCTTATAAAGAAACAACTATCTGTTGTGCCTTTCCAAACCACTTTATCTGGAGAACCTGTTTGTGACACACGTATTTATGAAATTTTCTCTACCTCAGTATCCGAAAACAATTTAAACATTGTAATGTGCACTTTATTTAAGATCTGACCTTTAAAATAGCCAAATAAATAAATAAATAGACAGTAAATAGTAGAAAATATTTCCGATCACTACAAGAAAAACGGGTTATTGCGACCAATTAATAGCAACGAAAAGAGTATTAGCAACTAAAGTGGATCTATTATAATTTATCAAGTATATTGTTGTTTATTGTTCATTAAAATTTTTAATTAGTTTTCCTATCATACAATTAATTTTTCCATAAATTAAGAAAAATGATAGTATGTCCATGATTTTGCCCTCTCATCTTAACCTTTCGTATATTTTATTTTATTTTATTAATATTTTTTAATTGTTAAGAAAGTACTATAAGTAAATTGGTAAATAGTTTTTAATAATTAAAGATTTTTAAAAAATGTTTGAAAGAAAAACAAAAACTAAAAATAAATTTAAAAAAAATTAAATAATGAATAACACGCTAGCCGAGACACTAGTCGGATCAAGTAATGAATAACAGTTTGATATAAATATGAGTTGTGAAAGTGCGGACGTACTCTTTTTAAACAAAAATTTTATAAAAAACTAATTTTTTTTTATTTAAATCTTATTTTTATTTTTTTAAAAAAATAATATCGGTATATTATAATTACAAATATCATTTTTAAATTAGAGTAGTGCTATTATACTCCTCAATTTGTTCACTTGGTGAGCCTCTAATACAAATTGTATTTTTCTTTTCTTTTTTTGCTTTTTATTTTAAGTACTTTTTAAACATGTTTAAATATTTTTAAAAAATAAAAAGAAATATCAATATATTAATACTTATTTTCTTAAAACTATTTAAAAAAAATTAAATTTTAAAAAAATTAAATACACAAACAGTTAATATAGATAGTAAAATAAAGGGACGTACTGATATTAGTCTTTAAATTATAAACCTCATTGCCTCAATTTCAATAGTACAACCGACATTTTTTTTTTTTTTTCTCTCTGATACAACCGACATGGTTATGTCAATGATCGTTCGTCCCAAGCGCATGGCCCTTTTAAGTTAGGTTTTATTATATATAAATAAAGTTATGTATTAATATTAATTTTTTATATTTAAAATTTAAATTGATATTATTTTTAATAAAATTTATTTTTTGACTAATTATATTAGATTGATATATATATTAATGTATAATTATATTTGTAATTAAATTTTTTCTTTTAAAAAATAAAGCAGTGCCTAACAGTAAATAAATATATAAATTAATATATCTTCTTGTATTAAATTTATTTATATTAAAAATAATTTTATAATATGGGTAAACATTTATCGTGCGCTGTGAGTCATCCGCTCGCTCGGAGTCGGGGTGGAAATCACAATCAATTATCAGGCTGCCAGCTTTCTGAGAATGATTGAATGACAAGCCGTAGGAGAACACTCAACAGACGATCGTCTTCAAGATGCTTGCTTTCTTGCGTCTTTTTCTTCTTGTGTTCCTCTGTTCATCTAAATTGCTATCCTGGAGATATTCTTGAGCATAGAGAGTATATTTCTAGGAGTGGAACTCTTGTCTCCGCTGGAGGAACGTTTGAACTCGGATTCTTTACCACTAGGAGCAACACCACTAGCCCCAAAATATTCGTCGGAATATGCTATAAATGGGACCGAGATACAGTTGTATGGGTTGCCAACCGAGACAAACCATTGCCGGCGAACTCTACTGGTGTTTTCCGAATTGCAGAAGATGGAAACCTCAGGGTATTGGATAGCGCTACTGGTGAACAATATTGGACTACATCTCTTGAGAGATCCTCCTCTACAAACCGAACTGTGAAGCTCATGGATTCTGGAAACCTAGTGTTAAGCGATGATCACATGCCGACGAGTTTGTGGGAGAGCTTCACATATCCAACCGATACTTTTCTTTCAGGTATGAAGATGGATGAAAACCACACATTAACTTCATGGCAAGCCGATGATGCCCCCCAAATTGGGCTATATGAGGGCCACTATGTTGTCATAAAAAAAACATTCGGATTTTACTGGAGAAGTCAGATGTCAGGTACGTTCTCGAGCTCGGATGAAATAATTCCTTATGACATAGCCGACCTGTTATGCAATAAATCCGAATTTCAGAAAAACCCAAAAAAAACAGCTGCCGACTAATCGAAGTTTAGATTTCACAAGGCTGGTAATGAATAGCAGTGGGCAGTTACTGTATCTGACCTGGAATGAGTCGAAACGGATTTGGTCTTTAAAATGGTCGAAACCGGAAGACGAATGTGGCATTTATAACTATTGTGGGAAATTCGGGAGCTGCAATATTAACAATTGGCCTTTATTATGCAAATGTTTGCCGGGGTTCAAGCCTACTAACCCTGTTGATTATTGGGATTTAAGAGATTTTTCTGGTGGCTGCACCAGAAATTCGGCATCAACTAATTTGGATATATTCTTGAGCTTAAAGATGGTGAAAGTGAGCCAGCCAGATTTAGATCTCAAGGTAGCAAATGAAATAGAACGTGAAAAGGAGTATTGCCTTAAAAATAGCCAGTGCGTCGCTTATTCATATCAGGAAGCTGGTAACAGCACGCAAAGAGGTGATACTACTGTTAGTGACAGCAGATGCTGGATTTGGAGGGAGTATCTTAATATTTATGTAATGTACACGTGTACAGTCTCTAGGCAAGTATATAAGTTAGATATTTTATGTACAGGAAACTACTTTTACTTTTCTTGTAACCCGAGAACTTCAATATACAGAGCAACTTTTCTCTCTGCTGTTTCTCTCTTTCGTAACCTAGAATCCAACTTCAACTTTCTGTTATGTTATCAGGAGAGAATTCTGGATCTTCCGCTCCGCCTCTTCCTCCAGATCAAGATGCCTCTAGTTCATACTTTTTACACAATGGTGATACTCCGGGTGCTCAACTCGTTTCTCAACCCCTTTCTGATGAAAATTATTATACATGGAATCGATCAATGACTATGGCTTTGATTGCTAAAAATAAATTTGGTTTTGTCAATGGTACCTTGCTGAAACCTTCTGAGGATAATCCTCTCTTCAATTCTTGGATTCGTTGTAATACAATGGTCCTTTCGTGGATCTTGAATTCTCTGAACAAAGATATTGCTGCTAGTATTATTTTCATTGAATCTGCTGCTGATGTATGGAAAGATCTTCAAGAAAGTTTTTCTCATAGCAATGGCCCTCGTATTTTTCAACTCCGAAAGGCTATTTCTAGTCTGAGTCAAGAACAGTTGTTCGTCAGTGCGTATTTTACTCATTTAAAGGCACTATGGGATGAAATGCAGAATTATCGTCCATTACCGACCTGTTCTTGTGGTGCTATGAAAACTGTAGTGGAGTTTCATCATCAAGAATATGTTTACAATTTCTAATGGGTCTTAATGACTCTTTTGCTCATATTGGAGGTCAGATCTTGTTATCTGATCCTCTCCCCCCTATCAACAAAGTTTTCTCACTTGTCCTTCAAGAAGAAAGACAACGTCAGATCAATCAATCTCTTCTTAACAATTTTGCTTCTGAACCTGTTGCTATGGTTACTCAGTCTCAACCAGTTAAGTTTCAGCACAAGTTCATTGGAAAATAGTACAATTCACGCAAGGATAAACCTTATTGCAGCCACTGTGGGATTCAAGGTCACACAGTTGAGAAATGTTATCGGATTCATGGCTTTCCACCTGGCTTCAAATTCACCAAGAACAAACAAGCATATTGTGACGCCCCCAAATTCCGCTTGGGATTGAACGGACATTTGAAGCGTCGAGACATGCAACACAAGGTTACCTGCCCCCGTTCATGACATATAAGATGCAATGTTCCTAACATGCATCTAGCATTATGCAATATTCGCAGCGGATAATTTTTTT